>JAPQRP010000019.1:12981044-12995064 GCA_037367295.1 Apogon hyalosoma | reverse complement strand
CTTACCATAACTAGTCTAGGTAGTGGACTAGTGCTCACTAGCTAAACCCAAAGCCATTATGGGATGTAATCATTAGTAACTTGTCTGCAGCCTTTAGTGCTTTGGGTTAAATACAGATCTTTGAGAACTGAGTCTTTTGTGTTTATCTGATGAATTGATTAGTTATTAAAATAATCTACAGATTAATCGATTATCAGGCCTCTTAAACTCAGGACCAACAACCAGCCTTTAATCTCGAAAGAATGAATGATTTGACTGAGAACATTTGTATGGCAGTGTTTTTCCCAAATCTCCCTGACCTCATCCCACATGAATAGTTGCCTTGGACCAGATTGAGCTCGTTTAAAGATTAACTCGTCCTCACTTGAGTACCTGGTGAAATTTGGAAACGTTTAAAGCAGTTGTTTTTCTATGTGTTGACTGTTTTGTAGAAATGCTGTGGACGCATTTGCCCTTCCAGTCGGTGTGTGTCTAGTGTAGTGGGTGTGCCAAAGCAGCTGTGTGTCACTGCGCATGTTAGTTGAATAACGTGTGTTCTAAATAAAGATGTGCTCTGTGATTCTCACTTTCTGATGCAGTTTCAGTAACATGCTCTTCAGATTCATGCATCAGTAGAGTCTCTATATGTAAAGTGTCATTAGATAACTTTTGTTATGATTTGGAGCTGTATAAATAAACTTGCATTGATGAAACAGTCATGTGGCACTTAGGCATTTATCACCACCTTTTCCTCACATATTGCTATTGTGTTAAATAACTGGACTTGAATTATTATTATTCTGTTTTGGCTTTGTCTTCCAAATACCATATTAAATGCTCGGGTTCTAGTAAACACTGTGGTGGGAATATAAGGCCTTTGTCTGTATAAACCTTGAGAGCCAGCCCTTATGGTGGCTCAGGATCAAGAATGACAAGCATTCACTTATAGCCATTCGACCTCTGCTCACCTGAACCTCTTCCTTTTTCCTGCCAGAGCTTTGTTCAGTTGTTGGAGCTCTTGCTCCAACCTTATTTGAAGCTGGTGAAAAGCCTGTTTCCATTTTGACATGTAGTTCACCCTGAATTCAGGGAAAATTGGGACAACATTAGACTGAAATATTTGAGCCCTTTAGCCTTTGCATCAATTTTACACTACTCACAAAAAGTTAGGGATATTTGGCTTTTGGGTGAAATTTATGGAAAATGTAAAAAGTTTACGCCACAGTGGTATCACATCATGAAAGTAGGGCATTTATGTAGAAGCATGCAATGGTGATTTCCTCATCTCAAACAGTTTATTGAAACAAAAGCCAACCACAGTGGTGGGTATACAACAACAAAAGATGTCAGTGTCTCAATAACTTGTCATGTGCCCTTGAGCATCAATTACAGCTTGACAACAATGTCTCATGCTGTTCACAAGTCAACTTATTGTCTGCTGAGGCATGGCATCCCACTCTTCTTGAAGGGTGGCCCTCAGGTCATTGAGGTTCTGGGGTACAGAGGTATGGGCCTCTACTCAGCTGATCCCATAGGTTTTCTATGGGATTCAGGTCTGGAGAAAGTGCAGGCCACTCCATTTGAGGTACCCCACTCTCCAGCACCTGTTCCCTAACAATGCGACTTCGATGAGCTGGAGCATTGTCGTCCATGAAGATGAAATTCGGCCTGTGTTGTTCATGCAGGGGCACAATAACTGGATTAATGATGTTATTCAGTATGGGCTAGGGATGTAACGGTGCACTCGTTTGTACCGAATCGATTCAGTTCAGGGCCTTCGATACAATCCAGAGGTGCATCGAACAAATCCATGTATCAGATGTGAAGAACCCAACCCCTGTGGAGGCAGGTGGACCCAGCAGAACCATGTGCAGGGGTTCAGATACACTCAGCAGCCACCAACTGTCAGCCCCACTGTAAAAACCACACAAACCATGACAACAGAGAGTAGAACAGAGGCACAGAAGCCGGGTCGGACGGCCCAAGCATGTTCAGTATCACTTTCTTTTTCGGTTTGTTGTCGCTTTGTGGCACAAAAGAGTCCACAGGTTCCTTTACAGCAAAAAGGCTTTTATTTTGGAACTGCAGTTGTCAAAGTCCAGTGAACCTGCTCCTCTGCTCCTTCACCTGCCTCTGCTGGTGTTACTGTGAGGTCACGTTCACTGCACCTCAGGGAATACTGTGAGGTGTTCAAAGACACTCAGTAAATTACAGGGTTTACCATAAACGAACACTGAACATTCATAAATACATAACATGGGGTGCCTGTTAATGCACAAATGACTGAACATTATTTTGTAGAAATGTCCTGGTAGTTACGGAGAGCACCCCCCCTTCACTGTACCGAAAACATATCAAACCAAAGACCCCTGTACTGAAAACATAGCAAACTGAAATTTTTCTGTACCGTTACACCCCTAATATGGGCTTGTCCCTGTATTATTCACAAAGTGGAGGGCAGTTCTGTGTTAACTAGACACACCTGCCCACACTGGACCACCACCAAAGGCTCATCTGGTGACAGCAGTGGCTGATGCATAATGCTCTCCTTGACATCTACAGCATCATTGGCGGCCATCATTTCGGCTCAAGGTGAATCGATTTTCATCACAAAACAGCACTGAGGCCCACTGGGTCCTTGTCCAGTGTAAATGCTCCCTGGCCCATGCAAGATGATGATGCCTGTGTCTGGTGGTGTGTTCAGGTACCCTAGCAGGTCACATAGCATGCTGATGTAAACTGTTTTGAATAGTCTGACAGGGCACTTGGGTGCCTCTCACTTCCCTTAAATGTTCCTGGAGTTGAGTGGCATTCATCATTCGGTTCCACAGGGCACTGTTCACAATGAAGCGGTCATCAGTGTGGGATGTGGCCAAAGGACATCCACTTCTATGCCTGTCTGTGACTCTTCTAATTTCTCTGTATCTCTGTTCCAACCTGCTGATGACACTCTGTGACACTCTAAGCTCAGTGGCCACTTCCATCTGAGAACATCCTGTTTGAAGCCTTGCAGTGGCGAGGTACTGTTGATCAATTGTTAGGTGTCGTCTTGGTCTCATGATGTCAAAATGTGAACAGTGTGATGTGGAGGACTGTTGAAATACCAATTCTAATTGAACCAGGACATTTATTAGTTGATTCATGGATAAAACGCCTGATGAGAATTTTGTCATTAAGCTCCTTGTTAGAGAACAGCAAGTTGTGCAAGAAGTCCTGATACATTGAACTGTTGTAAATGTCCATTCAAAAGTTTAGAGGTCACATAAAGTTCACCTGTAAAGGTTTTAGTGCATTTTAGGTTCATCCTGAAATTTCACCTGAAAGCTGAATATCCCTAACTTTTTGTGAGTAGTGTAAACGAGGCTATATGAGAATATTCACTTAAACAGCCTTCAGTAAGCTGTTGTTTTTCAAAGAGTTCTCACATGTTTGTCCCATTTGGTTTTGCCTCTGATGGGCATTAATGCTCTTTAAAGATTATGACACAATGGCACTTGTGTTGGTGTTAACATCTCTGAAATGGTCACTCCCTGTAAATGTTTCAAGGATAATATAGTGTAAAATGTGTGGACTGAGTTAAGTGGTAACATGTCTGCTCAGTGTGGTGACAATGTGTTCCACTGGTTTGTCTTTGAAAGGTTATCAATAAAGACAATGAGTCTGCACTTTCATATTTCATGAACTGTTGAAGGATTTGTGGGTTGACCCTCAGGTCAGGATGACATTAAGGAAGTTGTGATACTGTTGAGATAACATGGATATTTTCAGTGATCTTATACTAAAAAAAAATAAAAAATAAAAGAGGGACATAAAGGGTTCACAGATGCTCTTGTCTTCTCTAAACCTCCAACCACAAGAACAGACATACATTTAACCCAGTTATTTGGCAAAAACAGGCCTGTCTGCACCACACTTGAAAAGAGCAACAAGAAAAAGGCAGGTTAAATGCAGATTAAAAAGTAATGAAATTCAAAGATGTGATTACACGACTGTTCAAAGCCTAAAGGTGGTATCATTGTTGAACACACTGTAGTTTTTGCTAATGCTAAGATCTCAATTGTAGAAGGACTTGTGACACATGATCAGAGACACCAGATTGAAATACCTTATCTATTAATAATGTCCATATATCTGAAATGTTGTGACTGCAGTGGAGCTCCATTTATGTCTATTTATAGCTGCAGATAGTTATTAATGTGTAGGTTATGGTTGAAATAGTTCAGTGCCAGTAAAAGACAAGTCCAAAACCTGTGCAGTGTCCTGGCTTCATCCCAGAGCTAATGTCATGGACTCACCAACCACCTTTACAGTTCAGAGCTGCCAAAGGTCGCTGTGACTAACTGCAGCCAGTAATGACTCATTAAATGTCAGACTGTTGTGATCTAAATCGGGTGGTTCGGGTTTTCACCAAATGGTGGATACTTGAAAGACTTGATGTGTGATTCCTCTGTCTTTGTGATGAGTGGCCTATTTAGAAATGTGAGGAAAAAAAGTCCAAGCACTTCAGCACTGACCTCGTGCACTAAATGGCCTCAACTCATCGGCAAACACAAGTGTGTGCCTTGACTTCAAGTCTGTTCTACATAGAAATGTCGTTATGCAATAGTGCAGTGCTCAGTAAAACCTAATCCACAACAAACCCTCTTGTACATGACCAGTTGTACTTTGTGAGAGGTGGAGCTGTGCAGCCTTAGTATGGGTGACCTGCTGTTGTATTACCAAACACTGACCTGTTTAATCTCTGGTGAAAGACTCAGAAAAGGATTAGTTAATTACACAGAAAAGGGCTTATGGTTGTAGCAGGGCCATTAAAAACTACAGTTATTGTGTTGCATATTATTTCTTTACTTTGTTTGCACACTATACTTTAGTTTTCTGTTTTCAGTTTTGGCTTTTAGAACACAGAACATGATGGTTGAATTTTCTTACCTTTGTGTTAGTATAATTGGGCTCTGTTTTTTTCTATTGACTGAATTCTATCATACCAGTGTTCTAACAGACTTCCAAATGCACCATTAAAATAACATAAAATTAACTCAACCATCAAGACAACAGGCTGTTCCATTGGGACCTCTACTATGACATACTATTACTATGTAGGGGAAACACTGATCTTGGTTATTTTTACAAATACTTTCAAATCACAGTTAATTGTATGGCCTCGTCAACTTTCATTGAGGACCAAAAGTCCACTTCTGAAACCAGAAAGCCCTAGTGGTTTGACATATGAAGTGTTAATGTTGCTTGTTATTTTCAGGTCCATCAAACCTAGGTTGAGTAGAGCACTGATACTATTCAGGATAGTGTGACATGAAATATCTGCAGCCAAATTAGGGCAGAAACAGGAGCCTGGCACAGTTGAGGAGGCCATTTTAGTCTCACCACAAACTACCGGTGAATGAGACGTGGTGGGGGGTGTTTTACGGCCTGGCCTCCCCTCCCCCAGCACCCTACACAGGTCCGTTTCCTTTGTGGTCAGTGTCCTCTCTGAGTATCAGCTGACAGCTGAGCGGTGTCACTGCTGTGTCTGTTGTACCAGGGGATTATTCTGCTCTCAGACTGCTGACAGGGCCTGCATGTGTCTGACCCCCCCATCCACCATTTACTCCTGGGCCTTTGTACTGGGTCACATATGTGACTAGTACAGATCTGCCAAGGAGATGCCATGGACCCTTAATACCAATCACACCTGAGATCCACCACTAGAGGCAGTAAGGTTTTAAGCTCTGCACTTGGTGGGACCTCATCAGAACATACCCGTCACTCACATATTGGCCCTTTATTACTCCATCTAAAGCATGTAGGAATTATTTTATTCTACAATAACCAGGCTGTCAACTCTAAATGTTACCTCAATACCTTCAAATTCTGCATTTTTACATTAAGTATGGTATTGATTCTGCCAAAGTTACAATAATGGTATGCTTTGCTCAGTGTCAGCCTTATAAAGTGGTTGAAACACTCAGTAATTATATCCCCGAACACAGTGTTGGGGACATTATGTTTTTGGTCCGATGGCCCCGCTGGCTCTACCACCACCGAATATCTTACATGTTAAAGCGATAACTTGAAAAATATTGGGTTTAGAAATTCCAAATTTTCCATATCAATCAATACCATGGAGAGAAAGAACTGATTCAATTTTGGATGATTTACCATTTCTAAATTGGCCATAAAGGGCCGCTCAAAAGTTTAAAATCACTAATCACTCTTGTTCATATCTCTGGAACTATTTGTCTGACTTCAAATCAAGTGCAAATGAAAGGTCATGACCTGGGGATGCCTCACGTCATGACATCATAGCTGTCTGGGTAAGGATTGAGGGCGTTCGGGGATAAACCCCTAGCTGTCGCTTCCGACAGCTGGTTTTGTCTAGTTAGTAAATGGCTCTTGATGAGCAAGAACAGTATAAGCAACAGGCATTATGTGTGAATGTGTAGCTTTTTCAAATAATTAAGGGATTTCACCAGGTGTTTTCAGGACTTGGGCATATCAGTGTGGGTTTTGTGGATCCCCTTGCAATCTTTTTTCTTTTTACGGGGCCAAGCCCGCAGGTCCTCGGGAACGCGAGTCCTGTGGAACCCTATTGTTTTTAGTCAGATTTTTATTAGGGGGCCAGTCCCGCGTGGACTGGGGGACATGTAATGCAAGCATACATGTTCACCAGTACCAGCGGTGCTGGGAGCCCTATTGTTTTTGGTTGGATTTTTATTCCTTTTATTTTTAGTCTTCCGTAGATAAAACTGTTGCTGCAGGCTAAACCATACATGGCAGGGTGATGCAATTTAGAGGGTTGGTCCAGACCCTTGCATGTACCTCAGACACAAAAAATGACATATGTACAACATCAGGGGGCGCTAATAACAAGGACAGTGCATTTTGGTCTATAACTCTAAAACCGAATGTCACACATTCAAAAACCTCATATCCTGAGATTCCTTTAATAAGACTGAATCACATGGGCTAGGCCCCACCCGTTTCCGCCATTAATTTTTTTTCGGCAAAATTGCGAAAACTGGAAAACCTACTTTTTCAGACTCCTTCTGGGGGCTTTGTTCGATCAGAATTTTGGCACTTGCACTCCTCTCCTTGATCTGATCCAAAGTTATCAAAAAAATTTTCTTCCGTCAAAAACAGCAAAAATTATTAATGAATAAATGTCTGTAGCCAGCTGGAAAAAATGTGAATTGCTACATATTTCAGTCAGAGTAAATGGTATCAACACCAAATGTTAGATACGTGGTTGACATGTGACTGTGAAGGTAGGAGCTGAATTTGGTAAATGTTAGCCACTAGGGGGTGCTGTAAATGTGGGAAATTTATCTCTTAAACGAGTACACCAATTTCTACGAAATTTGGTGGGTGTGATGAAGGGCCATTCCTGAGACTATGTCAAGAAGGTGGGTGGTTGGCCAATGTGGGCGTGGCTTACTACAAGATAAACAACAATCCTTTACCACAGCTGAACTGTTATGCTGAGGGCTGTGAAATTTACATGGACCCTGTAGAATAGAACACAGGTCTACTATACTGAAAATTGTGGATGTATTCCACTAGGTGGCGCTATAACGGATGCATGCACGTTTTTGCCTCTAACATCCACATTTTAAATGTCACATTCATAAACTTGATACCTATGTATTCCCTGGATAGACTTGAGTTTTCTAGAACTGCAAACTGTTATGAATGGGGTCCGATCCTCCCCAAGCTCACCCTGAGCCGTCGTCCTTCAGGGCCGACAACCGTGGGCTCCATGGGGGCTGAGTGGGCAGGGAAGCTTGGACCCTGTTCATAACTGCTTGCAGTTCTAGTTTTTTTTAATTTATTTTACTGTTTTCAGGAAAATATGTAATTTCACATAATTTGGACACTTGTTATTACTACATCTGTGCAAAGTTAGCGGGATGGTATAAGAAATAACATTTGCAAAAAGCTGAGAAACTGAATGTACTAAAGAAGGTGTTGGATGTAGAAAAGCCTTTCATGTGTTTTATTTTTCCTCTAAGCCTCATAAATGGGCCCTTTTCTACCAAAATGCCAGGAGCTTTTATTATCAGAAACTTATCAACCTGGGTAAAAGAATTCCTGGTAATCTGTGTGCTTTGCGTTTCCATCGCACCCCAAAGTTCAGGGTAATTTATTCAAATCAGGCTGATGAGGCGTGTGTCTTACATTTAGCTCCACCAGCTTGTTGGCTAATTTTACATAAACTCGATGGTTTTGTGTTGGCGATTCAAAGTCCGTTTGAATTTCCTCCTCCACAAATACGCTCAAAAGAGCCTGGACCTCGTCGTCTGTCCTCTTGTTGTAGCTTCTCTTTTGGTCCATTTTCTGAATTATCAAAAGATGAAGCTTGTGGAAATGAAGTAAACAAAACAAAGTTTGCTGCCGCACAGTGGCTTAATGGAGGATGAACGGAATGCAGAACGCTTCAAATGTAGTCCACCAATCAGTGTTCTCCAGCACACAGTCCCACCCCTGAAGAATTCTGGGTAATCTGAAATGTACTACCTCCCTACCAGGAACTTGTTTGGGGGCGAGGGAAAAATTTTCACCTGGGTAATTTTGATAGAAACGCACCAGGGTTTTTCAAAGTTCCAGGTAATGCTCAAAGTTTCTGCAGTGGAAAAGGGCCTAATATAAGGAAGACCCTGAGGTAAAGGGTTAGCTGTGAAAATACTCCATAGTACTACTCTACGAATGACTGACCTGTGCACATGTGTCTGTGTTCTGTCCCAGGGTCATCTGTCTGAGGGTCTGGTCACCAAGTGGTACCGCTCTCCTCGCCTTCTGCTCTCTCCCAACAACTACACCAAAGCCATCGACATGTGGGCCGCCGGCTGTATCTTTGCAGAGATGCTCACAGGGAAAACCTTATTTGCAGGTAAATGCAGCTGATTGTCTGATGTGCACTTTGCTGCAGTATGTCAGACCTGGATGGAGGTGGAGAAGCCCCTCAGGTAATGATAATGGGGCTGGAACACAGAGGGCAGAGCTTTAAGGACACAGAGGGCGTAGATGTAAGAATGCAGAGGATGGAGATGTAAGGATGCCGAGGTGTAAAGACACATTCAGTCTCTAAACCAGTATGTATTTCAGCTCAGACACTGGTCTTTTCTTAGACACTTTTACACTGATCCAGGTCAAAGGTCAGATGTTGATTCCACCTTTTTTCCTCCATTGTCTGATTTCCACAGACAAAGAGGGAACAGAGGTAAGACAGGCTGGGCTTTTACATAGCGGACCCACCTTCACCAATCAAAGGGGCGGAGCCACAGCAGATAGTGGGACGTAGAACTTATGCATCGTAAATACTCCGATAATAGCGGTGTTCTAACCTCTGCAGTCGTCCCGTCTTTCATCGTTCCACAATTGTTCTCATGGATCCAGTCCTCCTCCCACAGTGCCAACAGCTGGTAGATGTGGGCGTGTCCCACTTCCACATCTGTCTGGTGGCGTTGGTATGTCTGTTTACTGTACACGGCCATTTTTAAAGCTCCTCGGCACAGTGGTCGCACACGCAACACGACATCCAACCGTCCCACCTTGGTTGAACCAGAGGTGTTCCTTTAACATAGCTTTCCTGAATCCTGGTTCCACCTTTATCAGTGCTCTGTTCCTACCTTCAGAGGAGTTCCAGAGGTGGAATCAAAGGATCCACCATTTATTTACACAGACGACGTTCAGGATAAAGGAGAAATATCCCAGAACTGAAGTGGAAAAGGGTCTAGTGAAACTTGCAGATGTCCTTGTTTCTGGTAGAAGTCATTTATTGAGATTTGCAGATGGTGGTTTGTTGAAAATGACCCTGATCCAAACTCTGTGGTCATGATCTTTCTGGATAAACAGGTCCGGATGCGTTTATGTATCTGTTGTAAGGATCTGTTTGATGTTGGCATTTCAGGGGCTCACGAACTTGAGCAGATGCAGCTGATCTTGGAGTCCATCCCTGTTCTGCGAGACGAGGACCGACAGGAACTCAACAGCGTCATCCCGGTCTTCATCCGCACAGACATGTCCAACCCTCACATGCCTCTGGCCAAGCTGCTGCCAGACGTCAGCTCACAGGGTGAGAGGTCAAAGTTCAGTCTGAGTCTGAGAGGATGACCTGTCCATTTGAAAAACTTCTAAAACAATCACCCTTTGGAACAGGAAAAGGCCAATTATCACTTAGTCACCTCCTTAAAAACAATATCATGTAACAAAAGTGACAGAAATAAATATGTACATTGAACCCTAAGGAATGTATCAGATTTTCAACTTTGTAGCAGTTGTTTTCCATCAACGTCAGCATTTTCAATAAGAAACCAGTTCTATTGATAGACCTTTGTAAGTGACATATAGCTCAGTTTGTAGTTTGTTTTAACTGAAGCGTATTAGTCCTAGACCTGGGTTAGGGTTAGTCCTAGATCTGGTTTAGGGTTGAGGTTAGTCCTAGACCTGAGTTAAGGTTAGTCCTAGATCTGGTTTAGGGTTGAGGTTAGTCCTAGACCTGGGTTAGGATTAAAGTTAGTCCTAGACCTGGGCTAGGGTTAGTCCTAGGTCTGGTTTAGGGTTAAGGTTAGTCCTAGACCTGGGTTAGGGTTAGTCCTAGATCTGGTTTAGGGTTGAGGTTAGTCCTAGACCTGGGTTAGGGTTAGTCCTAGACCTGGGTTAAGGTTAGTCCTAGACCTGGGTTAAGGTTAGTCTTAGACTTGGGTTAAGGTTAGTCTTAGACTTGGGTTAAGGTAAGTCCTAGACCTGGGTTAGGGTTAGCTCTAGGTCTGGGCTCCTACATGCACTGTGTGTATGTGATGTTTCTAAGTCTTTGGTCTAACAGGACCTGGTCAACGATCAGTGATCATTGTAGATGTTTGTTGAACTTGTGTAAACTCAGACATACATGAATGATGACCCACCCTAAACCTTTACTAACCCTGTTTGTTAATGTAAGTTGAACTTTTGTGTTTCCCACCTGCTCATCTTCTGTTCTTCCTGGACCAGCTCTAGATTTCCTGGAGAAGATCCTGACATTTAACCCCATGGACCGTCTTACAGCGGAGGAGGCCCTGGCCCACCCCTACATGTCTGACTACTCCTTTCCCTTGGATGAACCGGTGTCTCTGCACCCCTTCCACATCGAGGACGAGGTGGACGACATCCTCCTCATGGACCACAGCCACAGCCACACCTGGGACAAGTACGAGCACCAGGACATCCAGACCGGTCCAGGCCAAACCTCAGCCTGTTTTATTGGAGTGACTGTATGTGTGGTGTGTTCAAGTACCTCTGTCATCCTCAGGTTCCATGAGAGCCAGCTGTCTGAGGCTGACTGGCACCTGCACAGCACCCATGACCCAGATGAGGTCCAGGTGGACCCCAGGGCCCTGTCTGATGTAACAGATGAGGAGGTGGTCCAGGTACGTTTGGACATGGATCTGTAGAAAACGTTCATACAGGGTCCTGTCTGTCCCCTTCATTAGAATGGTCCTCAGCAAAGTGGATTCAGGCTTCATTATTGGTGAATTTATGTGGAATATACAGTTAATGAAGGTGGTCTGAATTCATAAAAGGTCCACATCATTCTTCTTTGTATGGATTTACAGAATGATCCCAGGCCTCTGTTGTGTATGAGCTGACTGAAGGTGCATTTAGTTGAAGGGTTCCTTGGAAAATACTCCAGTTATAAAACATGTTATCACTAGATATGCAGGAAAAAGTACCAGTGTGCAAAAAGCTTAAATTCACACAAGGCAGCGTGGAAATGTCCATTTAGGATCGATTCTGGAGTAAGCTGTGATCCGCTGTGGACGTGGTCTTCATTCCAGACCAGAAGAAGGTCCTCATCAGTGGAAAAGACATGGCAGCCATTTTAGAAGGAAACTGCTGCACCTATAACCAGGTTATAAACCAGGTCATTACCCAGGTTATAAACAGGTCATTACCCAGGTTATAAACAGGTCATTACCCAGGTTATAACTAGGTTATAACCCAGGTTATAACGAGGTTATAACCCAGGTTATAACGAGGTTATTACCCAGGTTATAAACCAGGACATAAACCAGGTCGTTACCCAGGTTATAAACTAGGTCATTATCCAGGTTATTACCCAGGGTATAAACCAGGTCATAAACCTGGTTATAAATCAGGTTATTAACCAAGTTATGAACCAGGTTATTTAGTCCAAACCAGGTTATAAAAGCATGTAGTTAGCGTTGACCTCCTTTGGCTGTGGTTTCACTACAGTAGTCATGTGACCATAAAGGGCGGTGGTCACTTCCTCCTTTCGGACACGAACATGCATGTACTCGTTGATAATAGCTGTTCTCATAGACACCGGGTTCTGTCTACAGACTACCTCTACATGGTCCACTCTCTGTTCTGTTTCAGTCATTTACTAAAATCCTTTCAGTTCCTGTTGTTCCTCGTTTGTCTTCACACATTAGTTCCTGTGGTTCCTCGTTTGTCTTCACACATTAGTTCCTGTGGTTCCTCGTTTATCTTCACAGATTAGTTCCTGTGGTTCCTCGTTTATCTTCACACATTAGTTCCTGTGGTTTCTCGTGTATGTTCACACATTCAGCCAGTTTACACATAAACAAACTGAACAGGACACATTTATGCAGATTTATTAAACAGACAAGACCTAAATATCCAGGTCCATCACTCTTCAGAGTCTTTAGTGTGACACGGGTCTACTGAACTCAGGTGCTCAGGTCCATCTGTTCTGATCCTCCTTGAGATGGTTCTCCACCTTCATTGGAGTCCAGCTGGGTTGAATTGGCTTCATGCACAGCCCCACTACCTCTGACCACTGTAGTTACAACAACAAGTAGCAGACACACCTGCATTAATCAGTGTGTTCAGTCATGAAAGACAGGAAATAAAGGAGCCTCCTCAAGTTCAGGAAATAGTGGGGCTGTGCATAGAGCCTACTAAACTGGACTGGATTAGGAAAGGCCCTCACCTGTTTGTAGAAGACCTGGCAGCTCAGTGCATGTCAGAGCCAAGGAGAACCAGGAGGTCCAAGGAACTGCCCCCAGAGCTCACAGACAGAACTGTGCACAGGCCCAGATCTGGACAAGGGTACAGAAGAATGTCTGCTGCACTGAAGGTTCCTCAGAGAACAGTGGCCTACATAGTTCTTGACCCTCAACATGAAACTCAGCACACAGCTCAAAGAACCAAGGAGTGGTTTGGACCAACTAGGGGACTGTTGTTGAACAGCCCAGCCAGAGCCTGAAACCCAGTGGAGCATCTGTGGACAGACCTGAACATGGATGTCCACCAACATCCACCATCCAATTGGACCTGAACATGGATGTCCACCAACATCCACCATCCAACTGGACCTGAACATGGATGTCCACCAACATCCACCATCCAACCGGACCTGAGCATGGATGTCCACCATCCAACTGGACCTGAGCATGGATGTCCACCAACATCCACCATCCAACCGGACATAACTGGAGAGGATCAGCAAGGACCAATGGCACAGGATCCACAAACCCAGGGGTGGAAGACTGGTTCCATCATTACCCTGCCCCTCGAAGGGGAGGCGAGGGTATTGTTTTTTTTGTTTTGTTTTTTTTTTTTGTCTGTCTTCGTTTGTCAGCAGCTTCATGCAGAAATTACTGGACCAATTTCTATGAAATTTTTAGGAAAGTTTTGAGGTGGTCCAGAACAAATCCCATTAAATTTTGGTAAATGTAGGTCACAGGTCAAGGTCACCAAAAATGTGTTTTCACAATAAGAGATAGGGCCAATCAAGTAAAATCTTTGTGAGCGGCGGGGTTTGTTGTGCCTGGCACCACTACACACCACACCCTAACTGTAACCCTGACCCTAACCCTAAGTCTAACTGTAACCCTGACCCTAAGTCTCACTGTAACCCTGACCCTAAGTCTCACTGTAACCCTGACCCTAAGTCTAACTGTAACCCTGACCCTAAGTCTAACTGTAACCCTAACCCTAAGTCTAACTGTAACCCTGACCCTAAGTCTAAGTCTAACTGTAACCCTGACCCTAAGTCTAACTGTAACCCTGACCCTAAGTCTAA
>JAPQRP010000019.1:12956026-12968974 GCA_037367295.1 Apogon hyalosoma | reverse complement strand
CTTAAGTGGCTGGGATAGGCTCCAGCGACCCCCGTGACCCTAGTGAGGATAAAGCGGGCTCAGAAAATGGATGGATACACCTTTATTTTGATCAGTATTGGAGAGAGACATGAAAGACCTTCTCACCCAATATTGTCATGTTTATATAGTCATGTGGTTATGACTACGTCTAAGGTGCTTCAGAGTTTGGTCTGATTCCAGATTTTGGGTTTATTTTGAGGCCATACTAGGAGGGTTGAAATCAAAAATCACCTGGAAATGTTGACTTTGATTATGAAGAACAAACATTTGACTAACGTTTAAGAGAAACAAAAGACAAAACAAAATATGCTTCAACTTGTTTTGCCATAAAGAAAACACAGTGTAGCAAAAGTTGCTAAAAAATTAGCTGTTATCTGAAATCTTGTTTGCCATAACCAGTTGAAGTTACCATGGTAACAGTGGGTGATTTAAACAGAAGAAGACATACTTCATTAATAGAAAACAGTTTGAGGTTTCTATTAACTGCTGTATACAGTCACAGAGAAAATTCTTAGCCCATCCAAAGTCATCAAAAACAATGGTTCTTCAATCCAGTCCTAACCCCTGTGTGTGTCATGTGACTAAAACAGACAGAACAGAAAATATGGAATGAATAAAAGCACTGTTTTTGTCAGTACAATGGCACAGATATTGATGGAAGAGCTTAAATGATTTGGGTTATCATCAAGAAAACATGGAAAATGGATAGATATCAGCTCTGAAATTCAACTACTATGAGTTATTTTTGTTGGTATCATTATATTTGTCCAAACAAATGGACCTTTAGTTGAACCAAGCATTAAAATGAACAACAAACTGAACAAAACAAGAGTGGTCTAATAATTTTTTCCGCAACTGTATATGTGACGTGTTCACTCTGTAGGCTTTAGAGATCATGAGTCAGTGTGTGTGTCTCACCTTTCTCTGGTGGACAAGTCAAGATGTGTGTGGATGTCCAACAGGACTTCTTTAAAGAAACACAGCCTCTTGCGCTCAGCCTCCTGGGTAAGATCAAACACCTGCTCCATGTCCTCCATATAACGAGGGTTACAGCGGTTCAGCTCCTCCAGAGCCTTGTTGTAACGCTCCTTTGCCTAAAACACAAACAGCAAATGCAAGTCTATCAAACCCTGTACAGAGCAATAATTACTTCATCTACAAAAGGATTCTGTGTATGTGTGTGACACCATTTATCTGACTGGTCTGTGCTGTAGAGAAACAGTTGTCCACACACACACAAAAAAAAAAAGGTCAACCTGAGAAGGGCTTGTTTCTCCTCAGTGAAACAGAAGGAAACTCTTGTTTTTAATAGACACATTTTTCAGATGTGAATTTTAAGACCTCTATAAGGAAAAAACACCAGTACTGCATCAAACTGACAAACATTAACCTGTGGTGGAGACTTCCAACATTTACTCAAAGGGAAAGTCCGTTTTAAGACTTTTTAAGGATATATTTTAGTTTACAACAATTTTGTGTTGGTAAAGTTGGCAATAAAAATTAAAAATGACCACCGTCCAACTGGGTTTGTGTCATGGACCCAAGGGACTTTTTTTGTGCGTCTTGGCATCTTCAGAACCAGAATACTGTATTAATCCCAAGGGAAAATATTAAGTGTTACAGTTGCTCTGTGCAAGTATAATAAATGTAGCAGGCAAGAATTTGTGAATACAAGTATATATGTGTGTGTGTGTGTGTGTGTGTGTGTGTGTGTGCGTGTGTGTGTGTGTGTGTGCGTGCGTCACACCTGTTTTCAGGGTGGGACTTTTATTGGTGCAGACTGAACAAGATACAGTTGATGTTTTATGGTGATACATCAAAAACCGGTTATCCTACCATGAACATATAGCATCATCAACTTGTTCAGGTTTATCTGAGAAAATTTCAGTAAATGTATTCAGCCCTTTAAGACAAGCACAACAATTAATCACAGTAAAATAATCATCACTAACAATTTAAGTCTATTTTGTGATTACTGAGGTTTACTTGGGGCTTTTTTTATAGCAGTACTTTCATTTTGTAGTGTTAGAATGTTGAAAAAGTAAGATTTGAATGTGAGCTCCTTCCTCCTGGCACTAACACATGAACTCACATACTTCAGTAACATAATATGCTCAAGTGACATGGTATTTTTAGCTTCTTTAAATTTTCAAATTCAATACCATGTATCTCATGTAAATGTATCTCTACCCATACTATCCTGCAGTTTAACGCAAACCACATCCTTTTTCTGGTCCAGTTTACTCATTTTTAAAATGTTATATAACAATTTAAATGTTATATTTATTTATTTATATTTTTTTCCTCCTTTCTCCTGAAGGCACTTTCTTCTATGTACTGTTAACAATATACAACAGGAGCAGATTAAAATTAAAATGGCTCTAAAATAGGACCAATTGTTCTTCTCACACAGAGCGAACGCATGTAGTAAGCCTGGTCCAAATAAAGCCCTGGTGCCCTCTACAGCTGAGAGAACGTTGCTACGGCTACTTCTGAGAAAATACAGTAAACACACACACATCAGGTAAGTCCATCAATGTAAGAACTAATTAGTGTTCCCTGACAAACTCTAGGCGTTGGCCATTTCTTCCCATTGGTTTAATGTTTGCAGATTTTATGTCTAATTAAGGTGATTCTACATAACAGGTCCTAAAACTGCTCCAAGTTTCCCTGTTATTGGTGGATTGTTCTGTAGTTGTTCTCTGTTACACAGAACACAAGCTTGGACATGCCTCCAAGTTTAAAAAAAAAAAAACCCTTTAGTATGTTTTTCTGAAGTCAGTGACACACCCAGCTGCAGTCTGGGACTGCATTCATACATAAGAGAGTATGTGTGTGTGTGTTGTGTATGTGTGTGCATGCGTGTGTGTTGCGTATGTGTGTGTGTGTGTGTGTGTGTATGTGTGTGCGTGTCTGTTGCGTGTGTGTGCGTGTGTGTGTGCGTGTGCATGCGTGTGTGTGTGTGTGCTACTTTGTATCTGCTCTTCAGGGGAGTTTTCAGGTATGGCTTTTCTTTAATTGAGCTGTTTCCTTTTCCTCTAGACATTTTAACACAAATATCTGTACTAATTCCTCCTTCCATTTTCAAAACAGCAGTGTTACTTTAGTTTTACTGTCAAATCAGTTGACCAAGGCCAATATAATATCAATAGTTTGGAGCAGGTAAAAGCCAATACCCTTCACAACATAAAGACCAATTTGAAACTGAATGGCTGGAACAATAACACAAAGAAAACACAATCCCCTTGATGAATCCATGTGTGAATAGCATACAATACAAACATAATGAGAAACAAGGTGAGAATTATGTAAAAGGTGAAACAAGACAAACAACATAAAAAAAGACAACACCTACAAACATTCAGTTTGCTTTACATAGAAACAGCCAAAAGAAATAGGTTTGAAAGGCCTGTTTAAACTAGAGCCCGACTGATACGGGATTTTTGGGGCTGATGCTGATTCCAATATTGGGGGCTAAAAAAAAGCCAATATCCAAAATACCGGCCGATATCCAATATTAGCTGATAACTGATATATGAAATAAGAACATTGATCTACATAGGATATAATAATCTTATATTAGATAATTGTGGACATGTGGATTAACAGTTGCATAAATCTTTGTTTATCTCACAAAGATAATTGACAACTTTCAAACGCTGTAGAATATTCTGATATCAGACTAGTATGTGACCTGTGGAACCACAGGTCTTAGATGTGGGAGTTTTTATGCTGGGGAGAGCAGACTTATGACAAAGATGTGAGTCTATATTTTATAAGTAGTGACATAAAAACTGTTTGTTAAATCATTCTTTAAAATGTAAGCAACACCTGCCTTTAATGAGTCCAACTACAAACCAAGCTACGGAATCACAAAAACAATTAGAGCAAAAAATATTACTGACCACAAAATTATGTTTTCCCTCACAAATTTGGATTTGTCTGCCTCATGACACTACAACTGCCTATGTGGACTAAGGACTAAACTGAGCATGTGCAGAGTGAATTAGGTGAGTCCAAAGTTGTTCCTGATTGAAGCAACTGCAAGTGTTACAACTGTCCCCGGTCTCCCCTACCCTACCCAGGTGTGCCTGCAGAATGAAATTGTGAGGTGGACAGGAAGTGCACAGACATGGGGGTGTGTGGGGGGGTGCACAGTTCATAAGACTGGGGGGGTAGCAGTCCATGATTTACAGACGTTGGGGGTGTCGGAGCGCGGGGATCAGCAGTCCATCCTTGTTGGAGTGCGGGGGGGTAGCGGTCTATGACTTCGTGATTGTGTGTGGCGGGGGTGATAGCGTGACTGTCAAAGCAGCAGAGAAAGTGAAACTGACAGGCTTTACTATTCCTGTAACTCTCCAGGCAACACACACACGCACGCACACGCACGCACACGCACGCACGCACACACGCACACACACACACACAGGAGCAGTGAGTGACAGAATCTTTGCAGCAACAAAGTTAATAAATCGGCTACATCTTGGCCGATGCTGATTAATCGGCGATAGGCTATAATGGGCTCTAATTTAAACTGAGTAAATTTCAGAGCCTATACCGTTTCACTTGTATTGCAGTAAAGTTGAATCAGTAGTTGTACTGTCACCACAGCTATCTGTACTTCTACTGAGGGAAAGTCACAATCAGACATGTGTGTGTTCATACTTTTTCTGCCTCTTGGTTCCAGCGCTCCGCTCGAACCATGTACTTGCGGACTTCCTCTTGGGACTTGGATGGGTCAGCTTTGGCGTGCGTTTCCCTGGTTACTGCTGTCCACTCCTCCTTCCTGGCCTGATGGTAGCTCTTCTTACTGGACTCCACCTTAACACACACACACACACGGAGCTGGTATTATGAGCAGTACAACACTTCAGATACCACCTTCTCAGTCTGGGAGCTTAAGACTTGGATGCCAGTTCCCAGTTTAAATGCATGGAATATCCTTTACTTTGTGGTTTATGTCAAATAATTTGGGCATCCGTAGCCCAGGAGGTAGAACGGGTTGACCAATAAGCGAAGGGTTTGCTGTGTCCTTGGACAAGACACTTCACCCACCTTACCTGCAGAGCTGCTACTCATGCTGGTGCATGAATGTTTGGAAGTGGTCAGTTTTGCGTTTTGGTTCAAATGTCTCATAGCGGATTTAAACATTAAAATTAGTGGGAGAGCTAAAGGAGTCAGTTTTTGTTTCGGACTTCAACTTTCACAAAGTTATATAGCTGAATAAGTGGTACTGCCTTAAAAAACATGTGTCAAGCTGAAAGTATGTGACCAACAGGAGGAGTCAACAGCGACTACAGCCCTGACTCTTCTGGTCTCCTAAAGCTTTGAAAACTGACACCAGGTGGACTTTGACCAAAGCAACACAATGTGTTACGTTGAGCTGAGAGCTGGTCAAGAACAACAAACTGAGTCCTCTGACCTAAATTCTAAAGGTTAACTCACCGTATTATCCCTGAAGGGAGTAAGTGAAAAAGTAAGCAGTGCTTCTTAACACCCTTGCCCTGTTGTACAACACTTTGCCCCTCCTACTCACTGATACCCTGCCTACCCAGGCATTAGTGCTGAGTTTTAATTTTCAATCTTTTAAAAAACTTTTCAAACATTTGTAAAATAAAAAAAGCAAACATTGAGAGAGAGGCACATGTAAAAAACGTGTTTGAAATTTTAAAAGAATTGGGTGAATAATGTCCAAGAAATCCATTGGACAAATTAAACTGTGCACTGCATGTCTCCTAATGATAAAGAACATACGTGTCCATTTTAAAAAGATCAACCTACACCCACACCACTACACCTCTCCTAGTGGTAAAAAAAAAAAAAAACCAACAACAACGTGTGTGAAATTTGAAAAAAAAAAAAGTGAATCGTGTCTGAGGAATCAGTTGGCCAAAACTTGTAAGTTTAAATTTAAAAAAAAAAAAAAAAAAAAAAAAAAAAAAGAGAGTAGACTCAGCCATCAAAGTGTGCTCTCCTAGTGGTAAAGAACATGTGTCAAATTGGAAAAGAATCAGGTGAATAGTGTCTGAGGAATGGGATGGACAAAAATCTCAGACGAATGGATGGAAGGACAGAATTCCTCGTATATCTAAATAACTCTGCCCAGCCCATAATAATTGAGTGACTCTCTACATTTTACCCACACTAATACACACATTATCCAGCTTGTTTGGTCAATTAAAAATAAATCCTCAGTGCAGTTACTGACAATAAAAACTGTACAGAGGTGACTGACACAACTGGTGCACAACGTCCACCTCCTGTTGATGGATTGGGTTGTGAATGCTACATAGGCCTACGGAGGAAGGGGAATAATTATTTGATCCTCTGCTGATTTTGGAAGTTTATCTCCTTCAAAAGACATGAAAAGTCCATATTTTATGGTAGATTTATTTAAACAGAGAGACAGAATATCAAAAAAAAAAAAAAAATCAGAAAAACATTAAATAAAGATTGTAAATTGATTTGTATTTAATCTAATTATTTGAGGATTTGAATTTAAACCCCCCACAGACTGGTCATTTTTCCATGAGGCACACAAATGAGTCCTGTCCCTTTAGGAAAGTACTCATCTCAACTGGTTATGTGTAGAAAAGACACCGGTCACAAAATCATCACGGAATCAAACCTCTCCACCACCAAGCAAAAGAGTAAAGAGGTGTCAAATGTCATCACGTACCAGACTGTAGACCTGCACAAGGCTGGAATTAGCAACAAGACCATCAGCAAGAAGCTTGGTGATAAAAAGACACCAATGGTGCAATAATTCAAAAAAGGGAAGAAATAGTCAACAGCTTTTCTTTGCTCCATTCAAGATCTCACCTTGTGGCATAAGGATGATTTTGAGAAAGACGAGGGGTCAGCTGAGAGCTTGTTAATGATCTCAAGGGAACTGGAAACTCAGTCACCAAGAAAACCAGTGGTAACATACTTTGAGATCTTGCAGTGCCCACTCGGCTCCCCTGTTGAAGAGGGCACATGCACAGGTGTGCCAATGAACACATCAATGATTCAGATAAGGCTTGTGAGCATCTGATGTGGTCAGAAGGACCAAAACTGACCTCTTTGACATAAACTCTAATCGCCATGTTCGGAGGCAGAGAAATGCTGAAAATGACCCAAAGAACATCATCCCCACGATCAAACATGGAAGTGGAAATATTCTGCTTTGGGGCTGTTTCTGTGCTAAGGCTACAGAAAGACCTCCCCACATTGAGGCGCTGATGAACCAGGCCATGTACCAAAGAACCTTGGATGAGAACACTGAAGATAGGGTGGATGGACCTTCCAGCATGACGATGGCAACAAGACGAGCAGTGATGAGAGGCCTGGACAGAAGCAGGCTGGAATTTCTCAAAAAAAGAGTTTGACTGGAGATGACCCTGACCCGGATGCAGATGGTGGCTACAAAGACCATGAAGGTGTTACACAGCTCAGCCATAGTGGTCTGAAAGAAGTGGGACTTTAGTTGAAGAAGATGGTTTCTGGTGTAAAACAGCTTTCTAGTAGTTCCATGAGGGCTGATAATGATCGATAATACTGGAGTAAGATTCAGATCTGGCTGTGGATAGTGATTTGGAATACATCTTTTTATGTTTTCATAAAGGCCATTTTATGTATGGTCACCTGGTGGACCTAGTGACCAACTACAAGAGAGTTATGACCTCTGTGCCCGCCACAAGAGTTTCTCCAGCTTGTACTAAGCAACATTTAGCTTAAAGATCAAATACTTATTTCACTCAAATATAAATTAATTTCTAACCTTTATTTAACTTTTTTTTGTTAATATTTTCTCTGTTAAAATAAGCCTACTATAAAAATCATGGACTGTTCATGTCTTTTTAAGGGGGTAAACATACAAAATCCGCAGGGGTCAAATGATCATTTCCTCCACTAAATATCCCTTTTAATGTGGTCCAGAATGTAGGGTTAAAATTAACTAATGACTCTAAATCTGTGATATGACATTGGTTCACTATCATTTCCAGTTACTCCTTAACTTTTTATTTAAATAATGATTAATAACTGGCTTTCCTGGACAATTCAACTTACTTCCTTGAGTTTTCGGACCCAGGGTTTCTGAGCTTTGCGGAAGCCATCATCAGCTTCTCTCGCCTCTCTTAGGCCTCCAATCATGTGCTTGTGGAAAGCTTCTTTCTGCCAGTTTCGGACCTTGCTACTGTCCTCGTTCACCAGCCGATCCCTCAGCTCCAAATGTAGCTCACTGAGTCGATCGGCTGCCTGCATGAAGGCATGCCACGCCTTCTCCAAAGTACCATACTGGGGTCCTAAGGAGCAAATAGGGACACTATGGACTTAAAGTTATGTACTCAGAGTACATGTACAAAGACAAAAAGACAAGAACACAGAGAGAAAGACACACATCATCTTTTTGGACAGGCAGCAGTACCTGGTAAAGAAAGTATCGAAAGTAATTGAAAATATGGAACTGGACTGAGCATATTACATGAATGTGCATGCTGTTTCTTCCCATTTACATTATAGAAAAGGAAGAAAAAATTCTGCTACCAATCATTATTGTTATTATAACACAGCCTTGCAAAACAGGGTTTCTCCAGGTATCAGTAAATCTAATGTAATGCTTTTTAATGCCCTTTTTAATGCCGCTTTAAACACATTTAATGCCCCGTCCAACTGCAGATACAGTTTTATATACAGTTTTATGTCGGTTTTCCACCCACAGGCTTTAACAAGTTCTCAATAGCTCCTCCTCCACACACTTCTGCTCAAACTTGCATTTTCCCATTTTTCCCACATTTGCTAATATTCCCTCCGCTCTTTCACCACAGCATGAACACGCTCACAGCACGCTGCATTCCAAACATTCGGTGCTGTGACTTCATGCATCAGCCATAAACAATAGTCAATTAAAGGGTTCCACCTGTCAATCATCACACTATGCCTCTGATCAATATCATTAAATGTTTATATAATCAAAATAAATAGTGAATAACAATGCTTTTTTCCCATCAAGTGTATTTCATTTTTTAATGCCTCTGGACATTGGATTTAATGCTTTTTAATGCCATTTAAGGCCTTAACTTTTGCCAAATTTATTTCATGATTTTTAATGCTTTTTAATGACCAACAGAAACCCTGTTAAATCAAAGCCAAAAGCAGGTCAGGATATTGGAGATCTTCAGCAACTTTTGTACACATTTATGAAGATTAATTATTAACCAAAATGATTTAATATTATATAGATTTAGTACCACCACCACCACCCCCCCCCCCACACACACACACACACACACAAGACCCCCATTTGATTATTTTTTTTGGCCATATTGCCAAACATCCTTGAGGTCATATAAGGTAGTATAGTGTATACCTCTCTCCACTGCACCTCTCCATCTTTTGGCCCAGTCGCTCAGCTGTAATGCATAACTCTTCTCAATCTTGGCTCTCTCCTGGAAGCAGCTGACAAGGTCATTACAGAGCCGGTGGCCATCGGCAATCTGCTTCACTGTGCGTTTGTAGTTCCCAGGCTGACAAGTCACACAAATTTTAAAATGAATAATCTTAAGAAAAAGTCAGTGTTCATTTTTGCCTCACTAATCTCAAAGTTCAGTGTAGCATGGTAAAGTCAGGTGTGCTGTGTTGGATGTGTCCTTACCTCCCAGAAGCTGTCTGAGCTCCCCAGGTCACTGAGGTCTCCATTGGAAGACATTTTGGGGTCAGCCTTACAGCACGGAATGATGGCGGCTAAATAATACACTGCAGAGACACAACATACTGGTTTTATGTATTTAAATGCATTTGGTTTAAAGACAGCAGTCCTATCACTAACTGACCATAACAGATCGCTGTACCCCATCAACCCCTTTGAAGATGATGGAAACACTGAGCATTAGTCATGTAAATACCACACTGCTTACACACGGATACAAATCTAAGACTGATCGGCTTATGATGCACACATTCATAATAAAACGCATATTTAGTCAAATTAAATAATATTGGTGCATCCTACAGGTGTAGACTGGAAGACATGTGCAAGGGTTGGTTCAGAATACATAAACAGAATATGCCCTTTACAAGATTGATAATCAAAGGTGGGAGGCAACTAAGTACAATTATGGCATTACAGTTCTTCAGTAGATTTTCCACATTAAAAGCACTAGTATGGCGATTGTTTATAAATTACTGTCATCAAATCCAATGAACAGATCGTCAGAAGACATATAGTCGTCTGTTACTTGATGGAGTTCCATGGAGAGTCTGGAACTCAAAGATTATAAGACAAATTATGAACATATGAGTTGTTTTCTGATAACACTATAATTAACTTGCCTCTCCTCTAACATGAGAATGTAACTGTAATTTATTAATACATTTAAGTCTGGTCTTTGCAAAAGAAACTTCAAGCATGATTGTTTCTGCAAAGTTCCTGAAGCTTATAAAAATAAAGTAGAGAAAATGTATCTTGTTTCAAAAGTTGAGCTTGAGTCTACTTTGAACTGAACTGGTATGTGGTGCTTCCACATATCAGTTCATGGTGTGGTTAACAGGAGTCATTATAATGCTACAGACAACTGCTAAAGAAGTTCCCTTACGAAGGGCTAAAAGAAAGTGAATCTGTGTCTTGTAAAGTTGTAGTACCTTAAAGTCATACTCTAGGCATTGCTTGGACATTTCACGTCTGTTTGGTAAACCAGCCAAAAGTTGGCCGGTAAAAAAAGCCTGCAGTTGAAAATGTCTGACTTTTCAGCAGCTAAGGACAGTAGACAAGCTAAGCTAACATGCTACTGGACAACAGTGCTGAAAACATTCAAGAGGAATGGATGCAGAACAAGGCTGTTCTGGATGCAGTTAAAGGTCTGAAAGCTGCAACTGCAGTTCTAAGGACAGTCACAGGAGAATAGACCGAGCGCAAGAGAAGAGATTAACATTTCCAATACACCGGATGATGTGGGGTTCTGGTATTAAAGGGGAAAAAATGCAGTTGGAAGAGCAAGTGATTGATCTGAAGGCAAGGTCTAGGGGCTTAAACCTGCTGCACTTGAATCTCCCAGAGGGTGTGAAGGATGACAACATCTGTTCACTCCAACAAAAGTAGATCCTTGAGACCGCAGGCCTTACATCTCTAAGCTTCAAATTCATAGTGCAAAGCGCTCACAGAGTAGGACAGAGACAGCCCAACACACCAGAGGACACGGATTAAGAAGTTTCTCAATGGTAGGAAGAAGCTGGTCATTCTTTATAAGGATTAGCAAGAACTTTCTATTTCTGATTGGCAGGAGTACTTCAAAAGTGGAAGGAAATGAATTAGATCAAACAGAGGCTTCACAGTTTGGGGATGAAACTGGAATGCTTAGAACAGCTAGACCTCTAGTAACTTATAACGTTAAGACATAATTTTGTTACACCAACTGAACTGGGGAATTTCTTCAGGAAAATTCAAGAGAATGAAAATGGATGAATACAGAATAAGGAGAAAGACTAAGTTCAGTGTAGAGAAATTTTGTTGGCAACACAAGAAGATACATGAGACTGCATATGTGAGGTTAATGATCAACAGACAGGTTGTTTGTGTATTAAGTGTGTAAGTTGTGTTTTGGATGGCATGAGTTCCTTCCTCAGATATGAGTTTTTGGAAACAGGGGGCTAAGTTGTGTCATCTCATGTTGTTTTTGGATATCGTTAGCCTCATAGCATAACTGCACAAGTCATACACTACATGGACAAAAATATGTGGACACACTGAATTCTAAACAATAATGACAAATGTCATAATATAGTGTTATATTAGGATAAATCTATTGCATTGGTTAGTTTGGTTTAACTTATCTTTGCTTCCAAAATGCCTCAGAGATGGTTTTAACATTTCTCAACATTGATTTTTTTTTTTTCCATGACTATGATTTTAAATATTCTACCTCTAAATTTCTACAACTATTTTGTGTGCTCTGACTAAATAATCATTTTCTACCACAACTAACCATCTGCTTTCATCACATATCACTGAGGAAGAAAAATCTACCATCAAACTTTCAGAAAATATTGATGTTTATAAACTATATGGACATAAATATTGGAATACAGCTGTAAGATGTCCTGCTCATGAGGATTAGACCTAGAAACTATATTTTTCATGTGGGACTATGTCTGTCCACATGAACCCCTACATTCGAGCAAAGTCACCCAGCAGAGCAAGGCTCTTCCCACCTCAAATGAGCTGGAAAAACTAATCTACTGTGCTGAAACTACATCTGGGGTCCGTTACACAAAGCAGGTTTAGTAAAAACTCTGAGTCTGTTCACTCTGAAATGAAGGAAACTGAGTTTTCTGTTTCACAAAGGGAGGAAACTCAACCCTCAGACAGAGGGCTACTCTAGCCTGTTTCACAGACAGAGGGAACTTAAACTCTGGGTCAGTTACCGTAGTAACAGACTCTATGAACTTAACCTGGTCGGGAGCAGGTTTTTCTCAATGAAATCCTGAGCTTCTCTCTGGCTCCGCCCTCTTTCAGCCAGTGTTTCATTTCCTCATTCATTCTGTCAGTAGGTGAGTTTTGGCCTAACATAGTTTTACAATTCTGTTATTTAAAAAATAAATAAATAAATCAGTCAGTAGGCCTAAATTAGAAGTCCATTAGACACAGTAGGTGCAAACTGTTTTCACTAACATGTCCTTTGGACAACGATCCTGTGGATGAAGGTGCAGCATTAGTGTGCAGAGAATGAAATATTTGTAGGGAGATGGTTCTGACTGCGCACAGACATTTTTAGACTTTTTACACTGTGAAAATCTAAATCTTACCAATCATATTTTTGTCATTGCTAGTCAAAATATCTCATCACACTTCAAATAAGACAGAATCACCAACAGAGGAACTTTTCAGTGAGATATAAGAACTTATTTTTAGACAATAGATCTGGAAAATCTGATTTCAAGAAATCTTAC
>JAPQRP010000019.1:12933461-12949319 GCA_037367295.1 Apogon hyalosoma | reverse complement strand
CCACTATCTGCCAATGGATCGTGGATGCCTGGGCTAAGGTATCAGGCTCAAGTGTCGTCCGAGCTGACTGTTTTGTTACGCTTAATGCGCCTTATAATCCGGTGTGCCTTATGTATGAAAATAGACCTGTTCATTGATATTGCGCCTTATAATCCGGTGCGCTTTGTAGTCTGAAAAATACGGTACTTAAATGTGAACAGTGTGGATGCTGACATTTGAAGTGTATAAAACCTCAACATGTCACAGAGCATCAGAATCACATGTGAGATCATATCACTGCAAAAATCTAAATCTTACCAAGTGTATTTTTCTCATTTCTAGCCCAAATATCTGATCACACTTAAAATAAGACATAATCACCTAAAGAGTAACTTTTCAGAGAGATATAAGAACTGATTTATAGACAATAGATCTGGAAAATCTTATTTCAAGAAATTTTACCAAGATCATTTTCACTTGTTCCATTGGCAGAGTTTTTTTTACTTCAACTTTTTTTTGCTTAATTCAAGCAAAAAAAACCCCAAAAACCTGCCAATGGAACAAGTGAAAATGATCTTGTTCAGATTTGTTAAATCAGATTTTCCAGATCTATTGTCTATAAATCAGTTCATATATCTCACTGAAAAGTTACTCTTTAGGTGATTATGTGTGATTTTAAGTGTGATGAGATATTTGGACTAGAAATGAGAAAAATACACTTGGTAAGATTTGGATTTTTCCCAGTGTATTGTGTCCCATACCGTGTACGAAGCCCAAATCATCCCATCGTCAGTGTTACACATGGGGCTGATGGAAACACAATCCATCTGAATTCAAACCACAACCCACCTGAGAGCGCTGTATCCTTGACAGACGCTGACACAACACAGAACTCGCTCCTGGTTCACCCTGTTCTCTCCCAGAAACTTGCAGACAATATTTCCGCCCAGACTGAAGCCAACCACGATCAGCTGGGTGTGAGCATACGTCCGCTTTATGTAACCTACCATAGCTGCAAACTCCCATGTGCATCCTGGAGGAGAAACAGAGTTGCATTACCAATCAATACATACAGCCCCAGTAGGACAGGACGGTTTTCTACCTGGGCTCAGCAGTTCTTGCTAAAGGTGCCTTTAGTTCAGGGTATTACATTTGTGCCTCTGTGGGACCTTTGAAGAGCAGTCAGTCACAGACCTACCACCCTACAGCCTCTGACAGCACCACTGTCCAACAGACAGATACAGGACAACTTTCCTGCCACATGTCATTTCTCTTTAAAATAAACTCCACTCTGGCTGATGTTTAAACCTAGTCTTAAGCCCTATTTGGACGGGATTAGTTTGACATAGGTATGTGGGGTAAAGTAACAATTGCCAGAGATTTTAGTCCTGTCTGAATGTGCTACATCAGTAATCATTATCACACAATGTCAGTAAAGATTAGTGCAACTTTTACCTTCTGTAAAAGGGCCTGGGAAAATGACCCCAGGTAATACTAATATCGTGCGAATAGACCAGTTAATACAGTCACGGAAAAAATTATTTGACCACCCCTTGTTTTCTTCAATTTCTTCTTCATTTTAATGCCTGGTCAAACTAAAAATAAATTTGTTTGGACAAATATAATGATACCAACAAAAATAACTCATAGTAGTTGAATTTCAGAGCTGATATCTATCCATTTTCCATGTTTTCTTGAAAATAAACAAAATACTGACAAAAACAGTTCTTTTATTCATTCCATGTTTTCTTTTCTGTCTGTTTTAGTCACATGAAACACACAGGAGTTAGGACTTTATTACATAACCATTGTGTTTGATGACTTTTGATGGGCTAATAATTTTTTCTGTGACTGTATGTGTGTAGATATTCCATCATATCCTGTTTACAAGTGGTTTTTCAAGCATGGAGGCTCTTGAAGAAGCACTTTCCAATAGACAACTGCGTGTGAAACCTGGAGTCACCCCAAGTCTTAGGTTTCGTTTCTGTAGTGGCAATGCAAAGCATTTGTTGCACATGTGGTCATTTAATAAAGGTACTGTTCACCTACAACAAATGTGTAAACAAGTAAATCTAATGACAACCTATAACATAAATATGGGAACAACTGGATTTAACTGACTGGGTTTGGACACAAACATTCAAGTGCCTGTCAGGCTCAGACACAACTGTGTTGGACACAGGTCGGGCTCGGACAGAAATACTCGGCCTGAGCCGGGCTCTGTTTTGGACACTCAAGCCTAATTGGAAAGCAACATCATACACACATGATGACAGGAGGGGACGGCAATGCGTGAATGGATTGACCCCTCCCACTTGTGGTAGTTTTACTGATATTTCTTATCCTGTATGACTTGTCCATTAATATTGCCAACGTCCTGTGGTAAAGTGGCATTATCCCCCGTGCCCATGGAAAACTAATACAGTCCCAATAGTGTGATAATGCACTTTACTGTTATTTATGCACCTCCATCCTACTGTAAAGTTACAATTCACTTGCACATTAGAGTTTATTATTGGACCTTAGTGTATAATTATCTAGATTTCTTACCCGGTTCTGTTTATACTTAATTGTAATTTATTATGCATACTGTGTTTGCTCTTGTATTCTATTTTTCACTACGTAAAATGCCATTGCTGCACTGCAATTTCCCAGATTGGGATCAATAAAGTATATCTAACTTTGTGCTTTAGATTCACATACTTGCGCATGTTTACCTTGAAACATACCACATAGATTTGACCAAATGACAGGACATTATAATACTGGGATATCTTTAAATAACCCAGATTAGATGAACAGAATGAATATTCTAGATGCTGATTTCAGCTGTGCTTACTCCTGTGCACACAGCTTCTGGCCAAAGCCTCTTTAACTGAACCTGCGCAGGACAAATGGATAAGAGCAGCAGCTGAGCCAAAAAAGTGAGGATCCTGCACTGGTGTTCATCAGACCGAAACAAATCCTATTTTTATTTGAAATGCATGATCATTCCCATGTTCTACACACAAATCAGAAAAAGTTGCAATGGCATCTCAAAATTAAAACTAAACCAATTATTTTTGAGCCATTCCACAGTGACAATAATCTAACAGGAGTGCTTGACAAAGGTTTTCTGCAGTAACCCTGACCCCTGTGATTCTATCAGCTCTAATGACGGTTCCTGATGTTGTGTTGTCTGAGGGATCAGAGATCATGAGCATGGGCATAAGCTTGAACCCTTGCCATGTGCCATTTCACTCTACAATAAACTCACCTCTGCCTGATATTCAAACCCGGTCATAAACATATTTCCACTATGCACTTTATTACTGTCCAGATTACTGAAAAAGTCCATTTTACTTTGCCATTTATTGTTGCACCTTACTGTTTTATTGCCCAAATTTTCTACCATTTCAACCTTTTTTTTAGACTTCTAATTTATTATGTATAGTGTGTTTGCTCTTGTATTCTATTGTTAATCCTATATTCTATTTTTAATGTCTGTCATGCTGCTGCTATTGCTACTACAATTTCCCGGTTTGGGATCAGTAAAGTATATTTATCTATCTGTTGCATCCAGTTTCCTTGAATGACTTCATTCTGTTCTGCATCGTAAAGACATTAATAAATCAAAACAAAACATGACATATAATTGCATTTTCCAAATGGTCTGAACATTTTCCGTTTCAGGGTTGCATCACAGAGAACTTACTATGCTGCCGAATACAGGTTCCTTCTCTGTGATGAGAGCCAAACTCACCATATGTAAACATGCGTGGAGAGGTAAGTTCAATGTTTGGAAGAGCTCCAAGGTGGTTCAAAACCGCGCACCGGTAACCGTCCTTCTGGGCGTGGTCCACAAAAGTCCGGATGTAATGCTTCTCACTGTGGTTACCAATACCAGGGCATATCACCATGGTGATGTCATCTGGTAAAACGGGCAGAGGGAACAGAGACATATTTACTACTGAGGAATATATGAGCAGTCAGGAAGAACAGACAGCAGGTAGAGGCAAAGACGACTGAAACTGGGTTAGAGTAAAGGCTCAGACTGTCTGTGGGTCCAACACAGTTTCAGCATACAGACTACAACAAATACAACTACTAAGCGAAGTCAAGGGACGGTCAAAAAAATGTAATTACAAAACACTGCACTTTTACTTTCAGGAAAATGTATGTTGAAATGAGAAAAAAATGGTTTTATAGGTGGGAATGTTTGCAAAGTGACAAAGTTCTGTGCTGTCATTCTGGTTCATTTTATAAACTCTCATAGATAAACTACATTTATTCAAATACATTGATATTTGACTATTATATAATTTATGTCATATTCTAAACACACAGTGTTTCAAATTAATAATATATATAATTTTAATTTATATATAATTTGCATATATCTATGCAAAATATATTTGAATATAATGTTAATATTATTTGTATGTTGTAAATATTGTAAAAAAAAATTATGATATTGATAATTGAAATAAAAACTGTTTAATTTGATATTTACTTTTGTTGTCCATCTGTGACGCTGCCAAATATTTTTTTCCTCTAAATTATTGGGTTGTAAAATAGAGGGTTTAAGGTAAACACTGAATACATTTGAGGATGAAAATGTCAGAGGAACTTCACTTTGGAGAACTTTGGAATTCTTGCAAAAAATAGACATTAATTTTTTGTCCATCCGTGACGCAGTAGTTTTAGATAGTTTCCATTTAAATTTTGCCTTTTGAGTCTGTTTCAGATGGCATTTAGACTTTTACAATTATGTGGAGTATTTGTCTGAAACTGGTCTGGTTCAATAGTTCTGAATCTAAAAGTAGTGGGCGGTCTATCTGGGACGCCCTTGACCTCGCCCTACTTTCTTTTGGAACTGAATGTCATGTGAGCCTTGAGCTTTCTGAGAGGACTACGAGGTCACAGTGGAGGCTGGGGGGGGTCAGGGTTCAGCCGAGATATTCCAAGAATCCAGGAGACTCCAGGACTAAAGAGTCTCTAACTTTAGCTCACAGAAGTTAACAGAGAGTTCATTTCTTTATCCAAACCTGGAAAACCGTACAAAAACAACCATGAAGAATAAGCTCATTTTAGCTTTGACTTAGTTCATTTTGTTTGGTCACGTATGTTTACAGCAATGAGTCACATTTTTTTTGTAGATAAAGTCAAAGTAGCTCTTTATTGACCTGCTGAATTCTGATTGTATTGGCTGTAAAAGTAAATGTGCCTATTTTTATACATTACAATACAATGCAGCTGTTACATCATTAGCCAACTATTTCTTTTTTTCTATTTAGATCATTTATTTGTTTAATCCATTGTATTTACCCTTACTGAAACACATTACATTTTAGATGAATATTCCAACTTCTCTGCTGCTTCTTTTGCATACGACTGTAACCTCTGTTGTTAAACTGACCCAGTCCATGTTAAACTCACTGGTGATTATTCTTCAAATGGCATCAATTCATAACTCTTTTGGTTGTTTTTGCCAAGATGAAGAAGCATATTTAAGTTAGTTTATTTGTTCTTTTCAACCCTTCTGTCTGCTCTTCCTCCAGTAGCCTTTTACTGCCTGCTGAATTCTGCGAATAGGGACAAATAATGTTTGAACAGTGATAACTGTGTGAAAGTTACTATAGTATTTACAATATTTTGGAAAATATTATTATTTCTCCATGGAAACAGAGCTGGATGATTGACCCCCCCCAAAAAATCACATCAGTTAATATAAATAATTGTTAGGGATGCACTGATATACTGCTTAATATCAGTACTGGTATGTCACTTCATCAATGGCAGTGGCTAATGATATGATAACCTCAGGGTGTGCATGATTATTTGTGACTTTAATTTATTAAATTGTTTTCACTAAGGCCAAAATAATCAGCCTTTAAACCTGAACAACACTATGATTTGACATTTACCATGATAAGAATCAATTTCAAGAGATATGACCATGTTTGCCATGATAACATTTCACCTAGTCCAAGATTAATGATCAACCTCTGACTAATTATTAACAATAAAATCAGGAACACATCAGTTTGTTTGAATATATCTACCAAACTAAGGCAGGGAACTAGGACCAGGATGAACAAAGGAACTGGCTGTAAAATACATGTGAATTAATATGATAAAAACACTGTTGTTACAGCTACAGTAATTGAGTATTTCAAAACTCTCATACTGTGGCCGTAGTTTAAGACAGTTGTACATTTCTTGCACATATACCCTGAAGATTTCCCAGCAACTGTAAAGGAACGTAAACTAATTAATTTCTGTTTGTTACAAGCTAAACATGTAATTGCCTTAAAGTGGAAGGAGATTCAGGGACCGACCTCTGGCCAATGGATTACAGAGCTGTCATCTAATTTGGCACTGAAAAAACTGACTTTGATGGCAAGCAGAAAAGATGAGAACTTTTACAAGCTGTGGTCTTCTTTCCTAACCTTCATGAATGACCTAAATGTGCAAATGCCTAGAACTGGACAAGGACTGTTGCAACCACCTTTATGACCTTAAAATAGCTTATTACTAGTTCCATGGCTAAAGTATTAGTATTGTGAACCAGAAATTGAGAAGAAGAGGATGACCAAATTATGGACTTATGAGGCACTGGATATCTATGTGTCTGTATGCATATTAATGTTCACTGAAATGTGTGTATGCTCAATATGTAGTGCACCTACTAAGATATTATCGATATTTTATTTTATTCACCATACATCTTATTGAGGGTGTGAAGTAAGGGGGGATAGAAGGTTTTTTGTTTGTTTGTTTGAAGTGTTATATTCTTGTGTTTATGACTGTATGTTCATTAAAATGAAAATCAACAAAATATATTTGAAAAAAAAAAGACAGTTGTACATTCTGCACAGAATTCACTGTATTTTATCTCCAAGTCTTGTATAGACAGATAAAAATGGATCCATTAGGAAAAAGAAAAAGTTCCAGTGTCCATGTATGTCAGTGTCATGTTCTATCTGAGTCAAGCCCTAGTTGAATGTGTGAGTTTGTCAGGTTCTGTTCTATGTTCCAGTCCTGTGGTCTGGACGCAGATCAATCTAACAACAGAAGTGGGCGGGACTTTCACTGGAGGAGAACTGAACTCATTCAATTAAAGTCCATATATGACGTCTATCAGTGATTAATAGGAACAATATTGACATCTCTAACCATTGTTATAAACCATCAAAATATGGACCATTATAAGGAAAGGCTCCTTTTAATATGTCCGAATAATTCGTCAAAAATTCCAAAATCCAAATTTCTCAAAACTGTGAAAAAATTTTGTAGACATTGTCCCAAAGAAGCTACAAATCTTTTAAAAAATAAATCCAACCCGTAGTTTCAGAGAAGATTGTTGAAATCGAGACACTGGTGACCTTGAGTTTGACCCTTCAAGGTCACTCAAGGTCAAAGGTCATTGACCCAAATTAAAGTCCATATATGACTTCGTATCAGTGCTCGATAGTAACTATACTGATATCTGTAACCATTTACACGTTATGAACTATCAAAACATGGACCATTATAAAGGCACATTTTTAATATTTCAAAAATTCGTCAAAAATTTTAAAATTACAATTTCTCAAAACTGCAAAAATGTTTGGCGACTTTGTCCCAACAAAGCTAAATAAAAAGTCTGAAATGAATCTGAGCATTAGTTTCGTCAAAGAACATGTTTGAAGAAATTGCTAACAAAGATGATGAAGACGAAGATCCACTGGACACGGCCAGTGAGCTAAAAATGGGAAAACCTCAGGAAGAGATTTCTACTCCAGGACAAACAATATGCAACAGGTGTCACATGACCAGACTAGACAGGTGTAACAGAAGCTGTCACGTTACAATAATAATCTTTAATAATATTCTTAAATGATTAGCGACAGTTTTGGATGATTCAAAGCATTACCTCCAGTCCGATGGTCCCCCAAAGGCTCAAAGAGGTCAAAGGTCGCAGTGGCCCCATCCTGCATTGGTAGGTACTTCCTGATTCCGCTGGGATGAGGTGAACTGACTCGACCCAGTTTCCCATAGAGAGCTGTTTGGAGGTGACCACTCTTACCCCACAGCAGAGGAGGAATGTACCTGAAAACAGACATGGAGCCGGCTGTTAAACCGCAGCTACAAAAATAATCCTCTTCACCGAACGCATCCAAAAAAGGCATATGGTCGGTGTAACATTAGCCTGAGTCATGTATTTGCATGGGTGGTTTATTACACACGGACAGAAACATGTGGATCGTAGTTTGCATCAAATGTCACTTTTCTGTGGCAGAGTTTAGAGCATAACTACAACAAACAGACGGCGATATGTGTTGCTGTGTTTGGCTCAGCTGCCTGGCTTTCACTGACACCTCTGTAGGAGTTAACTGGAGGAGTTGTTTTCATTATGTAATATTGTTGTGAAGTACTGAGGAATAGTCTGAATGGAAAAACAGCTGCTGTCGTGTCATGTCGACTGTCACAATGGAGGTTTAGATCCTGGTGTTCTTTATGATTCAATACCATGTGTTCAGCTCTGCGCTCATGCACACCGCTCATTAAAGTGTGTCTACAAATGAGTCTCTAGTGACTTCTCAAATTCAACTCGATTTACATAAGCTCAACAGGACAAACCAGATATTCACTGCAACAGGCTTTTCAGTCTGTACAAAACACAACGTCTGATCTAAGAAAACTTAGGAATAGTCACAGAGAAGGAATGTGCACCCAGAAGAAACATTTAGATAGTTAACTGGTGTAAGCTACATAACACAACAGACAGATTTATATCTGAATAACCGATATCAGACCAATATCAGTACATCCTTAGATATCAATATAACAACTTCAAGCATTTTTCATTCATTCTCTTCATGACACTTTATAAAGTGTTTATTATGGAGCCAAAAGGATGACTTTAATGTTTGATATTAAAAATAACATTTCGCAAAACACACCCTGAAACTGAAAAAAGAAACACTGGCATTGAAAAACATGTATTGTAAATAAAAATTTAAAAAAAAATTTTTTAAAAAGTAATAGCATTAAAACAGATATCGGTAATAACGTTTCACTGAAGTTTAAAACACAAACATCAAAGGTCAGCTATATTCTTACATTTTTATTATTTTTTTTGCATTCTGATGTGTTTTTGAATGAAAAGCATATTATTATATTCCCGAACAGAGTTTATTATATATTCACCATATTGCAATTATTTCTGCGTGTGTCAGATTATCATGATAATCATCTTTATTTAGCGGTATAAAACTAACAGGAATAACATATTTTGTCATTATTTTCAGATCACTTTCCACTGTTTGACTGATGCCATTAAATGACATCATCTTCTGTTCTGAGTTCAGTGCAGAATGAACATTGATGAGTTAATGTCAGATCGGAGTTCCCAGATTCAGTTAAGCACAAACCAGTCTTAATCTGCAAACACATGACCGTTACAAATGCAGCCTGCTCACGACAGTCTGTTGGACATGACACATGAACAAACACTCCACACCTACATCTCGCTTTTCTTGGATTGCATAACATCATCTGCAGACTTTACAATGAAGTGGACAGCGGGCCATTGTGGAAGCAACATGCAAAGGTAAACAGGGTGTAAACAGCCCCAGTGTGGAGTCCGTTGTGTCCACAGTACATTGACTAAAACGAGCTGATAGTAAGTGGCAGCAGAGAGGCTTTAGTTACATTAACAGTTACACAAGTCCTCCAGTCCGGTGTTTCCTTTTACAATTACAGCATCTCGGAAACACTCTCTTACATAAGACAGGTGTCAGTCAAAAAACAAGCTCCTTCCATTTGCTGATAACGTAATCACATCCAGCGTTCAGCGTGAGTGCAGATGACACTCAACCACATTTTTCTAGAAGGTACTCTGCTTAATCTACAACTGTGACAAGAGGATAATCTCATTGTAGTAATGTGTAGAGGTGGATAAACACTCCGCTGGGTTATAGGAGTTCATCAACTACAGAACAGATGATGTAAAACACACACCGTATCTGCCAGAATTTTAACCCCCAAAGGCTGTAGGAGTCACTTCTATTACAGAAAGTTAAAAAGTTAGAATCACATAAATTAAGTAAGATAAGGTAAGAAAGGCACTCTTTCTGGCTTTTTTTTTTTTTCACTTTGTTACTTGTTTTCTTCTATGATTGGCCTTTTTGTACAAGTCAGAGTTTGTCCATAATGAACACCATATTCAAACATAACGGTGCACATCACCCATCCACATAGGTCAAGGGTCAACTTTAGTGTCATCAGACTTGTAGTCACATGTTCTGGACACTGAGGTGAAGAGAGGAGCCGAGCAGTCAGCTGACATCCACCTGGTGGGTAGTTGGATCTAATGGTAGACAGACTCAAAGTCATTCATAAAATCATCAACCCCCACCCACAGCAAAGCTTCAACCACATCCAGAGCCTGAAAAGACCACGTTGAAGGCCTCCACAGGTGAAGGAGCTGTTCACAGCTGGGCTTTGGCTCCGAGGGGACGGGTTGAAGTATGGTGGGCTCTTGTTCACAGGTGAGGGAAGGATGGAGTGGGAGATTGGTAGATGGAGTGGTGACCCCAGTGGGTAGGCACTCACATAGTCCCACACAGACAAGCAGAAGAAAATGTATGGATGGACTCCTTAAGACTCTGTTCAGGTGAAGAGAGTGCTACCCCCCCACTGTCCAATCCCCGTGTCCCCCTGTTTTTATTCAAGGCTAAAAACATCAAAAACTAGAAGTGGTAGTTTTTCTGCTGGGCAGAGCTGACTTTTGGGAAAAGTACTGACACAAAAATTGTTTGGTAAATCATTCTTTAAAATTTAAACAAAAATTAATATATTAACACTGTTATCTAGGGACTGAAATTAGTAAATGTGTTGTTTCTGTTTTTAACGTCATTTCCCATCATGCAGTGTGGTACTGCTCTTCCCGTCAACCGTCATGGCCATAGCAACATGATTCTAAGGCTATTGTATTCAAATATTACTAATATCTCCCAAAATGTTGGTCCCATCAATTTGCTGTTTTTGCTAGTCTCTTCTTTCACCAAAAATACACAAGTATGACAAACTGCAGCAGTCAGCTCTGTACGGATTTAGTGTGATGCCGGACACACACACACACAGTCCACTTCCCTTTTATAATATAGAGGAAGGTTTTAGGCACATACTCATGAAAACCTGCAATAATTTTTATCTGAAAGTCTACAATGTCTCTTATGTGATATAGTTCATTATTTATTACCACATAATATTTTTAAAGTTTTTCAGTTGATTCTGGAATAAATCATTACAATGCTTGGACGAATATTTAGCATAGACTTGTGCAACATGAGAAACTAACTGTATCTCTTCCCTACTCTTTCGTTACTAAAACTATACGCCATATGTGACTGAAGAAACACATTCACATTAAATATGTTACAAGAAGTAAACAGACTGCATTTTGAATTAAAAGTTTATTTATATTAATAATAATAATTTAACAGAAGATAATCAGATATAAATCAGATGTTTTGTAATTGTTTAAAAATATTTCAGGAAAATACTTTAAACAGAATCAATGAAATAATATTTACGAAAATTTACATGAAATTCGGTTTAAAAGTTGAGGTAATGAAATCACTGTTCACATTAAAATACATGTATAAGTTAAGAATCCATAATATATGACCTTTGAGCATACTGAAGTGTTTGAAGACTTCTGTTTTATAAGTTAAAATATGTTACGGTGATGAATTTACATTCCTGAATACCTCAAAGTTCTGTATTAAATTAGGCTGGGGCGTCGATGGAGGGGGGTGTTAAACATGACAACAGTGAGTATAACAGAGACACAGAAGCAGGGTCGGATGTTTGAAGCGTGTTAAGTTTCACTTTGAGTTTTTGGTAGTTACGGAGCACCCCCATCCACCCACCCACCTCCTTTCACTGGTCTCCTTCACTGTACCCAAAACGTATCGAACCAAAATTATTCTGTACCGTTATACCCCTAATATAAAGGAAAGGGGTCTTTGACTTTTGCTATAACTCATACTGTGTTCAGGAGAATCATAAAGTCATCGTCATACATTTACTAGATGAAAATGACGTACAAATCTTTACTGCTCTTATCTTCTATACTTTACTCCCTTGTTACTGCAGTGAATGAGGTATTTTTGCCACTGCCTTTGGTACACATTTCTTTACTGCTTCCTTGAATTACATAACTGCCTCATTCTTGTTGAAATTTAAAAAGTGAAGAGTTCATTGTGTGATCCTCAACAATCAGCTGTCCATATTATAACATCTGACACAATATTTCCTGTCAAATAAAACTAAGTCTATAAATGTTTAATCGACTTCAATTTAAAAAAAAAAACAAGGCTGATAAAAAAAATAAAAAAAAACCCCTCCAGAATGCACTTTGTTCTGAATGGTGATCTTGCCAGAACCCCGGGGTCAATGTTCCCAAACACAGGAAAACAAGGAGGCTGCTGACCCTGTTCACCCCCACAACAATGCTGCGAGGCTTCGTGCTGTGTAATTGATCTCTGTTACACAACATCGCAGGGTGTCATTAGAACATGTGACTTCAAGTTCTCAACAACACAGAAACACAACACAGATGATGGCGACACCAACACATCCACCACAAACCAGCAGGATGTCCGTAACCTCAGGTAAACTGCAGAGGAGTGACCACTGGGGGAAGTTAGATAAGACTGAAATGACATGACTTTACAGATCCATTCTTTGGATTATTGCAACAATCATTTGTTCAAGCCTAGTTTGCAGTTACAGCTGCATGTGAGTGGAACTCTATTCCAGTTCAATCAGAGAACTAACATGTTATAATGACAACAAAACCATCTAAAAAATTGGTACATTAACAACTGGAGCTGCCAACATTAGAAATGTTTTAGTCCTGTCTGTTGTATTTTACAATATGTCTACGTGCCAAGTGTATTTTAATATTTTTTTTTAACTTACTTTGTCTGATTGTCATAAATGGTAAATGTTGTATTGCAAAACTTGTATTGTACTCGTCTGTGTTTGGGTATTTTAAATTTATGTTTCAAAAATGGCATATTTATAACCTTGTGCTGCCTTTTAGGGTGACAATTCAACATCTGTTCAGGGACTGCAGATGAAAAATAGACATTATTCTAACTCTGGTGCATTTACAGCAATGTGAATCAATGTACAATGTCTCTGTAAAATAAACCAATAAATAAAACAAAATAAATAAAATAAATGAATACACAACATTAACACTGTTTAGAAACGTATCATTTTGTCACAAAAATGAGATATTAGAGGTCTGCTGTGATGTAGAGCTCAACCCAATTATTCTGACACATACTGTGATATGAAGTACAGCAGGGCTGTGCAATACAAAAATATATTTCATGTGAGGAGAAAATCCATATTGTTTGATATTATGCTTGCTTATTTGTTTATATCAATCAAGAAATCACAATGACCATGACAATATGTCGTGCTTTAACACAACAACAATACTTCAGCCGACAGTTACCTACTACTAATGTCAATTAGGGCTGCACGATATGGGAATAAACCGATACTGCAATTTTTTTAACCCTGCGACACATATTGCGATGTGAAAAAATACTCAGGAGGACATAATAGCTGTGTGGTGCCGATGTAAATGGTCAAACTAATTAGTTGTGTTTCCTCTCTTTGCGGTAACAGGTGCAAGGCACTTTCAACACAGAACATGTGTTTCAGTATCATTCTTCTTGTAGTCCAAATCATTCCAGATAACTGAGGTTGTTTTTCTTTTTGGCACCAAGTCTTTGTTTTCGGTGATTTTCTCTTGTTCGTTGCACATTTTTCAATGTTGTTAGCAGTGACTCACTCTATGTGCAACTGCTCTATATGAAACTGATTAAGAACGATTGTGATTGGTGGGTGGCTGTGTGCAGCATGTGTCAGGTACCCTTGAAATTAGATGAGAACACATTAAGTTCATTTGCCTCCTACACTGCAGAATCTGTGATGTGACTATTGCGCACACGTACATTGCGATGACAATGCTCAAACAATATATTGTGCAACTCTAATGTCAATAACAAGTAACCTGCCCATTATCCTCTAGATCAATCGAATGTCACAAATGGTGAAAAAGGTCTACATAATATAATGCTGGAAAATTATGATAATGGTATTATTTTTACTGGAGTCCAAAAGTACCACATGTTCCTTTACATCTGGACAATATGATTTCAAGAACTCTGAAGTAAAACAAGATTTATTTATAATAATACAGGGTGTCCCAAAAAAACTGACATAATTTGAGATGTCCATATCGGAGTGACAACATGGTCATGAGAAATGATACTAAATAGGATTTATTTTGGACATAAAATGTTTTATTCTACAAATCACAAAATATTTTATGATGTTTATCTTCATATTGACTTACTGTAATAATAGTCAGAATGGAGACTGTGTCAGATGTGACTCTACTGCTCTGCTCTGTGGTGTGAATCATATACCGTGGTGTTCACAGGACCATTTAAAGTAACTTCTCTCTGATCTAAAGGCTGTCGTTTCCCACTTCCCTTTTTGAGCTTTTGAATATTGTTTATGCTCTATAGTTATTCCAAACTTCTGTATGCATAATGTTCCACATTTATGCTATTTATTTATGCTAATTATATATTGCTTATTAAGAGATCCAACAGCCCCCCCCCACACACACACACACACACACACACACACAAACATTCACACATAAGAAAACACCTTCGGCCTCTGAAAACCACTATGTTATCTTGTCATTTGGACAGAGGAAGGGCCTACAGACAGAACCTACTGCTAACCTGCTTTATCCCACATAGATGTGACCTGCCTCCCATTTCCAGCAACCACTGGTTTGCATCAGTTGTTCTAAACCCTGACAAAAGATTCAAACCACACCAGACATCAGAGTTTCCCCGTGAGCGAGATAAGCAGTGGATAAATGCAAATGCTTGTACCCTGTGGTGAAACATTCTATATTTGAAATTCAAGTGTGACTCACAATAACCTCAGAAAACCAGCCTGGTGTGTTTAATTAATGCCTGAGTTGACATCTCTGGTATAGATGTCTGGAATGCTGCTTATAAATAGGACCACTGCCAACCAAACTGCTACCTTAAACGAAGCCCCAGATGGCCACACAGCAGCGTTGTTGTCATGGTAACATGTTAACGTGTTGAGTGACAAACACAGAGGTGAGAGCAGCACTCACTCTTTGGTCAGCTGAGGACAGGACTTGAGCAGGAAGCTGTTGAGCGGTGTGTCCTGGAAGGTGAGATCTGGGGAGGCAGTGGGGCTTTTGAGGTTCAGGCAGCGGACGATGATGTAGAGAACCGTGGCCACCGCCGCCATCTTCATGCCGTCAAACATGGCCGGCAGCTCCGGGGAGATGGTGTGCACGTCTGCGTCGTGGGTGTTCATGATTATTCTGGAAAACAAAAACAGGAGCTCACACTTAGATTCATGCTTCTGTTCAGAAAACACACATTAATATAATGTCATGTCATGTGAAGGTTGAGTACATCAACCCAAACACAGAAGGAAACCTAATTAAAGACAGTTAAGAACAGAACGGTCCCCTTAAGAGTTCTTTCCTGTTTCTGTGTCACACGATATCTCCATTTGAATGAAATAAGAGACTTGAATGTAATCTGTGATCACATTCAAATATTGGACCCATTTTTACAAAAGCTCCATGTCCTCTGAGCATTCTGACCAGTTAAAGGAGTGATGTTTGCTTTTTTAAATGGAATTCATTCATTTTCCAACCTTTCCCTGTGGTCTCCATAAACTTCATTCATTCAACTCCACAGCTCCATCTTCAACACTATTTCTGAGTAATGACACCAGAAAGGTGCTTTGGAGCGC
>JAPQRP010000019.1:12567834-12581071 GCA_037367295.1 Apogon hyalosoma | reverse complement strand
CCTCCTCACCCCCACCTGTCCCATCCAACTAGATGGACCCCCTCATGTGCCCCCGCCCTACTGCATCCTTACAGACTTGAACTACATATGCCAATGGACGTCCATCAGTCCTGGTGCATCTATAGTCTGTCCATCCATGCAAGTGGATCTCTCCTTCACTGTGGTTCTCCCCGAGGTTTCTCTTTTCCCACTGGGTTTTCAGAGTTTTTCCTTGCCGAGAAGGAGGGTCTAAGGACGGGGGATGCCTGGGCTGGGACATTAATCAATTTCCTTCATCTCCTGTTTATTTGACTGTTGTTTGTTTATATTCAACTAACTCTGTAAAGCCCTGTGAGACTATCTTGTGATATAGGGCTCTACAAATAAAACTGAATTGAATTGTTTTAAGAATGGTGTAAAAAGCACCATCTTATGACTCTTTAAAATGTCGTATTTTACACCGCACTGTGTCACTTTTGACGGCGTAAAAAGCAGCGTTTTCTAGAATTATATAGAGGGTATGCATTTATGTCCATTTTTTTTAATGTTTTTGTCATGTTATTAGATAAATATTGATTCTGAACTGCTCCAGATGATGTAAATGGCACAGTTACAGTTGTAGAGTATAGGTTTGGAACTGTCTTAACTGGGTTTCTTGCTTAGTAATAATGGTATTCACCCTCAATACACAAAATGTCTCACTCTCTGTAATACCACACCTCGTTATTTTGCATTTTTTGTATCATGTTGATGGTTTCTATAATTGCGACATCATAGTGGTGGTATTAAGAAGTGGATTAAGTCCTGTAAGACCCCTTTGAAGGCCTGGGCACCAAATCCACAACCTGCCACTGTGTTAAAGCTTTAGTAAGAGTAAATAAGAAAAACACTCACACAATCTGTATATCAAACATAAAATTCACTAGCATGTAAAGATGGAATTAGGCTACATCTTTCTTAGAAAATGAGGAACTTGAATTGGTGGAGACATAAACCAGTGCAACACCAAAACTAAGGATGAACATTTATGTTTTATGGTGCATCAGTTGAAAGAAGTTTGGCTCTGTGGAGGAGTGAGTGAAGGAGTAGACAGAAAGTGCATGACAAGAGCTGAAGTAGAAATAGATGAGAGACAGACATGTGTAGGTAGACCAGTCTCATCACCGCTGACATAATAACACAGCTGGTCTGCATAATCCACAGAGACTGACGGATATTAGAGATACCACAGGCCTATAAACAAGGATTGCTCCATGAGAATGCAAACACATATACTATATATCACTTGGCTAAGACAGATGCTCAGTGGTAGACTTCAAGTAAAGATGATACATCATCTTCACTTTAAGCTCTGTGATGTTTCTGTCAGGGCTTTCAAGTGATAAAATACATCCTCAGATTCCTGATGTTTGACAGCTGCTGGAGTAAAGCTGTTAAGGCTGTTAAAACAAGAGCTACTACACTAGCTTCATTGGTATTAAAAAGTAAATACAGCCAACAAAAAACTTTGGTCTATGCTGTACAAGCTACTGGCTTGTGATACTGATCACAGTTGCTTGAAGTGTTGTGGAAAACCTTTTCTGGCTTTGTGGTGCTGGAAGTTGAGCCACATCATCTGTCCTAGGTGGCAGCCAAGGTTCAAGGTTAGGGTTTATGGCGACTTAAAAATGGATGTTAAAGTTGTGGAAATCTTCTCTGACAGACAAAAACATCTCTGAAGAACTTATTGGAATTAATAAAAATCAGCTGAAACTTCCAGACTCAGATGTGTAAAGAGTTTATTGCACACAAGGTAAGCTAACGCATATAGAAACTCATCTGAACCAGGTATTGGTAGTGAACTAAACTTTTGGACTGTTAAATTTTGGCCTGATTTTGACTTGTTTTCACAATTTTGCTCAAAACAACCTAGGAAAATCAGAACTGCTGACACCAGTGTACACCAGTATACACCAGCTGGTAATGCTTGGGTACCACTGCTGCATTCAGCATTTCTCTTTAGATTGTTGTCCAGAAAGTTAAAACAATCTTAAGCCAAGCAGACCATATCCTTAAAGACAGATTCACTTTAATACCATGAGGGAGACGTTATTTTGTGCCACAGAGGAGAACAGGTACGCAAACTCATTTATTCTCTCTGCGATCAGGCTGCTAAATGAGTCAAGATAGTTGGTTTGAATAGCCTGTATGGCACCTGTTGACTAACTTACCTATGCAAGTGATCTTTTGTGATATGTGTAATTGCACATGCATATGCCTGGATGACTGTATTAAACTACTCACACTGACAGTATATTATGATGTCACAAATGTTCAATGTCTACGTTGTTTGCGTTTGTATATTCCAGAGACGGAGAGAGGATGCTGGCACTGACTGGGCGCCGCTTCTCTGCCTTCTCTTGGTAAATCTCTGCTCAAAGCCACCATTCTATGTATTTCTTTAAGTAAATACTTAACGCTAGTACTATCTGGCACTGCATGTCAGCTCGTTGCCTACTGAATGGTGCCTAGCATGCCAGCAGTCACCAACTTCCAGCCTATGTAGCCGACAGCTGGCAGCTAACAGCTAGCACTGGTGCTCTGCCCAACTGCAACCATGCTGCTCTACTCTTCCCTTAAGCTTCTGAGCCTCATGTGTGGCGGTGTTCCAAAAGACTTCTCCTCCATCATTCAGAACAGACTCCTACGTCGACCCCGCAACAGCCACTGAAGATCCCGGCGCCAGTTTGTTGTGAGGAAACACGGCAGCGCCGGCATGCCATCGCTCTGGTCGGCTACACGTCCCGTTGCACAACTGAAGTATCCTCGGCTATGTCATCAGAGCGCTGCCACCATTACAGCGTTCTTCGGACACTTAACACAGCTCAGTCTGTGTGCCCCATCACTCAGCAACAGCTCAATGTGCAATCACTGAACAATAAATCTGGATTTATTCACCAGCACATCCTGGACAGCCAGATAGACATAATGTGCCTTGTGGAGACCTGGCAACAGCCTGAGGTCTAGGCAGCCCTCAATGACGCCTGCCCCCCTGGACACCACTATTTTAACAAACCCCGGATGACTGGCCAGGGTGGTGGACTTACTGTCATGCACTGCAGTGACATTCAAATATCCCCTGTGTCTATCCCCAACTTCAGCTCCTACGAACACCTCATCATCAAATGCAAGCATCCAGTCTCCACAACAATAGCATTCATTTATTGCCCACCAAAACCCCACGCATCATTCACCTCTTTACATCACTGTCCACAACCACTTCAAACATCATAATACTGGGGGACTTTAACATCCACATGGACTCCCACTCCTGTCACCTCGCTGAGGACTTCAGGGAGGTGTTGGATGGTAGGGGACACACACTGGACCTGGTCATCATAAACAACACTGCAATAACTGATCCCCATGTGCATCTCATTGGAGTATTGGACCACCATGCCATCACCATTGAAATAGCCCTGCAAACCCCCATATCCAAGCCACAGCACCACATCACATTCAGAAATATAAAGAACATCGACTCTGTCTCCCTCAGCCCGCACCTCCAGCTCCCCCCCCCCCACACACACACACACACACACACACACTCATCAGTCATCAGTCTCATAGACTTTTATAACAACAGCCTCACCTCCATCCTGGACCATCATGGCCCTCTAAAAACCCAGACTGTTTATTTTAGGCGCCCTGCCCCCTGGTACACTGAGGAACTCAGGTGGATGAAAAGATCAGGAACGTGTCCTGGAATGGACTTTTACATGTTCTGGCCTGACAGTGCACAGATTGGCCTACTGAGAACACCAAAAATCTAACGCCAAAGCATTCTTTACAGCCAGATCAGACCACTACTCCAAACTCATCAATAATAACTCTGGAAACTCCAAACAACTTTTCTTAGCCATCAAACATCTGCTTAATCCACAGACCCACACACACAACAACAATACAGAAGAGAAATGCAATAGATTCATGGACTACTTCACTTTGAAAATCTCCGCTCATCTCTTCCACGCTCAAACAGCCCCATAAACATCAGCCCTACTGCAACCACATCACAGCAACTCCCTCACTTTTCCCCCACCATGCAGCAGTAGGTAAAAATCATTAGGAAATCAAAACCAACTACATGCTCCCTTGACCCCCTCCCAACCTTTCTGTTAAAAGCTCACAGTCAATCCATCAGTCCATTAATATCCATTAATGGCCATGTCCCACCCTCTATAAAAACAGCTCTCATCAGGCCCCAACTCAAAAAACCCACCTTAGATCCTTTAGTTCTGTCAAACTACAGGCCCATCTCCAATCTTCCATTCATATCCAAAGTATTAGAAAAAGTAGTCTCCGCCCCACTCCACAGTCACCTCAAATCCCACAAACTGTATGAAAAATTCCAATCCAGTTTGCGTCCCTCCCACAGCACAGAAACAGCCCTCATCAGAGTCACCAGTGACCTCCTGATGACTTCTGATTCCGGTTTCCCATCCCTCCTCATCCTCCTCGACCTCTCTGCTGCATTTGACACGGTAGACCATCACATCCTCCTCCACCATCTCCAGCACTTCATTAGACTCTCCCACACCGCCCTCCACTGGTTCCACTCCTATCTTACGGGAAGGACTGTGTATGTGGCCCTGGGGGATGCTAAATCCCACCCCCACAGCTCAGTGCTCGGCCCAACCCTCTTCATCATATACATGCTCCCCCTTGGACATATCTTCGACAGACATAACATAACCTTCCATAGCTATGCCAATGATACACAAATATATATCAAAGTCACCCACTCTTCTATCTCCACCCCCTCTGCCAGTGTAACACACCTGACCACCTGCCTGGAGGAGATAAAGATGTGAATGAGCCAAAACTTCCTGTAGCTCAATAGCACCAAATCTGAAGTCATTCTGATCAGCACCACCCATCAGCTCCACTCCTCCCCCATCTCCTCCATATCATTCTCCGGCCACAACATCCCAATTTGTCAACAAACACATCAGCGAAATCTGCAAAAATTCCTTCTTCCACCTCCATAACATTGCCAAACTTTGCCCCTCCCTCTCCCTCCCTGCTGCAGAGAAGCTTGTCCATGCCTTTGTCTCCTCCAGATTGGACTATTGTAATGCACTTCTCATTGGGATCCCTGGCAGGAGCCTCCAGAGGCTCCAGCACATCCACAACAGCGCTGCCAGGGTCCTGATGAGGGTGTGTAAACATGAGCACATCACTCCTGCCCTTCACTCACTACACTGGCTCCCTGTTTACTTCCGCATCAAATATAAAATCCACCTTCACACCCATCACTGTGTCCATGATCAAGCCAATCACACCGTCTGTTGCACCCCCAGAACGAAGCTGAAAACCATGGGTGACAGGGCTTTCGAGGCTGCTGCTCCCCATCTGTGGAACGCCCTGCCAGACCACCTCCGGGCCCCACAGATGGAGGACACTTAAAAAAGGCCTCAAGACCTTTCTCTTCAGGAAGCGTATTTATAATCTTCCCGGGTTTGTGCATGCCTCACCAGTTTTTAACTAACTTTTAACTGTTTTTATCTGTCTTATTTCTTAATTTCCCTTTTAACTGTAGTTATTGTACCCTACTGTAGCACTTTGAGGTTTTTAGCAAAAAATGTAAAGTGCATTATAAATAAAATGTATTATTATTATTATTATTATTATTATTACTGTATATTGCATTATGATTCACTTTTTGAACCGCATTTGATAACTGTTAACTGAATTGCCTATTGTGGGATAAAAAAAGTTTTCTACCTACCTACCTACTGACCTATCACTTCACTTCCTCCCAACATCCAAAGATTTGCACCTTAATAGGATAAATCAATGATTTTGATCAGTCAAAATTGCCCTTGTGTGTGAATGGTTGTTTAGACCTATGAGGACTTGTCAACCTGTCTACAGTGTAGCCTGTATTTTTTAAATGGTAGATGGGATAGGTAGCATAACCAGTTTGGAAAAGAAACAAAAGTGGTTCAAGGGGTATTCTGTCACTTTTCCCGTACAACTTTGATTGGCTGATGATCTGGTCACTCTAAATTGTAATCAATTTGCAGCATTAGCAATACTGCTAACCAGAGGTGGGGAAATAATGAAGTATAAGTACTTCATTACTGTACTTAAGCAGATTTTTTAGGTATCTGTACTTTACTTGAGTATTTATTTTTCTGGCAACTTCTTATTTTTACTCCCTACATTTTTGCATAAATATCTGTACTTTATACTCCTTGCATTCTCAGAATAGGCTTGTTACTTTTTTGAACTAAACGGATGTGATAGTGTATAAAATATGTCACTTCAGACAGGGAAAATTAGTGTGGTGGAGAGAAGGGAGTATAGGCAATGCATAGGGGTCAGTACCAGAGTCCTGCATGGGTCCACTTTTTCCAAACTTTTCCGCCGTACCCGCAAACCTGAGTACCGTGACTCGACCCATGATTAAAATGCATTGTCTACACAGTAACTCACTTTTAAGGGCTTTATTTTTTGCTAAAATATACACCATCAATAAATACTTAATATGTGCTGCTCAACAACATCTTTGGCCAGATATAAACAGAGGTGAAGCTCACTTCAAAATAAAACAAACCGGCTATGGATCAACCACAGTGAAATTAGATAGTCAACATCATTAAATGTCCTGCAAATTATTTTCATCCATGAATCTTCTTTTATTTTTTCACTTCCTCGCCCACTACCCGCCCGCATTTCCGTCCCCACGTGTTTTTGCAAGTTACCTGTCGGGTACCTGACGGGGTGCAGGACTCTGGTCAATACCATTCACTGTGGAATTAGAAAACAAACTTTTATGGTTTTGCTTGGTTAAAGATGTATTGTTTCATTCATTGCAAAAAATGCAGTTTTTCTTTTTACTTTTTTACTTTATTACAATTAAGAAGTTGTACTTTTTTACTTTTACTTAAATAAAGGAGTTGAATCAGTACTTCTACTTTTTCGAGAGTATTTTTTCACACAGCTAACTGTTCTTTTGCTTAAGTACAGAATGTGAGTACTTTTGCCACCTCTGCCACTAACTGGTGTAAGCAGCTGTGATGCATTTAAATTACACTGTCAATGTAAGAAACCTGTGCTTAGCCCCACCAGCAAATAACTATATTATACTGAATATTATATCCAGAAAAGTAACATATATTAGGTGCACTTCAATAAGTATGACAGACAAATCGTTGCCAACATTGGACACTAGATGCTTGCTCTCATAAACATCCATCAAACTTATCCCAAAAATACTGAGTTGATACATTTTATTAAGTCAGGAGACAGATGGTTTTGTTTTTTGTTTTTATTTATTGAGTTGTCATTGTTACATTGTGTGTATATACACGACACATAGTGTTCACATTACAATCAGAAATTATTTTGTTTTAACAATTTTAGCACAGTATTAATGTTAGCATTGGGTGACACAACACCCCTCACTTGTACAAATATGGAGAGTTCAGGCTCAAAAAGATAAGATAAGGATGGCTGAAAACCAAACTCATGGCTTTTGAAAAATGAAGGGTGACATTTATGTGGTTCACTTTTTTCCTCAATTAGTTTTACAAAAAAGTTACAAAACCAAGTTTTTTTGTTTGTTTGTTTGTTTTTTACAAGATAGGCCATTAGCCCACCTCAACCAGCATAACTGTCTGAAAGAACACAATGTCACTGTCATATTTTGCAATATTTCTGAGAAAGACTGAAAAGACAGCAAACAGCACAGGTTTATTAGCTGACTTAGCTATGTGCCAGCTGAATCAAGAAATCACTTGAGCTACAGTCAACAAGTGTCTAATCCACAGGCTAATAGCTGGAAAGAGGCACTAAAGCAAAAATAATAATACAACAAAGAGCTCCTTTCAGAGGGGATATGCTTTGAAATGTGTCTCTCAAACTACAAGGATATAATGTAGGGAAGGGAAACAGAAAGAAAGAGGAGGCTGATTAGAAATATATAGCTAGATATTATAGGGCAGAGAGAAGGGTGCATGATAAAGGTCAGAGCTCATGGGATTAAGAGAATGGGAGACCTACAGAGAGCGAGAGTTTCAGAGGAATGAGTGGGAATAGAAAGGACCTTTTCAGATAAGGTCTGACAGAATAATAGAAATGTTCCATGAACTTTTAGCTGAGGGTCACAGTAAACATAAAAGGGAAATCTGCTTCAGGGCCTAGAACCGGTGGGTTAATTTCTTTGGTTTATGCCAGTTTCTGACATTTGCTCTACACACCAAAGGTGATGTGAGTTTATTTTAGTGACTGTAGTTAAAATGATTAGATTTCACATGGAATGCCATACAAAGACCAGTGCTGATGTAGGTTACCTAAGGCGCCTGAGAGAATGACAGCAGGTCACAGCAGCTCCTATGTGTTAACCCTGTTTCAAGTTACTCTTAATATCTTTTTTACTTTTTTCTGTTTACTCTTTTCCTTTATCACTTAATTAACCAAGCACCATGGTTTATGGGCATTTCTATGTCTTTTTGGTGCTTTTTCGGTTTCTTTCTGGCCTTTGTGTGTTTGGCTGTAGGGCTCAGCAGAGTGGCTCTGTGTTTGTCTACACTCATGAGCAGCTGCTAGAGCTGTCCAAACCCTCAGTGCTGCCTGGAGCCAGGCCTGATGTTCCCGTGGAACTCTGGAGGAAGCACCGGGGATGTCAGGCTGGAGCAAAAGTGAGAGAACAGAAGAGGAAATTTAGACCTGCTGCCCCATCTGTCATCTTGGGGAAAGTGTGGCCTTTGGGGAATAAAATGGACGAATTGTGCATTCTTGTTCATACCCAGAGGGAGTACGCCCTGAGGAGTATCATGTGTTTTACTGAGACCTGGCTGTTTCCTGGACCACAATATGTTTTTACCCAGCTTCAAGACTCTATGGGTGAACAGAGACGAGACGTGCTCCTGAGCGGTAAGAAGAAAGGCAATGTGATTGCTGTGTTTGTGAATGAGAGGTGATGCAATCCTGCTCATATTACTATGAAGGAGCGTGTCTGTACACCGGACTTTGAATTTGTGGCTGTGGGAATGCATCCCCAAAACATGCAAAGCAAAGTCCCAAAGCACAAGAAAATAAAATGTGGCCTCCTGAATATTAGAGCTCTACCTTCCAAAGCTGTATTAATCAATGGCTTTATATCAGATTATCATATACATTTATTCTGTCTGACAGAAACCCGGCTTCGGGAGGAGTATGTGTCCTAAATGAAACTACTCCTCTTAGTCACCGTAATAATCAGATTCCTTAAGACTCAGGCCAAGGAGGAGGAGTCACAGCTATTTTTAATTCATGTCTACAATTAAATCTCAAACCTAAGCCAAACTTTAACTCATTTGAAAGTCTTAGTCTTGGCCTATCCAACCCAATCCATAAACCACTCCAGCCTATGCTATTTAGTATAGTGTATCATCCTCCTGGTCCACAAGTTCACTGAGTTCCAAGCCAGTCTAGTCCTTAAAACAGATAAAGTCGTTGTTGGAGACTTCAATGTTCATGTCGACACTGATAATGACAGTCTCAGTAATGCATTTATGTCATTATTAGACTCAATAGACTTTAGTCAGTGTGTACATAAACCCACTCATCGTTTTAATCACACCCGTGACTTAGTCCTGATTTACAGTGTGGAACTTGAAGACTTAATAGTCTTTCGGGCTAAATCCTCTCCTCTCCGACCACTGCTTAATAACTTTTGATTTTTTGTTACTCAATGACTCCCTCCCTGCCAAAAATGTTTATACTAGACATTTATCAGATCATGCTATGTCTAAATATGAGGAAATCGCAACATCACTTAATCTAATTCTGCATCTGAGTTATACAGCGTATTCTTCCCCCAACTCAATTAATTTTAATCCATCTCTAGTTGATAAATTTGTTGATAATACAGCAGACTCTGCGAAAAACATTAGCTCTAATTGCTCCACTAAAAAATAAGCCTATAAAACAAGGGAAGCATGCTCCCTGGTTTAATTCTCATACTCGCCAATTAAAGCAGCATACCTAAAAATGCAAGACAAAGTGGTATTCTACTAAACTAACAGAACACCATTCAGCCTGGCAGGGCAGTCTAAATAAATACAGGAAAGCACTTTTTTCTGTACAGGTTTCTGTTCAGTACAGTAGCCAGACTGACAAAGAACCACAGTGCATATGAGGCTCATATTCCTGCGACCCTCCATAGCAATGATTTTATGAACTTCTTCAATAATAAGAATTTGCTCATCAAAGATCAAAGTAGTGATTGTCTGTCCTTCCACAAATTCAAATTCTAGTCCACCTTTAAATCCTTCAGACCCAGAAACTACAGAGTTGACCATTGAACTGTAACCGGATAGGATTGAGTCTTTGGTGGGTGGTGGCATACACTGATTGCGTGATGTATTTAAAGTGTGCACGCCGAGCATTTGGTAGGTTTGGGGCTGCTGGCTACTGTGTCGTGTGGAGCATGTGTGGGGAAGGGAGTCTGAGCGGCTACCAGTTGCTTTTGTGAAGATGCCCCAAGCCTCAGTCAAGTGTCAAGTGGGCCACCACTATTCAGTTTGTGTTTTCAATAACTTGTTCTAATTAGGCCTTTGTGCTCTCAGTTGCTTGTTCTAACTCAGTGTTGGTGCTCTCAGTTGCTTGTTCTAACCTGGTACGTGAGCATCGCTAAATTATTTTGTGCTTATGTTAATACAATTGGCATATAGCGTGTATAATTTTGTCTGAAATTGTGTGTGTGTGTGTGGGGGGGGGGTTTGAGTATTTTGGTTAACAGTTTAATGTGGATTTCAGTTTAGATCTTTTTCTTTACCAACGTTTGTTTTTGTTACTAACTTTGGTTTGTGGTGTTTTTTGTTAAGTTATTTCTGTTTACTTAAGTTTACATTTACTGTATACCTGTCCTTTATAAGAGGGAAATCCTCTGCTAACATAATAAAGTGGTAACTAGGCAGACCAGTGGGCTTGTTACCCTGCCCTTGTCCACAACACATTAAAGAGGTTACAGAACCATTTGGTTTTATGGATTGCTTTTCTCCCATAGAGATCAGTCAACTAATTTCGATAGTCTCTTCATCTAAACAGTCTACCTGTCTCTCATCAAAGATGCTTTACCTTTACTTAGCAGCCCCCTCCTTGATGTGATTAACTTGTAACTATCAACAGTCTATGCACCAGAGTCCTTTAAAGTAGCTGTAATCAAACCTCTTCCTAAAATACCCAGCCTTGACCCTGCAGTGTTATCTTACTACAGATACATATCAAATATTCCATTCATATCTAAGATTCTGGAGAAAATGGTAGCCAGTCAGTTATGTGACTTCCTTTAAGTCAACAGTTTATTTGAGAACTTCCAGTCAGGTTTTAGGGAACATCGTAGTACAGAAACAGCATTGGTCAAAGTCATCAATGACCTTCTAACTGCTTTAGACAAGGGTCTTGTTTCCATACTGGTTTTATTAGACCTTAGTGCAGCTTTCGACACTGTAGACCATCACATCCTTCTACAATTGGAACAATCAACTGGCAATAAAGGATCGGCATTAATGTGGTTCAAATCCTATCTAACAGATCATTTTCGTTTGTTAATATTAATAATGAATCCTCAGTGCTCTCCCCCTTGAACTGCCACCTTATCGTGATGGGGGAGTTTGTGTGCCCGAATGATCCCAGGAGCTACATTGCCTGGGGCTGTATGCCCCTGGTAGGGTCTCTCATGGCAAACAGGTCCTGGGTGATGGGCCAGACTAAGAGCAGTTCAGAAGCCCTTATGATAAAGAAAAACCTGAGGACCGTGACATCGTCCAGCATGGCGCAGCCGGGGCCTCACCCTGGAGCCAGGCCTGGGGTTGAGGCTCGTAAGTGAGCGCCTGGTGGCCGGGGCTTTGCCCATGGGACCTGGCTGGGCTCAGCCCGAAAGGATGACGTGGGCCCGCCTTCCGGTGGACTCACCACCTGCCGAGGGAATCGTAGGGGCTGGGTGCGATGTGGACTGGGTGGCAGTCGACAGCGGGGGGCTCAATGACCCGATTCCCCAAACAAGGAGTCTAGCTCTAGGGACATGGAATGTCACCTCACTGGGGTAGAAGGAGCCAGAGCTTGTGAGGGAGGTTGAGAGATATCGTCTAGATATAGTCAGGCTCACCTCCACACACAGCCTGGGTTCTGGAACCCAACCCCTCGAAAGGGGCTGGACTCTCCACTTCTCTGGCATTGCCCGTGGTGAGAGACGGCGGGCTGGTGTGGGCTTGCTCATAGCCCCTCTGCTCAGCCTCCATGTGTTGGAGTTTACCCTGGTGAACGAGAGGGTCGTGTCCCTGCGCCTTCGGGTCAGGGACAGGTGCCTCACTGTTGTTTTGGCCTATGGGCCAAATAGCTGTGCAGAGTACCCAGCCTTCTTGGAGTCCCTGGGAGGGGTGCTGGATGGTGCTCCGACTGGGGACTCTATTGTTCTCCTGGGTGACTTCAATGCCCACGTGGGCAACGACAGTGAGACCTGGAGGGGGGTGATGGGGAAGAACTGCCTCCCCGATCTGAACCCGAGTGGTGCTTTGTCATTGGACTTGTGAGGGTCTGTTGGGAACGTCTGGCCGAGCCCGACGTCAGCGCGGTCTTCAACTCCCACCTCCGGGAGAGCTTCTCCCAGATCCCGAGGGAGGCTGGGGACATTGAGTCCGAGTGGACCATGTTCTCCACTTCCATTGTTGAAGGGGCTGCTTGGAGCTGCGGTCGTAGGGTCTCCAGTGCCTGTTGTGGCGGCAACCTCCAAACCCGGTGGTGGACGCCGGAAGTAAGGGATGCCATCAAGCTGAAGAAGGAGTCTCATCAGGCCTTGTTGGTTCATGGGACTCCCGAGGCAGCTGATGGGTACCGGCAGGCCAAGCGTGCCACAGCTCAGGTGGTTGTGGAGGCAAAAACTCGAGTCTGGGTGGAGTTCAGGGAGACCATTGAGGAGGAGTATCAGTCAGCCTCGAGGAAATTCTGGCAAACCGTTCGGCACCTCAGGAGGGGAAAGCAGTGCACCACGAACACTGTTTCCAGTGGAAGTGGGGAGCTGCTGACCTCCACTGGGGATGTTGTTGGGCAGTGGAAGGAATACTTTGAGGATCTCCTCAACCCCACCGCAACATCTTCCATGGAGAAAGCTGAGGCTGAGGTCTCGGAGGTGGACTTGTCCATCACCCAAACTGAAGTCACTGAGGTGGTTGGCAGCTCCTCAGTGGCAGGGCACCGGGGGTGGATGAGATTCACCCTGAGTACCTTA
>JAPQRP010000019.1:12533718-12543740 GCA_037367295.1 Apogon hyalosoma | reverse complement strand
GTGTGTCCATGTTTGTGTTCCAGTCCAGTCCTGGTCCATGGTCCAAACCTAAACTCTTGGTCTAGTCCAGTGACAGACCACCATGGCACTAGACTGGTTTGGTGGACGTCCACTAAATGAGTCCAGCTGCTCCAACCATGAAACATAACATATTCCCTTTTCTTCATTTTCAGACAGATGGAGAAAGAGTTCATTCTTTTACTTTGACGTGTTTCGGCTACAACCTGTAGCCTTTGTCAGAGGGGTCACTTGTTGTTCCTGTGACGTGTGGTTTTATCCTGGAGTTCAGGTTCCAGATCAAGGCCAGATCGGGTAGGATCACTGTTCAAGATGGACGACCAAGTCAGAGAACGAAAGCAGGTCCAATCCAACCATCAGTCCATTAGTGAATTTGTATTTGTGATGGAGAAAGCACAATCGTAACGTTACATTTTATGTTTGTAATTCTTGTCCAAACATATTCATTCGTATTCTGATAAAATACACACAGTACATTTTATGTACGACTGAACTCATTCCAGAATTTTAAACACTTTTATTTTTGCACAACCGCAGACTAATATGCACACATTTCTATCTTATACACATGAATACTTTGATGCCAACCTAACCCCACAGGTCTGGGTCATTGTCTCACCTCAGTGTTTGTCTTCTTTGTCTCCCTGTCCTTCTGTCTCTCCATTTACCTCTGTTTCCTTTGGTTACAGAGTGTGACTCGTAGCTTCTGTCAGCTGTTTCTTTAGTACTCCAGCCGGCGTCATCCACGGTGGACCCACTAGTTTTACTCTGCGTAGTAACTAAACGGTTAAAAAAGCTCAGACCAGCTTCTGGCTCCTGTTCTGTCTGTTCCACTGCCTCAGTTTCATGTCCTCTGACTGTCCATGTTTGTGATGTTCTCCTCTGTTGAAGCGCTCTCCATTGAGTCATCTGTCAGTAGACCAGAGGAACTGACAGACTGACAGTGATGCTTTCAGGGGAACATCAGATGCAATCCATGAATCACAGAAAGCCTGTATGTTGAGAGTGGATCAGTGGTTTATTTACAGGGTGATGTACCCACGTCAGAAATGACAGCGCATGTCAGTGTCTTTCCTTTTCAGCTTGTTCTTCTGCAGTGGAATGCTTGTATTACTTTACTGAGTGAAGGCTGATGCCGGACACAGAAGACAACATCCCTTTTCCTTAACAGTCATCTGCTCTGTTGCCTTCTTCAAGGCCAATCCCTTTTACCCCTCGGCCCCTCCCCCTCAATTTTCTGCATTCACGTTAAGGGGTAGGGGTGTCCCCATTCTTGAGGAGTCGGAGGGGAAGTGCTAAGGGGGAGGGCTGTTTGACCCTCCAAATGGAGATTTTTCAGGACCACACTACAAATGGAGGGGTAGGAGAAATCTCCCATAATTCTGTTCAAATCTTCAGCAAAATGGAGGTAAACACAGAAAAAAAGTGCAGCAGTGATGAAGGAAACACACAAATGTACGTATTTTCATCGTAAATAACTTGTTAATTTGATCGCCCGTTCAAGTCCATTACAGAATCAAGGAGACATGCACAAAGTGTATATTTGTTGTTGTCTCACTCTTGGTAGCGGTTTAGACCTGAAAACGGAAGGAAAGTATAAGTAAAACTAAAGGTAGATGGTTTAATTGTGTGGAAACTGAACTTACCTTTGTCTTTTGTTTGGTCTCAGGTGTTCCAGTTAAAAAAGTCCCCAGGAAGCCGGAGCACCTTGAGAAGGTTCCGGGAGGGTCCACTGTGGGAGGAGTCGCAGGAGGGTTTGAACTGAAGGGCCATTCAAATCTTATTGATACTTTTAGTCTGTCTGTTAACTCAATAAAATATCTGTTTGTGTATGAGTTTGTTATAATCATGGTACTGTTTAGAAATTGGTCATTTTAAATAATTAATGGCAGGGGAAGTGAACTTACCTGTGCTCCAGGATAGTCTAGGCTAGTGGCTAGTCCAGGCTATAAAAGGCTGCTTTTCTCCAGTGTTCAGGACATGAGCTGCCTGCACTGAACCAAGATGAGGCTTTTTTTGCGCAGCTCGTATATTTTAAACCTTTTTTGCTGTCCCTTTTCCAAATATTTGTCTGTTTTTTTTTTTTTTTTTGTTAAACATGAATAAAATACACCGTGGTCTGCACCTTTGCCTCAGCTCTGCTCCACCGCACTGCTAAACGATAGACTGACGACGAAGCCGTTTCAATGTGTTATAGATCGCATTTCTGCGGTTTGTGGTTGATAGTTGTAAAAAGTTGCCCAAAGCCCATGGAACAGAGATGGTTCCAGCTGCTGACGACATGGAGAATTCTGTCACAAACCAAGTTGTCGCATCTGTTTATAGCAACATCGATGACTGACGATAATGTAACACGTCTGGAAGGGCTGGACCATTTCAACCCCCACGGTGCCAAGTGCAAGGGGTAGGGGTGAAAATGAGAAGTGGGACTGGGCCAGGGTCTTCCTGAAGGCAGTCTGGACTTTCTTTTTCTTGTTCAGCCTGGAGAGGACATTTACTGACCTGGATATAACCTCAGACCAGAAAGAGGCTAACTCACATTAGTTTTATTTCAAATGCTGTGGAGTCATTCCTAGTGGCGGTCTTGCTTCATCCTGCCAGGCTGTGTGGGCGGATGACTCTGAGTGTGTCAGACAACGGCTGCTGGCTCATGCATTTAGCCACTGACCCAATGACAGGAAGTACATTCTAATGCAATATGGAAGTGGTTTTGATTAGTTTGCCAGTGATATCATCAATACGAGGTTTAATCGAATAAGCCACCGCCCTCAGAAGGGCAAAGTGGTTCAAGTTTCTGAGTGGAGGAGCAAGATTTTATCATTAACTTCCATTTTAAAGACACATTATTATTGTTATTCATTGACATAAAACTGCTATTTAATACACTTTGATCAATTTATTAAGCTTTAAGTACTGTTTGGGTAAAAGGAGTTGCATGATTGGACATTTGCAGCAGCGAAAATACCTTAAAGCCTTAAATATATATTTATCCTCCTCTTCCTTTTACATACATACATACATATATATATATATATATATATATATATATATACACACACACACACATACATATATATTCACACACAGTCATACATCTGTATACACATACATACATTTATACATATACACATACTCACATAATCTTTGACCTTTCCATTTCTTAATTGTGCTGCAGAATATAAATAAATAATAACTCAAAGAAAGAAATATTTACATAAACAACAGTGAACACATGGTGACAGTTACTAACCCTCATCTCTATATCTGTGAAAAACTTTTTCTTCTAAATGTTTTTGAACTGGTTAATGTTTGAACATTCCTTGTGCTCCTCCCTCAATCTATCCCATAATTTAACACCACACACATATAGACTCAAACATCTTCTTGTACAATTTTGAAATTAAATCTACTCCTTAAATTATAGCTCCCTTCCCCTCCAGTGAATAATTTCTGAATATTTCCTGGTAGTCGATTACTTTTGTCCTTGAATATGGTTTGTGTTGTTTGTAGTTCTATCGGGTCTTTGAGTTTCAGTCATTTTGACCGTAAAAATAATGCGTTTGTGTGATCTGTGTAACCTGCCTTATGAATGATCCTTATTGCTTTGTTTTGCTGAATGATTAGTGGATGGATTGTACTGATGTAGTAGTTATTGTCCAAACCTCTGCACAGTAGCTTATATATGTTAGAACTATTGAGCAGCAGAGAATGTGCACTGAGCTATGATCCAGAACCTGTTTTGCTTTATTTAATCCTGCTATGCTTCTGGATCATTTGGATCGTATATGTTCGATATGTGGCTTCCAGCTGATCTGATCATCTATTGTCACACCTAAGAATTGGATTTCTGCAACTCTATCAATGTTTACCCCATCCAGTTGAATCTGTAATTTTATATAATTTCTGCAATTTCCAAACATGATTGTTTTCATTTGTTTTCGTCTAGTTTATTTATGTCACATCACATTTTTAATTAAATCAATTCAATGTTAATGTCGTGCATTATTTGTCGTAGATCACTGCCCGAACAAAAAAACAGCTTTAACATATTTGACACCTTGTATACATCGTTAATATACAAAATGAACGATTTGGGGCCCAACACTGACCCCTGGGGGACACCACAATGAATGCCCAAACATGTTGAAAAGAAGTTGCCCAACTTCACTAACTGTTTCCTGTCAGTCAGATAACTCCTCATCCAGTCCAGTACCCTTCCCCTGATGCCATACCGCTCTAATTTCATGAGTAAGATGTCGTGGTTAAATGTGTCAGAAGCTTCTTTTTTTAGATTTATGAATATTCCAATTGTGTACAGTTTTTGGTTCAATTAATTAGTGATTTCCTCTATTAACTCTATTAATGCCAGTGATGTTGATCTGTTTGATCTGAAACCATATTGACTTTCATTGAGTAATTTCTGTTTGTCCAAGAATTTATCTAGTTATTGAACAGTTTTTCTAAAATTTTGGAGAACTGTGGGGGTAGTGAGACAGGTCTATAGCAGGGGTCTCAAACTCGCGGCTCATGGGATGATATTTTGTGGCCCCCTACTTGACATCAAAGTTTAGTGTGGCCCACATGTAGTTCTCAAACACACCTTTTTGCTGAGTCTCACCACGTGTGTGAAGTTTAGATGTATTTGGGTTGTGGCTGTGAAATTATGGAATGGACTTGAGGATGAATTTAAGATGTTCACTTTTCTGACAAAGTTTAAAAAATGTCTTGAGTAGAAGATCATTCAGGAATATTAAGTTGAGATGGTAGATGTGTTTTTGTTGTTGATTCTTTTGTTATGAGAATTCTCAACGCTGAATACATTTCATTTAATGTAAGCAGTGTGTCAGGTGAATAGGAGAGGCAAAGAATAAGCTTCTGCTTCTAACGTATTCCTTTCTTTGGTTTTTGTGTTCATTGTGGTTGTTGTACTGTGTGCAGCAATTGATGTACAGATTGAAAATAAAGCATTGTGGGAGAGAGAGAGAGATCACAGCCAGACTCTGGAGGTTGAACCCAAAAGCAAAACCAAGAGACAGGAGTAAAAATATAACAAGATTTATTGTGCAGACAGATCTCGGCCTCTTTGACACAATCCAAAACAGTACAAAAATCCAAAGAGGTGACTCCTTGGTTTCAAGGGGAATCCAGATGGAAATCCAGGCAATGAGCAGATAGGTCCAAACCAGAATGAGCAAACAGGGTGCCAGCTAGGAATAAGCAAAGGATGGTCAAAAAACAGGCCAGGTCATACACAGTAGAGCAGTCCAACAGGCGACAGAACATTTGGATAAAGCAAACTCAGTACCGTAACAGGCAAAGGTCAAAACCGTGGGCAACAAACTGAAGGCAGAGGTACAGACGAGGGCCAGGTAGGGATGGGTAGATGAGACGTTTCGACACATTGCCAAACTGTACTGTTACTGTGTCACTGAATACTGACACCTGTTGCACCTTAAAAATCCCTACAGGCAACATAGTTGACAGACTCAACTGACACTGATTTGACAGTACCTAGTATATACAATAATATATTTAAGTCATTTTATATTGTATTATTACATATCTTCATTTAAATTCAAAATCTTTGATAGTTTTAGATACAGTCAATAAATAATGTGAACACAATGCAACATGAAAATCTAACTGAACGTGTTGTGAATGAGGATGTTTGTGGACTGGGATTTTTCTTTTTTTTTTTTTACAATTTTTTTATTTAAAAAAAAAAAAAAAGCTTTTCCAACATCTTGAAATTGAGTCCGTTACACTTTTTTGAGACCACTTCTCCAGCTGTCATAAACACTTGCTCACACAGCACAGATGAGCAGATATGAATAATAAACTAAGAGTGACTTTGAAATGAATTTGAATTCAGATAGATCAAGTGGAAACTCTGGGAGGAACAGGATGAAACAAAAAATGAAAAGAAATACCTTATTTTCCGATATGAGATCAAAATGGTCCCACACAGTGGGAACCTTACATTTGGCTTGAGGCTACTCCATAATTCTGGATGAATTTGACGATGAACCGCAAAACATCAGAGATTCTTTTGGCAGATGCATCCCGTTGACAGAAGCACTTCCTTATAAACACAGTTTGGCGCGTCAGTGTCAGTTCGAAACAGTGCCTGTATCGGTCACGTGACTTTCTTGAAGCGATACGCGCACCGACACGGGGTTTTGCTCTATGAGCTCAATGCATGCACCGATGCAACAGTGTTACCCAACCCATCACTGGGGCCAGGCAAAAAACAAGAACAAACAGGGTCGATAAACAGGCAGGCAGATCAGGATAACACTGGTAGGTAACTCACAGATGAAGATTACAAACTGGCACTGGTTAGGGGGAAGCACAGGGTTTATATACACAGAAGGAGGGGGAGACAGTGAGACACAGGCGTAAAACATCAGGGCGGGGACAGGTAATCACACAGGAGGGAAGGCAGGGAACAGGAAGTAAAGACGCCAGACACGACACAAGAAGAAGACTGACAAAATAAAACAGGAAGAGACAGACAAAATGGAAAAACCATACGGTTGTCTGGGAGCCGATGTGACAAGACCTGAAAGAGGAAACATCAAATGAAGTATGGTTAGAGGGATGGACATCTCAAAATTGTACTACAAACTCACTGTCATGGAGGGATTTTTGTTGGAAATGTCTGGTCCTCTTCTTTATGACACCTGTACAAAAGTCATATTTTTCTTGCTGGAGGGAGTGTGGTTCACTCGAGGCAGATCCAGCACATGTATTCTGGTCCTGTCCTGGTGTTGTTGGCTCTTGGGCAGATATGATCAAATTGATGTATTCAGTTTTTGGTGTTCATTTTGATATGTCATTGGCTACTTTGTTTTTTGCATTCCCCCAGAGGAATTATGTAAAAATGACAAATATCTGTTTTCAATACTGCTTGAAGCAGGTAAAAAAGCCATCACCAAATACTGGCTAAAAAAAGGACCCTCCCTCAATCTCCTTGGTGATAAAAATTGCCAACCAAATCCATTTAATGGAAATGATGATGTACAATCTCCACCTACACCAGCACAAGGGTGTAAAGTACTGGAAAAAATGGGACTTCATTCAATCTGTGGACAGTAAACAGTGTGTACATGTCTGAATGTACCTGGGACCATTTCTATACTTGTTTTGTGTCTTATACTAAAACAATAAAAACAAAGTACAAAAAAATAAATAACTAAAGCATTCATTCTTTTATTTACTTAATTTTTTTCACTTACGGGCCACCACAGATGGTCTCATGACAGCCTCATTGGCATTTGTTGTCAACGGTTGTCAAACTCTCTCTCAAAATGTGCTGTGAAGAGAAAGGCTGGCATAAGCACAGGCCATTTCAGGAAAAGTGGGAGACGGACTGTTTTGTTGTGGAGCACAGGGGCACCCCCATGTGTCTCAGCGTTTGTGACTCTGTGTATATATCTTATGTCCGCAGCGGCTTCAGTGCCTCTGCTACTGCAGCTGCGTGGAGCTCCACTTCCCACAATGCACCTCGCAAAAAATTTCCAAAATGCCTGCGTGACCTAGCGGCTCCGTCTGTGAACACATGGACTGTTTATGGTGGAGTAGACTATGAAACTGTTCACTGTGAGGGAAGAGATTCAGGTGAGGAACCACAGACAGACTGACGGACTCATGATACTGAGGACAGGACTGGGGTTGGACAGATCTGAGGAAACCTGCAGACGAACGCCAAACACAGCTTTAATTCAGGTTACATGAACGTGTTAACAAGAAACATGACAATACTGAACATGTAACACTTCAACAAAAGCATCCAACACTGACACTTTCATTCATTCACACACTTTTGTTAAGGGAACAATAACATGTTTCCTGTTTTCCCATTGAGTCTGTTCTGTTTTCCACTCTGAACCTCTCCTGCCTTTGAACAGACTCTCAGTGCTGGTCCAGAAGTGGCAGGAGTTCCCAGGTAGAGCTTGGAAGGACTGACTGAGAAGTGCGACGCAGTACACACTTACCCAGATGGAAGAAGAAGTAGTTCCACCGATCGCGTATCATTTGAACAAGATCCCAGTCATTGAGCTACTTTCCACTGTGTTCCTGATATACATGACCTCAAATGACCAAAGTATCAAAAGAATCAGTATTTTGATTTGTGAATCGATTCTAGAGTGTAAAGATCTGGTATCGGAGATATCGATATTTCAGTATCGATCTGCACATCACTACTAAACACTACAGCAGTGGCTGGATAATGGGAGGGACGTGTCCTTAGCGTGTCCCTACCCAGTAGCCATGACCCTCACCGCACAGCGCTGATGAAGTTAGACTACTTTCCAACGACGGTGACAAGGAATACCAGGGTTTTCAAGTGGTTGTTGATGATGGAATATGTAGGCGAGCCAATCTCAGTGCTGCCACGCCCTCCTGGGAAAGGAAATGACACCGAATGGAAGCACACTGGGGAGAGGGGGATGGGCGACAAAAGGACAAACAGCAGACAGATGCAGACACTGAAAATGATTCTTTACGGCTGAAAAAATAGTAGAGATAAAATATGGATTAGATAGAAATGCATCATACACTGCAAATGACTGTACAGAAATGTGCATATAAATGTGTAGCCATGGGGATAAACAGGTCTGTATATTTAGAAAAATGGGCTTATTATTATTCAGGCATGAGATTCATCTCAGGGAGCTTCACCCTGATCGAAACCAATGTTCTTTGATGTTCACGATCAACATAGAACAATGATTCTTTTGTTTGTGCCCATGAAAAGTGCACTATATGGCAATTATGCATTATTCTCACTACAACTGGCATTTTAAGACATGTTTTAAAATGACAGCCTTTTTTTTTTTTTGAAGTTGGAATAATGATACCATTCTGAATGACTCATATTCAACCATGACTACTTCCTCATTTTGAATATAATCCAAACAGAAAAAAATGTCACAACTGTACATTTCGGCAAACCACAGGTACCTAAAATGTTATTTTTTCACTATTATACCTACATATTGATTTAGGCACTGGTATTATTTAGAGACCGTTTACACATAGCCAGGGATTTTTGAAAACGTAGACTTTTCTCTGCATTTATGCCTATCATTTACACGACAACAAGGGGCATGCACACAAAAAAGGTTTCTTAAAAACTCCACCAAAGTGAGATTTCAGCAAATCTATGTTTTCACATTTGCTTGTAAATAGCGGGAAATACAAACACAGAGATTCTCAGACAGACTTCACAGTTTTCACAGGAACTACTCCACCAAGTTCACATGTGATGGTCCAATTTAGAGGAAGAGGATGGAGCTGAGGAGTGAAGCTACAAGGATTAAAGGAGAAAATTAGGAAGTTTGGTGCCAACAAATGTTAGCATCTTAGCTAATTAGCACCCACTACATCTGCTTAACAGGATCTTGGTGTATTTACCTGTTATAAAATCAGGCTTTTATGAGGTGTTTCCACATTGTCATCCCTCATATCCAGTTTATTTTACCTGTTTATCCCGTATCTGTCCTGTCCAGTTCAGTAGAAGGTCAATGAAGTCATCATTTAGGTCCGTGCACAGTGGTCTACAAGACCTAAAGACAAAACAGGATTACAAACAGACACAGCTGTGAACCACTACAGAACCAACACGGCTCCACTCACACTTCAAACCCCTTTTCATCCTCTGTCCCTTGCAGTATCCCATCACCCTGAACTAGCTTCTTAAAGAACAACAAAGTCTGCTGCTATATCAAAGACATTCTTTTATTTATTTACACTAAAATCACAGATCTTGACTTTAAACTAAATCCTGCCATATTTTCAGAAAAACTCTTGTCTATGACTTTTAAACAAAAAAGCAAATGAACAAAAAAGGTAGATAGGCAAAGTCAAAACAAACAAACCAAAAAACAGACCAATTTAATGAAAAAGAGGTGGTTCTTCTGTCCCTGTGTGTGTGTGTGTGTGTGTGTGTGTGTGTGTGTGTGTGTGTGTGTGTGTGTGTGTGTGTGTGTGTGTGTGTG
>JAPQRP010000019.1:12419205-12438712 GCA_037367295.1 Apogon hyalosoma | reverse complement strand
AGTGGCTGGGATAGGCTCCAGCGACCCCCGTGACCCTAGTGAGGATAAAGCGGGCTCAGAAAATGGATGGATGGATAGTATTTAAGAAAACGTAAGCTACAGTGACAACACAAGTCCTCTGTGGTCTTATGCTCTACTGTTGGGCCACCCCTCTACTAAAGATTAGACTTTCTATGTTTGTCTTAAATTAAAGAACATAAAACAGTAATGTACGGGAGGGAAGTTATAGAAACTAGACCTAATAAAGGACATCCTTTACACTTTGTCACCAACTGAACACCTAACACATTTCATGCGCAGTAAGTATAACTTGTTTCTTTAATATGGTTGTATTTCAGAGAGTCCTGCAGACGTCCAGCCACAGCCTACGGTTCATCAAGAAGTTAACACTGAGTCACAGCAGTGCAGCCCCAATCTGGACCAGGAGGATCCAGACCTCATCCTAGTTAAAGTGGAACAGGAGGAACTGTGCATCAGTCGGGACAGAGAATACAAGAGCCTTCGAGAACTGCTGGAGGCTGATACCACAACCACTCTTGCACGTTTGAAGTCTGCAGCTGGAGCTAAACCTGAGTCCTCACAGCTTCAACACAGACAAACTGATCAGAATGAAGTAGACATGGACAGAGTGGACTGGGCAGGATCAAAACCACCAATCAGCCCAGATCCAGATAGTTATTTACAACCACTTAGCGACGACCAGACTGACGACTCCTCTGTGGTTTATGAAACTGACTGGAAGAAGGCTCCTGATTCCGACAACAAAGACAGTGACAGCGATTGGACTGAGATGAAGGACGTAGAGTCGGCCTCGGATACTGACGACAGTGACGAAGATTGGAAACAGAGCAGGGAAAATAAATCCCATTTAAACAAAAAGACAAAGCCTCCAGGGAGAGGTTCAAGTGGACAGATGAAGACAGAAGCTAAGCTCGGTCAGGTCACCCACAAGGAGAGCATTGATAGTAACAGTTCTGTGGAGAAACATGAGGACGTCGGCGCAGGAGACAAACCATTCGGCTGTTCGTTATGCGACACACGGTTTACAGACGCGTCAACTCTACTCCGTCACATGACGTCACATGCACCCTGCTTAGGGGACAAGAAAGTCACAGATGCTGTCAGTGACGTGAAAAAAAACAATGACGTCACTGTAAGTAACGCGAGAGGCAAAAAAAAAGAGTTTAACTGCTCCGTGTGCTTTAAAACTTTTAAATGGAGGTCTTATTTGAAGAGACACATGGAAGCACATACAGGAAGGAAATCCTCTCGTTGTTCAATATGTGGGACAAGATTTCCTGATCACCAGAGTCTGCGATTTCACATGGCACGTCACAGTGGAGAAAAACCCTTCAGCTGTTCAGTGTGCCACAAAAGTTTTAAACGTAAGAGTTACGTGAGGGGACACATGAAGATCCACAGCAGAGACTTGAGTTCATCTGTTAGTGACACAGTAAATATAACATAACCTGGAATTTAGATAAGACATGAGCAGACCCTGAGCCCATTTACATGACCTTATCAGGAAACTTGGAGTAATCAGATAATTGTAATAATCAGATCTGAGGTATTTACATTCACTTCAGAAATGCGATAATCGATAAACCCTGTTCCAGACATGTCAGTTCATTTTTTAATTTCTTTTTGGAGTATATACGTATTGACAGTAGACTCAGACTTCTTATTGTCTTCTGCTCAGTCCATTTTCAGCTTTTTAATTTTTTATTACATACATGCAGATGTAAAAGAATGAAATAAATCAGATTTCTGGGTATACATGTATGAAGAGATCTTGGTATTGAGGAGAAATCCAGGTGTGTTAATCTGATTTCTCATATTCAGGTAACTGTTGTTATCTGATAAAACAGATCACATTATGCCATGTACATGATCACTGGAGTAATCTGATAACTTCAGAAATTGGATAATGATCAGAGTAGTATTGTGCATGTAAATGGGCTCACTGACTGTTAGCATGTGCATCACTCTCTTGGTTATGTTTATTAGTTTTGTCCGTATGCAGGATATGTAGGGGTGTAACGGTACAGAAAAATTTCAGTTTGGTACGTTTTTGGTACAGGGGTCTTTGGTTCAATACATTTTCGATGTTTTCAGTCCAGTGAAGGGGGGTTGGCGCTCTGTAACTACCTGTGGGACACAGGACATTTCTACAAAATATTTTTCTGTCATTTGTGCATTAACAGGCACCCCATGTTATGTATTTTTGAATGAGTGTTTGTGAAAGCGTCACAGTAACAGGCAGAGCAGAGGCATGGTGAAGGAGAGGAGGAGCAGGTTCGCTGGATTTTGCCAACTTGAGTTAAAAAATAAAAACCTTCATGCTATAAAGGAGCCCGTGGACTCTTTTGTACCACAAAGCTGTACCATAATTCTTCCGAAAACCGACAGTGAAACTTAACATGCTTTGAACATCTGACCCGGCTTCTGTGCCTCAGTAATGTGTGTGTAGTGCTTTGGGGTTTTTTGCAGCGGTGCTTAGAATTCGCCGTTGTTGAATGTATGTAGAGGAAACCCTGCATATGGGTTCTGCTTGTGTCCACCCTGCTTCCCGAGTGTTTGCGTTCTTCTCATAGGCTACATGTATTCGTTCAGTACACCTCCGTATTGTAATGAAGGCCCCAAACTGAAAACGTTCCAAAATGGTTCGGTATAAACGAGTGCACTGTTACACCCCTAGGGATGTGTCATTTACATGGAACATGAAAATTCTCATTCTTCATACTTCTCAAGGCTACATGATAATCACTTGTATCCTAGTTTCTAATTCCATTTCTGATTCTGGTTGCATTCCCTTAAGTCTCTCTTTTAAATGTGTTTTTGGCAAAAAAAAAATTTTCAATTTCATCATGCTCTAACAAAACTAGAAAACCAAACCAATATGGAATCATTAAGCACCACTGCACAACTGTCCAATGATTCTGTTAATATGGAAATAAATGAAATTCTTTTGTCAGTAATTCTGGGACTCCAACATCCTTTGTGCTTTTCACTCAGCACTGAAAAATATTGAAATATTAAATGTCTTAAATCTCAGTTGTAAAAAGGTTAAAAAGTCTTAAATGTTAAATTGCTGAAACCTGCAGAAACCTTGTGTTCTCCTCAGTTCATCTGAAGTCCTTTTTTTTGATGAAGGGCAGAGTGAATATTTCTGAAGTGACTATGAGAATAACCAGCAGTTAGAGAATGTAAACTACTGTGTTATTTAAGCTAAAGCACAGTTTTATGAATGACCAAAGAGATTCTGATATTGGTCCTTGAAAAGTATTGAAATGGTCAGTGAAAATGTATTGGATCCTACGAACCTTTTCCCAGTGGTTTCCAACCATCAGAGGAACAGGCGGATGACACTACAGTCTGGTCCAGTGACTTTTCTGTACTTTATTATTGTCAGCAGATGAACACGTGCTGTGAACTGATCCTACAAACCGTCTGTGAGCCCGTACCACTTCTACCTTATTTGTCTGTGCAGTACAGCTCTACTGTCATCTGAAAACCATTGAAAACACATATTTGAGCCTCGTCGTTGCACGTGGTGACATGTTTCTGCTTCATGAAACAGAGGAAGACATTTGTTTTTAATCATCCCCTCCAGCCATATTATTTATATGAAACTCAACCTCAAAATACTGTATTAATGGTTTGATTCCAATACGGTTTTTACACACAAAAATTATGTATCAATAAAGAAAATTAAATGGTGATAAGTATGTTTATGTCTTGATTTCTCATTTTATTTCTGAATGTATCATATTTGTGTCATTTTATATCGTTTAAACTGTCTTAGCCATATTTTTACTATTTTCATTCATATATAAATATAATTTCACTCAAGGTTTTCTGGAAAATAAATACAAATTCTGTGTGTCCGCTGAATGAACATGTAGTATGGTGCAGGGAATGATTCCTCTACTGATTCTGTTTTCTGTCAGTTATTTGGGACACAACAAATACCCTTGAAAAATATGTTTTACTCATCTAAACTTGTGTGAAAGTATGATCTTTAGAAATACCATTTTATGACAATTATTGTGACGTAAGATAAATAAACTTTATTACATGTAGTAAGAAAACAAGGGCCACACTTCTACAAGGTACATTGTCAATCATGTCATTCCCTATTTGGGGATGGATTGGGTTAGAAACTGAACATGTAGACACGAGTAATCTATGGAAGAATACTGATAAGGAAATTAAACTAGAAAACAGACAAAATCCAACAAATACAGGGGAGATACTCATTAAGATACTGACCACAGGATTTTTTTATAAAATTATCTTATCAGAAACAAGCAGTGGCTTTGTAATATATATATATATATATATATATATGACTTTTACCCCGCCTTCACCCTTAAGTGGCCAGCGACCCCTGTGACCCTAGTAAGGATAAAGCGGGTTCAGAAAATGGATGGATGGATATAAGACTTTTTAAAGAACTTTTTATTACCTAACTACCCTAAAAATTAAAAATGTTCTTTTTTTTAATTCCTAAAAGACTGCATCACCTTGTAGAAAACCAGAAAACCATCAACTATAAACCCCCTTTTCAGAAATCAGAAATTGCCTCATGCTTTCCCAAATGTAAGACAAATAGAAGTCTTAGTACATTCATTTTCCATCTAATTTTGAACTACACTGAACAAAAACATAAATGCTACACTTTTGTTTTTGCTCCCTTTTTTCATGAGCTGAAGTCAAAGACTGAAGACTTTTTCTATGTTCATAAAAGGCCTATTTCTCTCAAATATTGATCACAAATTTGTCTAAATCTGTGTTAGTGAGCACTTCTCTCTTGCCGAGATAATCCATCACCTCACAAGTATGGTAAATCAAGATGCTGATTAGACCGCATGATTATTACACAGGTGTGCCTTAGGCTGGCCACAATAAAAAGCCACTCTAAAATGCGTACATAGAAAAAGTTTTAGATCTTTGAGTTCAACTCGTGAAAAATGGGAACAAAAACAAATGTGTTGCATTTATATTTCTAGTCAGCGTGTGTGTTTAGAGTTCACAAGGTTCACATACACATATGCAGGTATGTATTTAGCAACTGTAAATCTAATTTGTTTTAAACTTATATGAAACACTGGCAACATAAGAAACATTTTCAGGTGCATCGAAAAGAACTACAACAGTAGGAAAGTACATTTTTTATAAGAACACATATAAGTTTTGAGTGTTTTTATTATAACAATACCAGTATGCAAAGATTATATTAGTTTACTATATTATTGCTATTACTGATAACACTACTAACCATAATCATATGCATTTTAAAGTGCACTTCCGCGCTGTGAACACTAGATGGCAGTACCGTTGTAATACCATAAAATGTGGGCTAAGTCCTTTCGCCAAATCGAAAGAAGAGACAGAAGAACTTCCTGTCCCTCCTGTCTCTCTAAAAATGGCGGACACGTGTGGCCAAGTCTTGCTGGGATCAGGGCTCACCGTCCTTTCCCATCCGTTGATGTACATCAAAGTCCTGGTCCAGGTAAGAGCGGACTGTCGGAGGAGGCCGTGACCGTTTCCGACGAGCTGAGGCCCGGCAGCGGCGGTGCTGTCTGTCCGCCAGCCCTCCGAAAGGTTTACTCAGCCGGCTAGCAGCCTGGGGAGCAAACCGGGGATGTCTGTGGAAAATAACTCTATTTAATGTTGTCTCACTTGTCAGTTAATAAATAGAGAGTGTAGAACATGACTTTACACAGATAACGAAGCGTTAGCGTTGTGTTTTTAATTCGGCATTAATTAAAAACACAGGACAGGAAGTGCTTTATTGACAGTATTAACTCCAGTGTTGGTTCGTCTGTTGTCCCTATGACCTTCTCTATCAAAATACTCCATAGTGGGCGGAAGCAGGGTGTGGGAATCAGTTCATCGAGTGGAAAAAATATTGAAATATTCTATTATTTTGTTAACACATCTTTACGTGTAGTATACAAGGGGGCATCATCTTCCTCAGACGTTCAGATGAAGTTTGCGCGATATGTCACAAGCGAAGACCGGACTAGATCGCAAAAAAAAGTCATCAAAGCTAGTTAGCTGTCAGCGTTCGACCTCAGATCTACTGTGTACATACTTTATCCGTTAAGTAAAACCATTTCCACAACTTACTACGTGTTATTTAGTATTTATTACTCCTGGGAGGTTGACACACAATGGCGGTTATCAGTTATTAAACCCAGTTATAGGTCAGGAATAACAAGCTAGCTCGCTAACATGTCGTTTTTCCTACAGTTTGTGTGTTTTATCGTCTACATCTATTCTGTTTAAACAATCATTTCCTAAAATTCATGAGTGCTTATTGTTTGCATATTATTCAGGTCAGTGTTTCTATTTTTGCCCGGTGCCCTTTGGCCCAGTCAGTTAGCTTGTAGCGATAAGCTAATGCTCACTGTTTGGAAATGGGAAATGTCAGCAGTAACCATTTAGCCAACTCGGTTTAGGTTCATTTTTTAGGGTAAATAAATACTTAAATAATTATAAGAGGAAGTTTTGTTTTTTCTTTGATTATATAAATTTTCTACACCTCGGTACACCCACTCTACCTCATCTCAGAGGGAAATATTTAACTTTTTAATCCACTAGATTTATCTAACAGCTTTAGCTTGTTAGCAGCTACATCCCACATTACAGCTTTATAGTCTTCCTGTTAAGTGAAAATCAAGTGTCTTTACTGATTTATTGATTAAATGTTTCTCATAGGGCTGAGAAAGTTGTCTCACTTCTTAAAACTCAATGCAGTGTCACAAAGCTGAAAACAACGTATGATGATCTTATAAAATATGATGTTTTGTTCAAAGCTAAAAGCAATTCAGGGTACACATTACATAAGAAATGAAAAATATCCACGTGTCTACAGGGATTGTGTTGTTGCACCATTGAGATAAGATCAAAATGCACAGGAGAAGCAATGTGTTACTCATTACTTTGCTTTTATTGTGTGTGTTTGTAAAGGTAGGACATGAGCCACTCCCCCCCTCCCTTGGCAGAAACCTGTTTGGTAGACAAGTTTACCAGCTACCTGGGCTGTTTGCTTATGGTGAGTGTAACATCAAGTTTTCCCGTTTTATTTATATTTTTCAAGTGGAACTTGTGACATTTATTAGAGGCAGAACATGCACGAGCATGCATCTGATGTGGCTTAGTGTGAACTAAATCTTGGCATCCTCACCTAACATTCTACTCTTACTTCAAATATTATTCTAATTTGGTGTTTTGACAGTAGTTTGTTTATGTCAGGTCTGTGACTTGTACACAAACTCACTCACCCACTGAATTGGGTAGAGATGCATAACCAAAAAAAATAAATAAAAGCCCACCTGTCAGTCACTGAAGCACATTTACACAGCGTGGTTAGTGTTCTGTACAAATCTGCACAGTTCATATAAAATGGTACGGTTTTCATTACTTGTACCGATGAAAAGAGAGCACACACTGAGGGGCTTATAGATTGGGTTGTGTTTTTCTGTGTGCAAATCCAAAGTTCACGCCATAAAACATCTCTACATAGCAGTTTGTACCTGATCAGCTGTGAGGTCACATCAGGTTTCTGAAGTTTTCTTTTGCATATTGCACTTTATCTGTGTCAGAGCAGAGTAATGCAGACACTTGAGTAAAGCCTGTTCGACCTGGTGTTAGGGCTTGTTAAAAATCTCAGGACTTAATCATTAGAAGCTCCTTTTAGCTTTGGCCTCATTAAGCTCCAGAGCAGGATTGTTTTTATTATTTGTCCATTGACTACCCTAAAAAAGTTTTTAAAATCAGTTTCTCATTCCTCTCTTTTTGACCTGCTTTATATTCCCCCAGAGGGATGTAGGGATCCTCCCTAGTGTCTGTCTGGCCATTCAACTGTTGTTGCTTTATTTTACTAAACTTACTACAGTTTGTTATTATTACTTGGAATGATTTGTTTGTTTTGCCATCTATCTTTTCGTTTTCTTTTTGAATTACTGCTGTATTGCATTGACATCGTACCCCAGAATGTCTTGCCTAATTGCTCCTGCCAATCTCTCCTACATTCCAGCAAAACACATCATCAAGATTGATGGAAAAGCAGGTCTCTTCAAAGGGCTTGGTCCCAGGCTCTGTGCCGGCACCATCGGCACTGTTGTGCACAGCAAAGTTGTGCAGGTAATCTAGAATTGCCTACATCTTCACTGCCATTTAAACTGTCGCATAGAACCATACTGCTTGTTTTTGGGAGTGCATTTGATGATCTGACAACATGGGGCAGATTTCTTAAAGGCTATAACTTGGATCTAACTAATAAACTCCAACTGAAGTACCTCCTCATCAGGCACAGTTTATATTCCTTGCATAAACTGTGTATGAGCTAAACTCTATAGACACTTGTTTCCTCTCTGCTGTTCAGTTCCAGCAGGTTTTTGCGTCTTCTAAAACCCTTATCCTACTCTTTTCTTGCTTCAGTGTTATCAACAAACCACAGATTATGAACCGGGTTTTTCTGCTTTTTGTCAGTTGGTGCCACTGGTTTCTGTAACTGATAATTACCATGGACACTAAATTCTGAATAGCAGGAATGATAATGTTATAAGTGTACACACTGATTAACTTGTATTGCCTATAATTCAAAATCAAATGTATTGTTCTGTTGTATTTTCTCCTTTATCTTTACTCTTCACTGTCAAAGAACTTATACGGACTTTAAAAAATCAGACCAAATATTGTTCACTGGAAACAACTTTGGTGTCAAACACACGTTGGGTTCTCTGGTTTTGTCGTAGCTGCAGTTTTAATCATTTTTTATAGGTACAGAGTGTAAACTTTTTTTTTGTAGAATTATGCAGTTTCCCACATTTTGTTGACATGAACATGTATTTTCTTACAGAAATGTCATGAGCAAGACCACATTCAGGTAAGATACTTTACAACAAAAAGCTGCATTTCATTACAGTTTAGAGGTTAGTGATAATCTATATATATTCATAAACTACTTTTTTCTTTTTTTTTTTTTTTTTGTAACTTAAATCTTTTAGTTTTATGAACAACAGTTATAACAATAACCAAAAAAGAAAAAACAAGAGAACAAATGGGTACAAAAAAAAACATTGTGCCCTGGTACCAACAGTTAGTCTATGGATTTATATGCATAAACTACTATTTGATACATTTTCAACACATAAACTTGCGCCTTTTGTTTATACTGCATACACCTGTGTAATCATCAGAGCGGAGTACAGTGTTTAACTGGTGAAACATGGGTAACTTTTCCAAAGCATTTATACAACATATTTTTGATGGATTGCATTAAAGTGGAGATGAGATAATTAAAGGTTTACTTCTAACCGCTGGTTTTGTTTTTGTCTGTTGCATACTGTTCATTGACAGGTCTCTAATTGACATCATTGGGATGATAATGATGAGTTTTGTTTGTGTTGTCCAGGTGCCTGGCAGCGGGCAGAAGGCTTCGGCGGGCTCTCTAGAGTTTGTTGTTAATGAGGTAAGACACCACACACTAAGACACCAAAACACAGCCAATTGAAGCAAAAGAGGTGTGGTTTTATTTAACACACCTCTGTATTTGCTGGCTTCTTTTTACCCAATGAACAACAAGTTTAACAATCTCACAGTTTTTAGCTCACTGGCTGATGGGCCATGAGCTATTGTGAGGGCGCTGTGTCCAGCATTATCTTCGTTGGCAATTTCTTCAAACATCTTCTTTTCCAAAACTACAGGTCGGATCATTGTAAATTTTTAAATGTAGCTTCCTTTGGGCAATGTCTACAAAGTCTCTTCACAGTTTTGAGAAATTTAGATTTTTGATGAATTTCTGAATTATTACACATTTGCCTATACTTATGGTCTATATTTTGATGGCTTATAACATAGAAATGGTTACAGATATCAATGTAGTTACTATTGAGCACTGACAGGAAGTCATATATGGTCTTTCATTTAATTAGTTGTGTTCTCCTCCAGTGAAAGTACCACCCACTTCTATTGGGATATTGATCTCCAACATCAAGACCACAGGACTCTAATATAGTGGCAGAACGTCACAGTCTCGCAAATTTATGTTGTTATTGATTCCTGATAGAACATACCAATGAGATACAGGGACACTGGTCCTATTTTTCTCACATGTGACGGAAGGACGGAGTGGGAAATAAGCAGACAGATTGAAGCAGTGTTACCAGTGATGTAGTGGACTGGGAGCTGACCAGAAAGACCAAACTCTCAATTTCACAGTCAGTTATTGTTCCCACCCTCACCTGTAGTCATGAGCTGCTGGTCTGGATTGGAAAAAATGCAGCTGTAGCAGAAATGGGTTTGCTCCACAGGGTGTCTGGGCTCTCCTTTAGGGATAGATGGACAAGTTCTGCCATCCAGGAGCCACTGCTCTTCACATTGTCAGGTCACCTCCCGGATGCCTCCCTGGTGAGGTGTCAAAACACTTGTAACATATGGCTGATCTGGGAACAGCTCAGTGAACCCCAGAGCTATAGGAGGTGATCAGGGAGAGGGGGAGGGCTTCCCTGTTCTCTGCTTCCCCTGTGACCCTGACCTGAATAAGTGGTAGAAGATAGTCAAAAAGGGAGAGCATTGTCTTCATAATTATTATTAATGAAATTATTATTATTATTATTATTATTATTATTATTAACAGGGTTTGTACGGGCGCTTGAATCCTTGAAAATGCTTGAATTTCAGTGTTTTGTTTTCAAGGTCTGAAAAGTGCTTGAATTTTAGTTGAAGTGCTTGAAAGTGTGTGATGGCAAGCCAAAGCAACTTAGAGAGATGGTGCATTTAGAAAAATAAAATTTTATGTCAAAAAATAAAATTATTGATTGCACTCAAGTCGACTCCAGGTGCATTTTTAATCTTAATCTTTGTCTCTGTGCGGTTGTGTCTGAAGAACACCAAGTGGCTTCCCTATTTTTGGATAAAACTTTGTGTTCACCTTTAATTTCTAAGCTTTTTGCTGTTATGGAACATAATTTTAGATGTTTCTAGCATAATACTACGTATAACATTATGATATAAAGTGAAAAAAATTAATCATGACTATGTAGTCCTGTAGATATGTATTTTACTCCAGTGATAAGATACTGTGCTGGAAAAAATTGAAAATGACTTAAAAGTGCTTGAATTTGACCTTGAAAAATGTGTACGAACCCTTTATTAATTAAACAACCAAATCTGACTTAACTGTTAACATTTTGAGTCTGGTACAGGTCTTTTTGTTTTAAAACTTACAAACTCTACACTTAACGCCTTAATTGATAAGACAGATTCGTTTGCATAGTTCAGAAAGAAATTGTTGTTTTGGCTCATCGTCCTACCAGTTGTTGCTCTGATTATTGTAAGGAGATTGTAGCAGTTGGAGGCATTTCATATCGGTGTAACTGCATATTTAACAAGTGGCATATAAATACTTTTAATTAGAAATGAAACTGAAATCTGTGTAGTCAACCATCTGCATTAATTATGATTACCTAGTGTTTCACTGACCTACATTTCCTTCTTCTCTCAGACAACCAAAGAGATGATTGCTCGCTCCTGTGCCACCATTGTTACACATCCCTTCCATGGTAAGTGGAGAGGAAGGTGACTATCAGCCTCAGTTTTCATGTGATACTTATAGGTTTATGTCTGTTTTCTGTTATGATTCTTGTAACAATTGCTCTCCTCAACTTCCCTTTCAGTGATAACTTTGCGATGTATGGTCCAATTTATCGGAAGAGAAACAAAATATAGGTAATGTTGCAAAGTCAAATATGTAAACCTCAGTAAGTGGCTCTAAGAAAATCCTAAAACTTAAAAAATAAAATAAATTCTTTCTTGTTTGTGTTTTCAGTGGGGTGTTTGACTCCATCGTCACCGTCTACAGAGAAGAAGGCATACTGGGCTTCTTCGCGTAAGTTTGACCTTTTCTATCTGGAGTACAATAGGTTTATTCTTACTTCTAGAGATTAAATGCAGCGCGCATGAAAAACCTGTTCAACGGTTACTGGATTGTTCTATATGTGTTTATGAACCATAAGCCATATATGACTTATTTGTGCCAGTCAGGTTTACATACAGTTGTGGAAAAAATATTAGACCATCCTTGTTTTCTTCAGTTTCTTGCTCATTTTAATACCTGGTCCAACTAAAGGTACATTTGTTTGGACAAATACAATAACAATAAAAATAGCTCATAGTAGTTTAATTTCAGAGCTGATATCTATCCATTTTCCATGTTTTTTTGATTATAACCAAAATCACTTCAGTTCTTCCATCAATATCTATGGCATTGCACTGACAAAAACAGTGCTTTTATTCATTCCATGTTTTCTTTTCTGCCTGTTTTAGTCACATGATACACACAGGAGTTAGTACTTGATTGCACAATCATTATTTCCGATGAGTTTTGATGGTCTAATAATTTTTGCTGTGACTGTATATGAGTAAAGCAGACTGTAATGTTACATGTTGTAGTTCTTCACTGCTACTGAAGAGAGAAGTATGTGCCATGACTGTGCGGTAGCTGGGCCAGGCTGCTACACTGAGCCATGAATAAAGCTTATCTGCTCATGCTGCAGTATTGACATAACAGCTACGTGTTGGATAAAACACAGTGCACACTATTTTCAGTTGGGTTTTATCTGAACGTAAAGCTCTAGCCTGTAACACATAACACTGTATTTTGGGATTGAAAGACGGTCCTGTAACCTACTGCAGTTCTTTTATGATGAATGTAAAGCAGATTTTTGTCCCACATCAAAATAAGTTGTAAAAATGCTCGTACGCTGTCTGTTCTAGTTGTTCAAAGAAAGAAAGTCTGAATTGGAGGGTCAGACTTTAACATAAGACATGTCATTTTTGCTGGGAGGGGGTTTCTAATTTAAAACAATAACAAAAGAAATAGATGTGACAGAAATCATGTTTACAGGCAAGGTAATATCTTTTTTCTTTTTTTCAATCACCTTCAGTGATTATCATTTCATTCTAATGAAAGAACTGTAAGTAACGATTGTAACTGTGACGTTAGCGACAGGCGAACACACGAAACAAGGAGATATATGGAATGAAGCAGAATTAGCTGGATATTGCTGGAAATGTTTGATGTTTATGCACAAATCAACAAAATCTATACCGTAGGCTTAATCAATTTTCAATATCTATCTGTTGAAACTTAAAATAGTTTATGTTAAGTTGTTTGTTTTTTTTTTTAATCAGAAATTGTAGGTGAAACATCACAACATTTGAGGTAGGGCTGGGCGAATAACTTTTCCCTGATAGAATTGTGAGACATGCTCGATACAATTTTGATAGAATTCATTCGTCCATGTTTTGATAGACGTAAGAACAGCCAATCATAATTCAGTAGCGACATACTGAACCAATCACACTAGAGCCACCTTCACAACACAGGCACAAGAGCAGCCGCAGCACACGCTAATGTTTGGGCTGCTGCGGGAGATGATGAGTGTGATGAGTGAGGAGAAAAGGGGACCGAGAACTCAGGCGACCGGGTTACTGAAAAGGAGGGTGCGAACAGATTCATTTCGGGGTCTTCAAACAATACAGAGGTGTACCGAACGAATACATTTAGCCTTTGTGAAGAACACAAACTCTCACCTTTCCTTAAGTTTCACTTTCAGCTTTACAGCAGTTATGGCAGTTAAGGAACACACCCCTACATATATACCCCCGGTGTTCTTTGGTGAAGATGGTCTGTTTTGTTTGTGTTCTCCTCTAAAACTTGAAAGCTTTTTCCTGCTGGTCAGACTTTTAGGTTAGTTTTAAATATATGTACCTGGTTTATTTGTCTGAAACAGTTGTACTGTATAGTGTTCTTCAGCACATCTGTCATGTTCAACCTCTGACAGAAAATAAATCATATTTAAATCAAAAATAACCTTCTGATGTCTTCACAACTAACTTACGAGTAACAGAAAATGTAAGCTTGACAAAAATAGTGATTTGATTTGTATCATGATACTTATAGATATCATCTGATATGCAAAAAAAATTATTGTGATTTGATTTTTTTCCATATTGCCCAGCCCTAATTTGATGTGTATCAGATTGGGGATAAAACAGTGACTTATATTTTTATTCACTCAAGGCTTGCAATGATTATACCATCTTTGATATACACAAATACACTTCACCATACAGTTATTAATTAAGTGAAATTGAACCCATGGTGTTTAATGTATTGTCATTAACACCAGTTTCCATGTATGGAATGTGATTACTTTGGTATACCAGAATACAAACAGTGCTGTCATGTGAACCAGAATTAGATTGTCATGGATCTGTAACATTATCACCGTGGTACAAAATGGGAAGAAGAAAAAACAGAAAACTCTTTGCATGAGTATGACGGCACCATCTGCCTGTTTTCAGCCAAAGTATTTTAGTCTGAAAACATTGAGCAACTCCGCAACAGATCAGACTCTAACCTCAGGTCTTTGTGTTGGTGTTAGACTTAGTTTGCTTCTTGTTTTTCCTCATGTATAAAATATAAACGGGAATAACATTGCTATTTTTTGTTTCTTCTGTGTTTTCAGTGGACTCATTCCACGCCTGCTCGGTGACGTCTTTGCTCTGTGGATATGCAACCTGCTGGCTCATGTCATCAATACATACGCCATCGATGACTCGGTACGCCACGTCCTCTGCATTACTTCGTTCTATTCAAAGACGTGTGCATGTTTATTGTGGGGGTGTAACTGCAGTGAAGACCACCAGTGCTGGCTGTGTCCAGAGGGAGACAAAGACGTCACTGTGTTTGTTATTCACAGTTCAGTAGCAGCGTGTTCACATTTTCATTAAAAAAATATATAAATCTAAAGGTTTCTGTAGGATTTTAATGAATGAGGTCAAAGCCTAGTGCTCAACTGTCCATATGAGGATTGATAAAAAGGAATCCACAAGAGCGATTGATTTCATAAAAAAATTAATTTAAGAAAGTATATAAACCGGTCACAGAAATTTAAACAATCAGTGTCAGGAAGAAAATGTACCATATAAAATTACCTAGAAACAAATAACTCATTCTTCAATACATAGAATAATGAAATTTCATATATCTAAATCATAAACCCATCTTAAGTGTCAAAATTCCAACATACCATACATGAACTGCACATAATTCTTCAACTTAATTATGTAAATTAATGTTTTTGATAACAAATTAAAATTTTACATTTGCTTTCATTTGTAAAAATCTGTGAAGGTCATTTAGGCTCCCGAAATTTTCACAGCATTGAATTTTGTAATCGTACATAGACGCATGAAAGATCATCCTAACCATTCTGAAATATAGAGAAAACAATGAAACCAACTACGTTTTAAGTAAAAAATCTAACAGTTAAAAAATAAGGGCAAATATAACCATGTAATAACACAGGGTTAAGGATCAATACTATAATTCTACCTTTTTAAGTATTTTTAGCAATTATGATGTTACCTTTGGTATCTTATGCTACAAAAGTAAGTTTTTTTCACACATATAGGCAGCTACAAGTAACAAGTTACAAGTTTTATTGTGTTTGCAGCATATAACATTTAAAACCTTTGTGTTATTCCTGCTGTGATGGAGTGGTCTGTCATCTGATCAGTCCATTTTGTGTCATGTCTAGATGAGTCACACAGGAGAAATCAAGAACTGCTCTCAGGCTGTAACAGGGGTAAGTCTGACACACGATCCTATGCATCTACTGTCTGTAATACAGTCGTGGAAAAAATTATTAGACCACCCTTGTTTTCTTCAATTTCTTGTCCATTTTAATGCCTGGTACAACTAAAGGTACATTTGTTTGGACAAATATAATGATAACAACCAAAATAGCTCATAGTTTAATTTCAGAGTTGATGTCTGTCCATTTTCCTTGGTTTTCTTGATGATAAACAAAATTACTTCAGTTCTTACATCAGTAGCAATGGCATTGTACTGACAAAAACAATGCTTCTAGGCATTCCATGTTTTCGTTTCTGTCTGTTTTAGTCGTCTGGATTGCATAACCATTGTTTTTGATGGTCTAATAATTTTGTGTGATTGCAGCATCATGTTTGATTCTCCTCTTCTGGTCTTGTTTTGCAGTTCTTTGCCAGTATGCTCACATACCCTTTTGTTTTGGTGTCAAACCTGATGGCCGTCAATAACTGCGGGTGAGTAACAGGTTGTAAGTTGTAATAATTAGCCTCGATAATGTGATATGTGATTACATTGTTCAACACTAGACCGATGACTTTGAACATATTAGCTTTGTAGATCCTGTCTTTTGTTATTTTAATGGGCATACTGTAATGTAGACCCAAAACACCAAGATTATTAAAGAAGTTGAATTATGGGACATGCTTTTGTTGAACATATTGCAGATGCATATGACACCACAAATCTGATGATAGTTGATGGACTGCTGGGGTTAATGCATGTCCCATATGTTACAGCCTCCATCTGACTGGTTAGTTTGTTCACACTGTGGTGTAAAATGAACAATTTTTTTCTCAATTCATCATAAGAAAGGGTGTTCTTTCCTAAATCGCTAAGATCAGAATCCAAACTGGGAAGCTGTGTTTTCAAGCTAATCAGGTTTTATAGTAAAGTGCAGATTAATTATATGATAAATGAATGAATTTACTGATGTTGAACTTGCCAGAGCTGTGTGGAAGTACAGAGAAGAGATGTAACAAAACAAACAAAATGTAAAGGATGCAACAAGATAAATGGTTTAAAAGATGAAACAAGATGGACATGAAGTAAAACACACATGCGATGCATCTCTGGAATAGTTTTATGAGGGTTGTGAACTGACAAAGTTTGGAAACCACTTGTCTATTATATGACCCCATATTGGAGCCATTTAAGGTTAAAAAAAAAAAAAGTGAGGGGAAGAATGGGCTGGTTTTGAGGAGGAAAAAGTCATAAATAAGGGGTTCACATTTTGTGTAAATCAGATTTTTTTTTTTTTTTTATCGTGGACTACTTCTAGTCAGTTGCAGACAGATGCTGATACAGATGAACTTGTTGCACTTCATCGTGCTCCTTTTTGAATATGTTTTTTCTTTGCTGTTTTTGGTTTTGAATTTGAAAGAAATAAACAAACTTGATTGATCCCCAGGGGAAATACACTTTTCTCATCAGCTCAAGAAAAAAAACCAAAGAACTAAACAAAAGACAATTATGAGTCTTATCCGTCCTCAGTCAAACTGAAGTGTAGAGTCTGATGCCAGTGGAGATGCAGGATCTTCTGTACCGCTCAATCCTGCATTTTAATGAGGTTAATTTGAGTATTTATTGTAAATTTATGACTTTATTTTCAAGAATATTCACTTGTTTTTCTCTGTATATATAACATTTTTGGAAAATCTTGTCTTTATATCGCCCTTCTTTCTCTGGCTAATAACTGTATCCCCTGAATAGGCCCCACTACACCCCATTTTCCTATTTCTGTTTATGTCAAGTAAAATACAATTCATTAGTCAGCAGTGGTTGTTGTTTTGAGTAGACCCTTGCTTTCTGTCTTACAGGCTTGCTGGAGGCCTGCCTCCCTATGCATCAGTATATCCCACCTGGGTGGACTGCTGGAGGCATCTAAGCAGAGAGGTAAATACAAGAACAAAAATGTCTTTCATAGTCAAATACCATCTGTCTGACGTCAGATACTTCAGCTGTTTTTTCCCCTTTAATTGCAGGGTAACATGAGCAGAGGCAACAGTTTATTTTTCCGGAAGCTTCCAGCAGGAAAGACGTACGCAATCGACCAGAAGAGATTTTTTTAAAGCTTCAAGAGAACTGAGCTGATATGGTTGTGATAGTAAAAACAAAAAAAAAAATCAACATTGCCTGATCTGGGGGTTGGACAGTCGGCACTTAAATCTTTTTTTTTGTATGCACTTGTTTACTATAAGTTTTTTTTTTTTTTTAAACAGCTTCCCATTATGTGAAATAAGTTGAGTTAATATTCAGAAGGTTTAGTTTCATTAACAGATTTACACACTAAGATGGAACATAGATGCAATTCTTTTTAAAAAAAAAAAATCACCCACGTACTGAATTGTTGGGAGGACAGCTTGTGCTATCAGACAGCCTGTCTACATAATATGTAAGTGCCCCCTCCCCCATATTTTTTATATAGATTTCCATGGACAATGACTCCCCTTCTTCATCCACGTGATGGGATATGTTTGTTGAAAACAGCACTTCAATCTGCATGTGGTAATGTCTACTAATTCACATGTTAATGATAAAGTGGGACCTCTTGTTGTGTGGTTTTGTCTCGATGTGTTAATTATTGTAGCGCTCACTGCTGCGTCCAGAGCAGGCAGGTGGATATTGCTGATCAAAAGGTGGAGGTTGTTCAGGAGCATGTATGGATGTACAGAGGCACGGAGAAGTCCGAGCTGACCAAAATCTCTCGGCGCTCTCATTAGTCAAGTGCTTGTATGAGCTCATTCTGACTGACCCAAATAAAAACTGCTTTTTTTGACCTTGTCTCACTTGTAAAGGTCTTTGGTGTAGAATATAACAGCACATGGCATCAAGAAGAGCTCAAATGCAATGTTTGCTTTGAGTTATAGGATAAACCTGGTGATACTCCCTTTTTTTTTTTTTTCTCAAATCATATTAACCATCGCCTGCTGTATCTTCTGCAATGGAGCCCCAGTTGTCTGTAAACATAACTCATTATTAGGCCGTAGTGTTGTACTGGCTGAGTTCTACCTTAATTACAATACATTGTGGTTTATTTAGACTAAACTCCCCACATATTGTCCTGGTCACATGGCCATGTGGATAAATCTAAGTAATGCATTTTACCAACAATTAAACATGTTGTGATAAGTGTGTCATAGACCTGCATCTCCAGTAAAGTAAACCTAGAAAAATGGACTTTAGAATAATTCCACTTTAATGTAACATCCATTTTAACATAACTGAACCACTATCCCTCCAGACAAATGATACAGTTCAAACTGGAGATACTCCAATATTACTGGATTTATATTTCTACTCCGCTGCATGTCAGAGGTAAATACATTTTACTTCACTACATTTCTTTTCACATTGCAATTTTTCTTTCTCTTGTCCAGTCAAAACCACATCTGACTTTTTTTTTTCTAAGTAAGGGCTCTAAAAATTCTCTCATTATTGCTGGAAAATGTATTGCGAAGCTAAAAACAGGCCCATAAAAAGTTGGCCTTTAAGCAATACACATTTTCTTATATTACAGAATATAGTGCCCTGCTTTGGATTTAAGTAGATAATATATTTGAGAGCACCGTTAAAATACAAACATTAATGCAGCAAAATTACTTAAGAATCGTGTGTAATATTAAAACCATGACAAGGACATTTTACCGCAAAAACACTTTGTTTCAGTCTTTACATATTTAGAAATTAGCCGTAAAATTCAAATTAAAGTGAACTAAAGATTATTTCTATTTAAAATTTGGGTATATTTCACGCTTATTTCTAAAAAAAAAAAAAAAAAAAAAAAAAAAAAAAAAAAAAAAAAAAACGCAAGGG
>JAPQRP010000019.1:12398831-12418883 GCA_037367295.1 Apogon hyalosoma | reverse complement strand
ACAAAAAAAAAAAAAAAAAAAAACAAAAAAAAAAAAAAAAAAAAAAAACGGAAGCGTTTGGTACGTGCGTTTTTTTGTTTTTTTGTTTTTTTTTTTTGCCGCAGAGCCTTCTGGTCTTTGTAGTTCCTCTCTAGCTATCGTATTGTAGTTAGTTGTAGCAGCGTCCGTTCGTTTGCTAAAATTATGTCTTCGGGAGGCACAACCACGGAGGCACTAAACAGTGGACAGGAAGGTTTGTATTAACGCTACATGTTTCAGACTGACGCTAAATTTGCAACTTATTCATGTGTTCGAAATGAATGCAGAGTATTATTTGACGAAGCTAACTAGCCAGCTAGCTAGCATAGTTCTGTGTTGACATGTAACCGTAGATGGATTAGTACTTTTTCACTGCTGCTTTGTAATACATAATTAGATTTACGGCATTTCACCGTGTTGTACTTGTGTTTCAGGAAACCAGAGGACAACGTGTCCATTATATGGCTGTAAACGGGTTTATACTGATATGAATGCCCTGCAAACCCACATAAAGGACCATGAGATCCAAGCTCAGTCTCTTCCTGGTGAGTGAACCAGTGACTTGAAAATAAAGCAGAATATAACTGTTACAAAGTGGGAGCCAGTAATACTACTTCAGATGGATTAATACTCCGGATACTGACTAAAAGAGAGTACTTAGTTTTCTCAGTGAGTAACAAATGTAGAACTTGATGAATGACTGACAAAATAAGTCTTTAAAATTCAAGGATGACTCTTAAAATCTAATGGAAAAATCCCTAAATTATCAGCAGATTTACTCAAAAGAATATTTTTGGCCTATTTTAGCACTTTTTTTTAAATTATCATGGCTTTGTTTGGAGTGGTGGGTGGGAAATCTACTAGTACATAGATTTTAATATAACATACTTGCACAGTATTCCACATTTTTATTTAAAATAAATATATTTCCCAACCTCTTTGACTATGTTGTGTAATGATGGCACACATGAACATGGAAATGTGTGTTTGTGTTTAAGAGTTGTTGGGTTTTTTGTTTGTTTGTTTTTTTAACATCCTTAAAAATTACTTAGATATGTATTAACTGTTGCGAAAACACAGTACATCATGATACCATCACTATTGTGTGCCCTTTCATTAATGGAGATCTTATTCCTGCCTTTAGCACTTTATAAAGCTGTTTAGTAATGATTATGGTGTGGTGTCTGTAATTTCTGTTGAACACTGACCACAGTAGGAGCACTGATGAAGTGTTTTGGTGAGATGGATCAGAGAGCTCATCTCACTTCCATCATTTAACACTGTGTATGTTTTCAGGTAAAGTGTTGCTGTGCTCCACCATCGGCTGCAGCGGGTCCTTCCCCAACATGCAGAAACTCATGGAACATATGAGGCATCATCATAAACCCAACATATTCTTCTTGTGAGATGCTCTTTTTTTCTTTACTGCTCAGACTGTCTCTGACTTAAAGTGATTTATAGACCGTCTCTACTGAACTGGTGCAAACTGTCATCCAGAAAAATAAAAGCTTTAGAACTCCAGGTCTTGCATATTTACTAAAATCCTTCTATTATTTATTGAAATCCAAAATAATATTTGGAAGTTTTACTGTCACAAAGAAGTGAAACAATTATATTTTTTGATGAAGTGTCATAAAAAATAATCCCAAATATGGATGACTGCATATTGTAGATGAAATTATATTTTATATATTGTAAATATAACAAAATACATATTCGTAATATTCCTTGAAAAATAATTAAAAAAAATATGATAGGAAAAATATACAAAAATAATTTGTATTATAATGTTTCAAAAAGCAGCAAAACAATGCTAGTTGACATCCTATGTCTGTTTAACAGCAGAGGAAGCCAGCATGAAATCATACACTGACCAATATGACACACAAGTTTAATATGGACAAAAGTACTAATTTCAAGCTTTCTTGGCAAAATTTGAATTTAATTTTTAGACACATGGGCTCACATTCTCCTCCGACATAAGTACTTCTGTTATAACAGTATAATATTTGGTGTATCTGCGCTGTTTAAAACAATCAAGACAGAGAAACAATGTGCACTGATGACATTTAATTCTTGTTCTCTGACTTGCACTGTAGTCTGAGATCCAGTAAATATTATCACAGTCACATTTATACGTCATACTCAAGTTCCACGTCCTGCAGTGTGAATGACAATAGACTTATAAAACAGGACAATATGACTTTTAAATGACTTTTTAGTTGCGTAGATTTCATCAATTTGCACTAGTTGTGTAGAACAGCCCATACTTGTACATTTAGGTAATGTTCTATATGTGCTGGTTCTTTGTCTGAAGGTGTGAGAGCTGTCGTACAAAGCTGAGATCCTACCGTGGCCTCCTGACCCACCTGCACACCTGCTCCAAGGTGCCACGGGGCCAAAAAAAGCCCCCTGAGGCGACACCCCCTCAGCCCACTGCTGTGACTCCCATGGCTGTGGACCAGAACCCACAACAACCAGACCCTGCTGTGGCTACCCCTCAGCAGCTGTCCTCTCAGGTCCCTGGTGGTGCTACTCAGATGGACCTGGCTTCTCCCCCTGGTTCATCTAACCCTGAGCTCCCCCCTCCACAGCCCACAGAGGCAGTGCCACAGCTCAAAAATGACCCATCCCAGGTGTCGCTGTCATTAAAACCAGAGGAACAAAAGGCTCCGGACCCCACAGACACCCAGATTCAGCAGCAGCCACTGACCAGGTCTCCTGAGCAGGTCCACCCTTTAGGACCAGCTCCCCAGTCTCCTCCTGGGTTGTCTGCAGTTTGGAAGAAGAACCAAGGTGAGCCTCGACTCGACCCCCACAAAGGGTCCAATAATGAGGGTTACATAGTTCTCAGGGGTAAATTAAATGCAATAATGGGCTTAGAAATCTAGAAACCAACTTCTCTAATTGAGTAAGAGGTGAAAAAGTTTTTAATAGATCATTAATTCCATAGGTGATGATGGAAGTAGCTGAGGATCTTGATTTTTAGTTGGAGCATGTGGGCAGGGTGCTTGTGCAGGTCTTGAAAGTCTTAAAAAATATGGAATTTTCAATGACTGTTTTCCAGACCTGGAAAAGTTTGGAATTTTGTGTGAAAGTCTTAATAAAGTATGGGAAAAAAGTTTATCTCATAGTTGAATTTTAGAGTATGTTCAAAGGCACCTAATCCTGTAAGATAAGAAATACATAAGGAAAGCATATAAAAAAAAAAAACTTGATATGCTTTCACTAACCGGTCGGTACTGGAATGATTCTAGTAAAACTGATCTGTGTGATATCCATGCACTTTAGTGATTTTCAAGTGTTTTGAAAATGTGTCTGTCAGTAAAACTTAATTTACTGCAAATTACGCATTCATTCATTTATTAAAAGTAACTTTTCTACTACACACAACAGGTACAATCTCAATGAAAAAAGTAAACACACAAGTATAAAAGTACATAAAATCAAGGTCTTGGGAAAAAAATAACAGCTTAGAAAAAGTGTGGAATTTTTATTTGGATAAAGAGCAAGCACCCTGTGTGGGTCAATGTCCAACAGTGCACAGTGGGATTTGCCTCAAGTTTGAGAGCAAAGAATATAAATATATATATGCATGCATGTAACATTTTCCTCAAAGGACTATATGGATTATTGTTGGAGTAATAATCCTCCTCGGTCATCACCTCTTACTGTCAGTGTGTGGTGGTGGATTTTCTTGCACAGAACCCACCCACTGTCTGTATTTTGCTTCAGTTCCATTGTGTTCAGTATAAAAATGACGTGTCTTCAGTTATATGTCATTGGCTTCGGACTCAATCTTTTTATTCATTGCACAATCATGTCTGAGAGTCAAAACTCTGGGCAAAGTACACACATACGTACTACAGACCTTTGCCCTAATAGAGTTGTGTATTCCTAAGTATTGTCTCTAGAGGATTCCTGTAGTTTTGTGAAAGTGTGTTTGTGTGTGTGTGTGTGTGTGTGTGTGTGTGTGTGTGTGCGCTTGTTTGCCTTTTTCGAATAGAACCACTATGATAGAATCAGGAAATATTTTTTTATCTTTGTAAATCACAGATTTTTCTCACTACTTCACTCACTTTCGCCAACTAGTCTATTGCCCCTCAACCTCTATTTGCTCGCTCGCTCTCATTTTCTGAGTCAAGGAAAAATGAACTTTACAGGGTTCCTATGCAAGTATGGAAAGTATGGAATTTGATTTTATAAATTTCCAGGTCTGGAAAAGTATGGAAAATGGAAACAAATGCATGGAAAAATACTCATGTTTCCAAGACTGTTACCGCTGTTCTATTTTCTAAAATATTAAATTATCAGTATCTAAAAAAAATAAATGGATCCATCTATTTTTTAAGGCACTTGCTAACGCAGCTAAAATGTTTGTGTGAGAGCACATACAGTAGGCTACGCATCCCAGAAAACATTTGAACGCCTAGCCTTCTGCTCTTATCCTCCTCAAATCCATTTTAAGGCCCGCCCAAGTGTCGTGAAGTTTCACTGCTGCTTTGACGGACAGGTGATGTCGACAAACTGTTCGTGAGTGAGTGAGCTATTCAAGAGGCCTTGTATGATCATTGGCAGAGCTCAGAATGGGTAAACGTATATTCTGACGGCTGGCTCATAAATCCCAAATATAAAGACTGGTTGACTGGTTGGAATTTTTTAGGAACCCTGACTTTAGGTAAATACATTTATTTCCTACTTGCCTGATAGGGTCAATAACCACTGAACTCTGGCCGCAGGAATGAAGCTATAAATGCCAAGGAGAAACTGTGACCCACTGTGTGCATCAGTGATAATGTCATCAATCAGTTTGGCTACTGACCATGACATTACTCTCCTTCATGACATCATTACATAACCTCATTCTCCTTGCTTTAGGACTGCCTCGCTATTGAAGATATTAACACTGACTGTACGAAATGATGGTTTATAAACCAGTGAGAAGCAGTTCATGAGCAAGTGACTCTGAAAATGGGAGTCTTTGCATATGTTTTAGATTCCAGATTTCAATATAGTTAATTAATGAATCAGGAAGAGGCTTAACTGATGCTTGATAAACATCTTAACTTTTGCATCTACTCAGTCTGGGAGTCTGCAGTGCACAAAGCTGACGGTATGAATACAGACTGGAAAAATGTAGGTGCTAGCATGTCAATTTAACTCTTAAAGACCTAAACATTCACCAGTGATGAAAAGGTGCTTAAGACCTACTGATTAAAAACGTTTAATAATTTCTGAACCACTACCTATATCAACAGATGTAAATAATTGAGGTAAAATGCAGCTTTTCATTGCCATCAGATATCCATTTGGAGGCTCCGCAGTGAACGTAGAAACACCGTCATCTTCTGCAACATTGATTCACCAATAAAACCCTTACAGTTTGATAAAAGGCAGTGGTTGTAGACGCTTATTTTATGTTCCGTTAATGCTATATTTGCTTCGAAAGTCACTTTTTCTTCAGGTTTGATATGGTAACCTTTAAATTTACTCTGATGTGTTACGAACATCTACATGACCAATAAATTAATTATGGGAAAATAAGTGATTTTATCTGAAAAATGCAAAATTCAAAGTATAATATTGTAATAAATGTTGATAAATCACTCAGAAAAGGTTAAATGTAGTGAAAAATTCATTTGAAAATGGCCACAAAAATAGGTCTGTATCTTAATTAACTGTAGGAAACTAATTAGAAAGCCAATGTTGTATTTCAGTGTTGCCACGTTAATGTTTCTGTTCGTCCATCAGGGCTGACCTGTAGCAGACGTATCCTCTGGGAACACACCAAAGGCCGCTACACCTGTGTCCAGTGTGGTCACAGCGTAACCAACCGCAAAGACATGACCCAACACATCAACACCCACCACAGTGGAAACAGACCCACAGAGGACACAGCAAACGCCATCACCAACACTTAGAAGAAAGATGAGGTATCTCTGCACATTGAATCCACTTTGACTACAAGGTACAACACTGTCTGACATGGTAGGATCCAAAGCTCAAACCATCTCTGTACAAACAGAAGGAAATTCAGTTCCCATGAAGATGAATGTTGTGAATAACATTTGAGTATTTGCATGTAGAGAAACTGTTATACTGTGTGTTTTGTAACAAGAACTTTGCAATAGTAAGAGTTTGTCTCATATAGATGATAATAAAGCAGCTGGACATCTTAACAGTACTTGTATTTGGTGGTGTTTCTTGTACAGGAGTTGCTTTACGTGTCGGTTCACATGCCGGTGATTGATTTTTACAGCGTTTACTACAGATAAAGTAGTGGAAGAAGTGTTCACTGCAAACAAATACAACACCATGCATAATATAGATGCATTTGAAGCCTTACTTAAATAAATGTAAAGTCTTAACAACATATATCAACCCTTTAACCCCTGAGACATTGTTTTTTGACACCTGGTTGAACTCCAAAAAACAGCAACACGGTCAACTCAGTCAAAACACAGTAAAAAAATTTTTTAAGAAAGATCTTAACAACACTGCAAACAGTAAAAACAAAAAATGGTAAGGTGTATTAAAAAAAAAAAAAAAAAAAAAAAAGCTCAAACCACCTATTTTTATAGTGAGTCGGTCTCACTCAGTGCTCTGTTTTGCCCCTTAATACATGGCGGGGGGGCACTGAGCATGCTCAAATGTCTGGAATGAACAAAGTCTATTCTATCAGCATGTTTTAAAATTTTCCTTATGAGCGAAGGATTGAATTTTTATGAACATTTAAAATAAATCATACATTCAGAACACTCACTTCAGACATGTCAGGGGTTAAATGTATAAAAAGTCAAAGCTGTCCTTGTGCAGTAAAATGGTCCCCGTGGTGTGTGTGTAACCTTTAGCGCGTTGACCCGTGGGGAACTATAGCTCATATTAATACCGATATCTAGGGACGGAAGTTAGTAACTGTGTCGTTCCTGTTTTTTAAACTTCATTTCCCATCATGCAGTGTGGTACTGCACTTCCGCTCAACCGCCATGGGCAACGCAACATGATTGTAAGGCTATTCATTCCAAAATTTTGAATATCCCAAAATATTGGTCCTATCAACTTGCCAAGATATTTAATGTGGAGATGGGACTATTCCTCAACTGTAGGTACTAAATTGGCCTGTTAAAAACATCTAAATTTGTCAGAACTGCGCAGATACACACACACCCTGACGCTCTGAGACCTTCCAGTATTATATTATGACATAGATTTTTGTGGATTCAGAGTTTTGTTTTACAACTGTAACACTCGTTTGCTTAAACAAAACCTTTTCATGGACCTGCTGGTATGTCTCCTTCAAGCTTTGAGGAACTGGATGAGCTACCTTGACTGGAACACATACAAACCTTCAGCCTGTATTTCTGTTTGGACCTTGTAGTGCATTTTTAGGAGAAGAAAAAAAAAACAGTAAAAATGACCATTCATATTCAAGTGAAGTCTTTTAATTGCTGTTATGAACATTCATAGCTGTGTTCAACATTTACACATGAATATAGAAAGCAGTTTTACATTAGTGCAGTAAAAGTTATTGCATTGTTCAGTAAAACTCCTTATATAATTATCATTTGTCATGAGGCATTCAAAGTCCACCACCACAATTTTGGTCCAAATTTTTTTTTTTTTTTTTTTTTTGCCAAACATGCAAACAGACCAAACTCTTTTCTTTACTAAAATCTACAATTCAATAGGTTTCCTTCAAGGTGCATCCATATTTAAAGTCAGCAAAAGACTGGTAATACCACAACACAGTACTGCACTACTGTATGAAAACATTAGATTTGTCATACAAATCATTACAAAAGTCAGTCATTGCTTTGTGAAACAACTTACAAAGAAATAATACAGTATAGAATTGTATAATAGCTTCATGCAAAACAGTCAACACCATTGACTATGTACATCTGGCACTGAAATGAATCTTTAGTGACCAAAAACTGGTCAAGAGAGATGGAGTATATAATGTTTAAAGCCATTCTAAATGTTTGTGCTCTAAATATCATAACTTTAGTAACACATAATGATTAATTCTATTTTTGTTAGATTTTCTTTATTTTTCTTGAACTGATGGAAAAGCGAATTTCGCCCTGGGGATCGATAAAGTTCATCTGTATCTATTGCACTTCGTTAGCCTCATAGAATAATTGTGTAAGTCTTATGTGGCCATTTATGCTATGAGGCTGAGGACTTGATGCCTCAGACCACCTCTGCAACTTCAAGCTTTTTTAATGACTTTCATCAGCAATTTTTCATCAAATCTCTAAAGCCCGAGTCGTAGCTTAAGTATCACGAATCCGTAAGTCTGTCTGTGATTACGCACCTAAATCTCTTCCCTTGGGGTGAACAATTTCAAAGTGTACTCCACCATAAACAGTCCATTTGTTCATTTAAACAGAGCTGGTAGGTCACTTGGGCGTTTTCGGAAATTTGTCGCGACGTACATTGTGGAAAGTGGAGCTCCACGCAGCCACATTATGACCGCAACGGCAACAAACACGGATATGGCTGCACTGCCTCTTGCTACTGCAGCTGCGTGGAGCTCCACTTGTGGATTCGTGATACTTAGACTATGACTCAAGGTTTTACAGATTTGATGAAAAACTGGTGACAAAAGTCATACGCAGTTTTAAACTCAAAATGTAGGCGTATACAGAAAAATGTTGCTACTTTAGCGGACAAAGACAGTGAAAATATCCAGGATTGCCAAGACATCAACATGCACAATGAACTAAACATGAGGCTTTAAGTGGAAACTGTATGTAAAGTGGAAAAGGTTGAATCTTTGGAACGGATCATAAATATACTGAACATTTCTCTCAGCTTATTTTTTTCTTACTTGTAAAGCAAAAGCAAGCACGAAAGAAATACATAGTCATAAAGGATAATCATATCCTACCCGTTAAAAATCAATATTTACATAGCGGACTATTAAAAGATTAGAAGTGCTGTGCAGCTGTTTGTACCCTGTCACCAGAGCGCGTAATGAAAAAAGAGCCGTAGTAAAGATGCTGGTGAGTTTATCAAGACGTTTCCATGTGGTTCTGTGGCATAGTGTCGTCACCAGATGAACAGGTGGGTCAAGTCTATTTACATAGCACCACGGTAAAATAAACGTCACAAGGTGAGTCATGCCAAAAGACAACAGAGATAAAGTGTCAAAGCAGGAAAATAAATGGTGTCAGCTGAGCCTCCACCTTAAAGGCACGCTGTCGGACATCAGTGACCTCGTGGCAATACAGGGATGAAAGTCTTACCCGGAAAACTGAACACAAAGACACAGAGGTGGTTCGTTCTGAAGACAAAAATCTTTTAACGCAGTATGTCATTTTCTAACATGGTAAAAGTACACATCACGACACGGTAATTATTATTTTTTTTTTTCCATTTTAAGAATCTGCTGCTAAACAGAGCAGAGCTGCTAAACTGATTTTTATTGTTGCTGACAATATAGATCTATTCTGTTCTATTGTATTCTACACAATGGCTTTACAGAAGCACACGCCATCATTTTTAATTAGTTTCTCTTTTCATTTAGAACGTCTCTCCAAACAGTACCTCTTCTGAATTACTCGATTGTTATCACCTTCACTTTCCTCTGTTTGTTTGTGTTGCTTTAATGTGATTTTTCTGCCTGCACTGAGCTGTGAGGATGATTTCTTTCCCCCCCCATGGCAAAATATATTGCAGTGAAGAGCAAAGAATCTCACAAAATAAAAAATAAATGGAGTGTAACATGAAAAGATGGACAGTTTTCTATTGTCTCATCATATACACTGCCCACTCAAAAAAACAAGCCATGGAATATTTTTTCAACTCACCTAATGTAAAATTATAGAAGAGGATGAGGGCCACTGGAGAAAAAAAATTGAGGTCCAATATATTATTTATTATTATTCTGAGAAAAAAGTCAGAATTCAGACTTTTAATTTTTTTTATTAATGTTCTGAAATTAAAGTCAGAATTTTGAGGGAAAAAAGTGAATTATGACTTTTTTTTTTCTCAGATTTATGACTTTAACCTCAGAATTATGACTTTTTTCCTCAGAATAATAATAAAAAATATATATTGGACCTTAATTTTTTTTTTTTTCCAGTGGCCCTAATCCTCTTCCGTACAAAATAAATGCAACAACATTTATTTACGTTGCATTCATTTTTGGCCCAGATCTTGTACAGATGATGGAGAGTCAGACCACAGTGTAAAGTCTTCCTCATCACATCCCAAAGATTCTTAATGTGGTTCAGGACTGGACTCTGTTGTGGCTAATCCATGTGTAAAAATGGTGTCTCAAGCCTGTTACTGTCATTTTGGAATATGTCTGTGTCATCAGCCAAGAACAAAAGTCCACTGATGTTCAGTATATTCACGTTCAGTTGACCTCATTTAATGGACTTATTGTGAACCTAGACTTGAACAACTGAATCAACCCCAGATCATTACATCCTGCTTTTTTTTTAATGTCTTTTTTCTCCTTTTTTATGTTTTTGGTTTTAAATGTTGACGTTCGACATAAAAATAAACAAACACCTAAACACTGCCCCCACAGACTTGTACTATAGGCGCTAGGCATGATGGGTAATTACTTCATCTACCTCTTTTCTCACTCTGGAACAGGGTCAGTCTGGACTCATCAGGCCACATGACCCTTTTCCATTAAAACAGTCCAATCTTTATGCTCTCTATAAACTGATGGTTGTTTAAGAAATGAGAAGCTAAAGTTAAACAATTTGTTGCAGCTGAAACATTAGTCACTGCAGTAAATATTCAATGGAAGGTTCTGAAATATTTGCTGAGTTGAATCCATTTTTGGCCTGGCAGTGTATATCATTATATGACTCAGCATTAATTTTCACAATTCTGGTGGTCTACTGTAAAACCAAATAAATGAAACAAAAAAGTAAGACTGAAATGAGTCACCAAACTATTAGTGGGACAGTACTGGAATAATGAATAAAAGTGATTGAAACCATAGTAGAATTACACTGCAAAAAAGGGTCATCTGAAAACAAGACAAAAACACTAAATTTGAGAAAAAAGCAACTCAAAATAAGTTAAATATCTGTCCATGCAGCAAGATAATTTCACCTGACAAGATTTCTTGAATTAAGATTGTTGAATCTAGAAACTAGAAAAGCACTCGAAGAACGCAGACCTCCGCCAAGCTAGATCAACCCCCATCACCTCGAAAATTTAATTTAATCATTTGTTCCCTGTACCAGTATCAACAATACCTAAAAATTTCATCAAAATCCTTCCATAACTTTTTGAGTTCTCTTGCAAACAGACAAACCCCGATGAAAACATAACATCCTTGGCAGAGGTAATAATACGCATGTCTACAGATGTATGAACGCTTAAAATAAGAAATTAACTTAAAACAAGATAAATTATCTAACATTTCTAAATCTAAGTTTGTTTTTATTTTTTTTTTAATCTTGGTAAGGACCAAATTTTCAATTTCATTTGCAGTGTACATGTAAAATGTAAACAGAGATGCTCCACTCCTGCTACAACGCTGTGACCGGACTTGATAAAAGTCCGAATTTTCCCACAAATTTCCTTCTAAATTTATGAGGTTATAAAATTTAAATTCTAAATGTTACAGTAGAATGACGGTTAGCTTCAATATCAGATACAAGCTGACAAATAACAAAATAAGGTCTTTCAAAGCCCTTTGAAATACAGTGTGAGTTCATGAATACACGTGACCAGATATTAATACAGCAGCTAAACACAAGCAAATTAGCCTTAAAAGCCTTAATATATTCACTGATGAAACTGTGAAAGTGTGATAGTCTATGCTCTACAGTGAGATAACACTTTATGTTGATAGTATTTAGTGCAGTGGGTGTTTTTAACAACCTACAGTTGAAAAAAAACTGCACTGCAACTTTCACAAAGCCTTTCATCCAAATGACTATTGCTATATGTTGGTTAACAGGTGTAATCTTAATGTCACATTCTTTAAAAAAAAATCCTATTCCAAAGAGTTTCAGTTAATTGGATTCACTGTGGAGTGAGAGGGTAAGAGTATCTCCATTTCATCAATTCTTTCCTTTGGGATTTATGATTAAATAGATAAATATACTTTTTTTTTAGCTTGTGTGCAATTAACAATGTCATTTTTTTCCTGCTGAAAACTACAAAAAATGTAACCAAGCATATTTTCTTATAAGCTATTTATTTATAGTAATTTTTTAATGACTCCTGGTGCGAGACAGTTGACCCCCCACAGTGACACACAAGAACTATCATTATTCAGAAAATCACATTTGGTTTTAATAGCTTAGCATCCCTTTGGTGAATATTTCAACAAACGACTCAGAATGTGTTGAAATGTTGTGTATGAAGTACGGTTTGGCATTAAAATGACCATGACGGTGATATATTAGATAGTATGTATATAAATTTTCGTATTGTGATCATTTTCCTTGGGATATCAGTAGCTATGATCATAAATTTTCATTACTGTGATATAAAAGTTTGTTTTCAGTTTACATTGCTTTAAAGTTTTATTGTTTTACTCAATTTTTTTGTCATTCTAATTTTTCATACTTTTATGCATTCTGATGTTGAAAAAAAAGCCATTATAATTGTTTTGAATGTATGATCTCAATTTGTATTTCTCATATTTGGACCATCAACAAATTTTTAAAAGCTTGCAAAAAAAAAAATGCAACCTTGAAAAACATATCTGACATTTACTATTGTATTTTTATTATGGTGTCGTCTTAGACCCTACTGCTGGATTCTAGTGTGAAGGACTTTGTTTACACAGATTCAGTGCAATGTGCATGAGCAGGGTTTACAGGTTTATAACACCCTAAACAACAAAATAAAGGTATGAATATGCAAACAGGTCAATGCTATAGACAGAGCTTTTTTCACTGGCTCAGTTCTTTTACAGTGGAAAGGAGTCCTGAAGCGAAACCTTTCATTGTTGTGTTGACTTGGGTCACTCACAGTGTTGATCACATCGTCGAGCACATTTTGGTCGAGCTGGTCTCTGCGTTGGCCTTCTGCCGGATGCACTCTGGATGATTAGAGACCGCAAGGAAACAAAACGTCAACAAAACGCCGACAAACTAGCCTTCACACTTCATTAGCTGCTCCCCCACACCCTCCAGCTCCCAGAGAGCAACCATTACACCGAGCTGGTCCAGACTGTAGGAGCAGAATTCAGTTTACTGATTAAAAAATAAATACTCAACTGACAAGGATAAAGAAATACGCGTAACAGTAAATTACACAGGTCATTAACTGAAACAGATGTTACTGTCTGCAGAGAATCCCAAGTTTGTATAAACAGTAATACACTGAGTTGTTTTGATTAGATTGTTTAAAGGTATTACTGTTACTGCTTGACTGTGTGCATGCCTATTTGCTTTAGACAATCACAGTATAAGATGGAAGATGGGGTTTTTGAATCAGTCAGAAAATGGAAATTGAGCAATGCAACACATTTTAATACTGACACTGAAATGCACAGTCATGCTATATTCAGATAGATAGATAGATAGATAGACAGACAGACAGACAGACAGACAGATAGATAGACAGATAGTCAAAACACAGTAAAGTCCCGATAGAGAGCGAACTTTAATTGATCGCCATTCCAACATTTATTTCAATATAAAGTAGCTCCTTGCTTTGGATAATCCCTTATGGTCCAACTACAGCAAAAATGAATTTACAAGTAAAAATGTGGGTCATTTAGCATCACTAGTCTGTCAAACTGTCTCTGAAATGTCCTGTCAGAGAGATTTTGAATACTGTATTTTGACCCATAGATAGATTAAAAAAAAAACTGACAAATTTGCATTTATATAAATAAAAATGTTAAAAATACATATTTAAATAGTATTTACAAATTTGCATTGTGGTTTCACATGCACATGGTGTGATACTGGGGTGAGGGTGGGGGGGTTTACTGAGAACTGTTACAAAGTCCGATGGCTAAGAAAAGAAAATGGTCCTGTGGATTGTTTCGTGATGTGGATTCAGACAAAGGAGTTATTAGAGCATCAACCAAAGAGATTCATGAATTCATCATCATACAGTCTATGTGTATACAAACCGATGATCAGTTACGATCAGATACCTCACCTGCTAAATCTGTCCGCTGGATCTCCACCAGCCCCTCATAGAGGCCTTTGATCGGGTTCTCTCCTGCCATCACAACTCCATGGAGCCAGATTAGCAGCATTCTGTGGCCGTGCTCTTTGAAGCTTTTCATACCTGAACATTAAAGATCATAATGCATATATGTTATCTACTCCAAAATCTGAACTCACTCAAACCATAACAGAAAACAGAAGCAGCCTGGTTCGCTTCCTGTCAGGAAGGAGAAGGAAAGCAACTAATCAGGAAGAGGAAGCGCAGGCTGCTCAGGCCAAACAATGGCAAAAACAGGGAATATAAAGTCTAATTAAATTACAATGACAACCACCAAAAGGCTTTGTGAATGAAAGCAACTGCAGCTACACTATTCCATGTGAGCTACGGGTAAAGTTCATGATAAAAGAAACAATTTAACAGAGCTCCAGAAGAGGTGGACAAACTAGGTAACCTGTTAAACCCTGGGCCATTTGTTTCTGGTGGGAATCATTTCAATGTAACACAAAACAATGGAGTAGCTGATGGAAAAAGCTTCATGAATATATAACCAAGTTATGATCAGAAAACAGCAAAGGTTAGACAAAATTCATCATCATCGCTTTATAATGTGACCCCTTTGTCTCATTCATGGACTTTTAGCAGTACAGAAATAATCCTGGTGCTGTTGGATCTGTTTAGTGTGAGCTTAGTGGTGCAAAGTTTGACTCATTGGTCTGTTTTATTAAATTATTCATGGTCTCAGACTGTTCGCTTGTTTTACATATTTGGCCATTTAATTTCCTGTTGCTTGGATTGTGTTTTGTTGTCTGACCATTGGTTTTGTTGAGCTTTTAGCTGATTTTCTTCAGGTTATGTGGATGTATAATATGTATATTTCTACAAGTGTCACATATCATTGCCATGGCAACATAAAGGGAACTGTGGCTGCCCCTGGTTATGGGGCTAAGAGGCTACATGTATTAGTTGGATTAGTTAGGCTGAGGTGACCTGGTGGTAAAGCCTTTACAAAGACTCAACAAAAACTCCATCTGGATGTCAAAGTAACATTTTAATTTCTCTAATTTCTTAAGATTTTTGGAGTATGATTTGTGGTGTTTTTACCTCATCCTGATGAGTTGAGCAGAGCCTACTCTAGAATGGTTTACACTGACGTTCATAAATACGTCTAAATAAAATGAACTGAAATTTCTTATTTCCATCAATTTTTCCATGTTAGTTTTCACTATTTGAAGTGTGACTGATTCTCTTTCAACGGCATCCTCTTGTTGTACCTCCATCTGGTTTAATCGATCTCAGTGCAGAAGTTGAGCCACCCCCCAAAGGTGCTGTCATTTCATACCTGTCCACTGGTGTTCTATAGCTCGTATATGTGCATCAGTGAAGTCCCAGTGTTGTGCCAGTATCTTCCACTCCCCACGGCAGAGGTGTTTGGTGGCCAGATTCCACAGGACAGAGCGCAGGTGCTGCGTCTCCGGCTGGTGATCCTGTTTAAAGCTCAGAGGCCTCCCCACCCAGGAGTCCTGCTCACTGCCCATGTGGTCCTGCAGCCAATAGGGGGGTTATGACATCAAGCAAAACAGTTAAACATAAACAATTGCACTAAATTTACACCCAGTCCTGGATTAAATGTTCATCTAAGAAAACTGCAGAATCACAGACGAACTCACCTTCTCCCACTTGTAAAAGCGGTCGGCTTTGATGATCATGTCAACCAGGATGACGTGGTTTCCTCTCGCTGCCACTTCCACACAGGTTTTCCCCTGCTGTGGGTCACAGTATGCAAAATATTACTCAGCAAAGGTGTCATGCTTTATGACTGTGGGTCAGACCAAAGGAAAGTGAACATGTGCTAATGCTAATGGTTTTAATCCTGCCAAAGACACTGAACCAGTAAACATTCAGTATGTGTCCACTGAAGTTGAGACACCAGCACCATCCTCCTCAACCAGAAGCGGTCTACTGAAGTTAACAAGGGCGGATTTCAAGAATGTGCTGCAGAAATTCAGATGTTTATAAGGTTAAAACCATGAGACTGAAAATGAACAATTCAAAACCATCACAATGCTGTATGATAAACATTTGAAACATGAAGCATAGTTCGAAGCTTGATGCTTTGTTACTGTATTTTGTTCATTATTTCATCAAAACTATGACCAAAGTATATGTGTTATTGTTATATTTATTTTTTAAACATAATAAATAAAAGTGATCAAGGATTTGTGAATTTTTATTCAGTATTTAAGTCCTCCATTAAATGTTGGCTATTAGGCCTGTGGCTACGTAACTGAGTGTTTTTGTTCTAATTCATAAGGCAATCAATATTTTGCTACAGAAACTGGTAGACTTCCAGATAAACCTGTTATCTAAAATACCAATGTCCATTTAGAACAATAGTTGAATAGGAACAGCATGTTATCCACTTTTGCATAAACCTTAAAAAGTAAATGTAGCCTACTTTGTCAGCAGCTACGTGACTGAGCATGGGTTTTTTTTGTAATTTTCACATAATAAAGCTAACGCAGGCCAATTATCATACATACCATTTTAAATTACTTGCTAATACCTACACAGAAATATAAAATAAACTTATTTGTGTCATTTAGTTAAAGTTACAGGTCACTGAACAGCAACTTTGCACCTACGTGACCGATTGATCTGACAAATATATTAGGGTAAATACTTCAAGCACTGTTTAGACTTTAACTTGGCGTCAGAACAACAAAACTCAACCCAGTTATTACAAGTCAAAAGAAGAAAAAAGCAGTGAATCCAGACATTTCTCCTGTCCTGGATGCTGTGTTGTACCTTGTCAGTGAGATTGAGGTTAACACCAGAAATGAGCATCATCTCTGCCATGTCCTGTAGGCCATGCTCCGCTGCGATGTGCAAAGCAGTCTGTTGTCTCTGTGAATCACACCATATGTTAAATCAAGCCTTGTTTCATCCTTCTGTTGTCCAATCTAATGTATGTGTGTGTATATATATATGTATATATATGTATATTCCTGCTGTAGGGGGGTCTTACATACTCACACTGTCAGTGATATCCAGATTACACTCAGCATCTATGAGCAGCCGCACAACCTCAGTGTGATTGTTGAACACAGCGAGGTGAAGAGGAGTGTTGTGTTGCTGTTTGGAACACAAAAAAAAGATGACATTTCAAAGTTTTCTCTAATCTAACCTTCTCTTTGCTCTCTTAGTCACTATACCTACCTTCACACCGCAGGTCTTAATGCTCAATTCTGATTTTTTTTTTCTGAAATCTGATTTTTTTTTTTTTTGCATGGTTGTTCACATTATAATGTAAATGTGACTTCTATCACATTCAAGAAGACATGATGTCACACAGAGCACACTGCGTTCACGGAAGCAAATGTGGATCTTGCTGGGTCCTGCCTCCTCCAATGCAGAATTGTAATGTTTGTTCCATTTCAGTGTTGTGAAAATAGGATGAAATGCGATATGACTGTGCAGACTGAAGTCGCATTGCAAATGTCGCATACGGATCCTATTTAGGACCACATATGAAAGGGTCCTGATTTGTAGAAAATCAGATTTGTGCTGTTCAGACTGCCATAAATAATCTGATGTGGGTCACATATGGGTAAACAAAATCTGATTTGGGCCACTTTTACCTGTAGTGTGAACGTAGTGTAAGTTATCCACAGCATATGATGGCGCGAACATCCCTGTTACTTTCGTGAGCTCCTCCTCGTTGTTCCTACTCCAGACCCCCCCCCCCTCCTCCTCTTCCCTTTTCCTCTGAATACCCCAGTACATCCCACTGCCCCTGACAGCCAGAGTATTCTGCCTTTTGACTCAGTGCTGCTGTTGTAGAAAAATGTTTCTTTGTTCATACAGCTCACATTACCCAAGTTTTATCATTTTATTGCTTGTTTAGACTCTCTTTGTCTTGGCGGATGAAGTGTATTAAATGAAGCATGTGTAGGTTGGCAATTGTGCTTTTGTTGGAGCCAGTAGTATGATTTATTTTCCCATCAAGTGGTGTTCTTATTTCGGCCTAAAGAGACTGTGATGTTAGTCTCTTCCTTTGGGTAACCACTATTTGTTTCCACTTTGTAAATAAATATATCACTAGTTGATTGTAAAGAATTTTCATTTGTTTTTGTTTTTTTTTTTTTTTTTTTTGAGAATATTGGCAGATCATTGTGTAAAACCACCCTGTGTTTCTCATAGTCTAGACGGTCATAAATACTGCAGTAAGTCAGCCCATTCTTTTTACCTCCCAGAGGGTGGAAGCTGCTGATCTACCTCTGCCTCCATTGTTTGTTAATGTGGATGAAAAATAATGCGTTAAAATCCCAACGCCCCCGAATCATACAAACAAATGAGTCATTTAAGTCAAGGGAGTCTGGTGGCTTTGAAGAAACTAGTGTAAAAGCACACCCACACTCACAATTATACAACGACTCACAAATAAGCACAAAAGTGGGGCTGTAAAAACTAAGGAGACACTTAATTGATATAGGCTTTCATACCACGAAGAGAGCAATTATTTCTAGCATTATACACTTCTTATGTGCACAGTAAGCCAACAACACAGAGTGCTCTGAGTGAAATGAAAAGAACTCACCATCAGACTATTCATAAATAAATAAATAAACCCTTTAATGATTAGCCTGGCTTATTTTGTTTGTATCTGGCCAATTTGTTCTAATTCAGGAATGCAAACTTGTTAGGATTTCAAAAGGTGGGAAGAAATTAAATTAAAGCTGATTAGTATGAAGATAAATACAAACTCTCACCCTAGAATTAACACACTTTGAATATGAAATCCTCTTCAGTGAATTTACCGTCTGAATTTAGCACAGAGAAACCTTTCAGTGAAATACATTAAATATCATTCACATTAAATCAGTCCTCACTAATGATACAGTTTAAAATGTGGTATTCAGGTAAAATGCTTCCAGAATTAAAGCTGGAAACTTTATCAAATTTGTGTCACTAATAAAGACAAATTAAGCCAAAAGTGCAAGTTGGTTGTAATTTTAAAAATATAGGGGTAGAGAAATCATAAAATGTGAAATTCTCTAAATCAAAGAGAGGTTGGGTATTACTAAAAAAACTAAACAAAACCTATGATTTAAAACACTCAGATTCCTTCCAGTGTAAGATCTATAAATCTGTTATATAAATGTACATAAACCTTTGTTTAAATGTAATGGTGCTTTATCGTGCATCTTAAAAACATTACCAAACAAGCAATCCTGTCATTTGTTTTTGCATATTTTATCTGAAGCAAATGATTGTAGATCAGTGTATTCAGTATATTCTGAGGTACAGTACAATGGTTTACATTTTAAACCATTTCATGGCTTGAATAGAAAGCCTTAAATGAAGTTTCATAACAACCACATGCGAGCTGTCAGTTCTTACATGGTCCACAGCATCGACGTTGATTCCCCCCTCCAGCAGTAACGTGGCCTCTCTGTCACAGCCGTGCTGGGCCACATAGTGGAGGGCGTTCATGTTCTTCTGCAGACACAGACATCGTGTTTAGGGCGTGTCAGACAGACTGATTAACACGGCAAACACTGATATGTAATATGTAATATGATCTATATCACTGTGTCATGTCTTGGCGTAAGTACATTAGTTTGTGCGTTGACATTGCAGCCGGATTCCAGCAACATTTTGACACATGGGTAGTGGCGTCCATCAGCTGCCATGTGCAACGCTGTAAGACCATCCTGAAAACACAACAGGCACAAATCAGTGTTTTCAACAATAAAGAGCATTATTCTACAGTCACGGAAAAAATTATTAGACCATCCCTTGTTTTCTTCAAGTTCTTGTTCATTTTAATGCTTGGTCCAAGTAAAGGTACATTTGTTTGGACAAATATAATGATACCAACAAAAATAGCTCATAGTAGTTTAATTTCAGAGCTGATAT
>JAPQRP010000019.1:12372706-12398731 GCA_037367295.1 Apogon hyalosoma | reverse complement strand
CCATGTTTTCTTTTCTGTTTTAGTCACATGATACACACAGGAGTTAGTACTTGATTGCATAACCATTGTTTTTGATGGCTTTTGATGGTCTAATAATTTTTTCCGCGACTGTATGTATAGACTGAAAAATGACCGCTGCTCATCAAAGGCCATCTGAACTAAAAGTGGCACCAAAATGGGTTATTTTGTCAAACTATATGAAACACTGGATGAATAATTGAAACCCTAAACTCTCCTCATTGTATGTATTAAATGTTACATTTTACTGTTGTTGATGTTTAAGGCTGGTTTCATTTAAGCTACGTAATATTCTGCTGAATACTCTAATGTACCGCAGTTATGTCACATCTCAAAAAAACAGGCCTGTTTTCAGCTTTATGATATTTTCCAGCAAATCCAAGAGCTTTTTAATTATTTTATTTAGGTTAAATTAAAAAAAAACCTCAAACAATAAATTGATGCGTTGTTCATTTTATTGCAGTGTATTACAAACACTGAAAGTCAACATGTTTGTAGATGTGTATTTTTCTTATGAGGTATAAGCTGTTGTGTGAACTGGGGCGCCGCTAGTAACTGTGGGCCCCATGAAAGCTAAACGATGTGGGCCCTTCATAAAATTCAGTATCTTGTCGATTTGTTGTAGCAGGGCAGCAGTTATATACGTGGGGGTGCAGTCCATAACTAATGCTGGCGTGAAGTGAAAGTGAAACTTAACATGCTTTCTATGTCCGACTCCGGCTCCTATGCCTCTATTATACAGCTGATCTAACACAAAATTTTCACAACTTCTGACCCGTTTCCACTGCACCCCCTCCACTGCTCTATGGGCCCCCCAGAAATGCTGGGCCCCATGAATTTGTCACATCCCCCCTCCCCTTTACAGCGCCTCAGTGTGTGAAGTAATGTAGTGAAGTAAAAGCTACAATATTTGCCTCAAATTTATGGTAAACCAGGAGTATAAAGGTGTATAAAATTAAAAGTACAAAACACGAATAAGTATGTAGTCACATAACATTGGAAGTTTTTTTTTTTTTTTTAATCCTCAGAGACACACTTTTAGTTTCATACTGAATTATTTTGTTCTTCACAGCCATGACAGACTTAATCTAAATGCATATAGAAAAACATCATGTTCTGAGCACATCTGAAAGAATTAGATCATTCATTCATCCTGAACGCATTCAGGCCTTGGAGCATGGAGTTAATTTCAGTCCACTCACTATATTCCTCTCGTCTACGTTTACTCCGGTCTCTACAATCTTCTGCAGGACTTCTGAGTGACCATGCTTCGCTGCTGCATGTAGGGCCGTGTTCTCCTCCTTTAATAAAAATACATAAAAATCACAGCATGAAACCTTCAGTGAATAGTTCCTCTACTCATATCCTCTAAACATGTCAGCAGGGGTTGTTTACGGTTAGCTTGTTTTCCGGTCTGAGACAAAACAGGAGAAGTAAGGAGTTCTTTTTTTTTTTTTTTTCTTTTAGAAAAGGCTGTGTAACTGGAGAAAGCCGTTTTGTGTTCTTACCTTGTCTTTTAAACCATGCCTGCAGCCCATTCCAATCAGAAACTCCACCACCTCCAGCTGTCCGTGTTCAGCAGAGAGGTGAAACGCTGTCTTCCCTGACTGGTCAAAGAGACACCAACAGTCACACATGACTTACTGGTGCATGCATACACACTATAGGAAATGCACAAAGCTGCAAACATCCACACTCTTTTATATACGACATTAAAACTGGAATTTTGGGGCTGAAAATAGCAGTTGGACCCCCTCTGACCTTAAACTACAGTCACTGATTGTTCAGTATTTTTATTGTTTTTCAAAAGAATACCAAGGAGAAAAGAACTTCATAAATAAAAAGAAAAAAATAAACTAAGATAAGAAAAAATAAAAATAAAAAAGAAGAACATTTTTAAGTAAAATGAGATAGGGTGTACAACTCGGGATGTACATGACGTTACATCACTAGTAAATTGGCTGGATTCCACAGAGATTTCTACAAAAAAACGAAGAGGTGAGTAAACTACAGTCATTTTTAGATCTGGACAGAATCACTTTGTCAGCTTTGTCGAGACAGATGTCCTCCAGGTCCTCCATGATGAACTCCAGGACTCTGATATGGCCTCGATGGGCAGCGCAGTGCAGCATAGTCAGACCGTCCTAACACAAACATACACAGGAGAAAAACTGAAATCCCCTGAGCACGAGACATTAGGTCAGACAACATCATCAGTTATTTGTCATGATGACGTGAATCTGCTCTTACTTTGTTTTCACAGTTCAGTTTGGCTCCACATGAGACCAGGATCTGCAGGATCTTTAAGTGTCCAAACCAGGAGGCAAGGAGCAGGGCATTCATGCCGTACTGTGGGCAAACATTGAAGAGTACACGTTGGTGGCAGTAAATGTTTACAGAGTCCGTTTGGTCTTCAAGGACAACTTTCGTAAAAGTAACGAACAGACGAAATCTTATATAGGGTTCTGACACCAGCAAGTAAAAAAAAGGTCCAATGTGGCCAACTCTGTAGACAGAACCGTCTTATGTAATAGTAACAGGGCTATTACTTCTCCCTTCTTGTCCTGTTTAGCCTTTACAAAACACAGTGTCATCCCTAATGACAGTAAAGACATACCACAGTTCCTCAACTCCCCCATTCACTGTGCAGAAATAACACTGTACACGATGGCTCTAATTAGTTTTTTTAAGTGTACATGAATACGTACAACATCCCTCTCATCAACGTCGGTGTCATGTTCCAGCAGGAGACGCAGAGCCTGTTCATTCCCGGCTCCTGCAGCCCAGTGAAGTGCTTTACGGTCGATCTGAGACACAGAAAGAGACGGTGCCAGGTCTGTAACAACATTAGCCCTCAGACAATATCTTAACGACAGTTTCAATAGCAAAAGCACAGCACTACAGAACACATTTCAGAACAAAACGCACATAAAATGCTTCAGATTTTAAGGTGTGGCTTGTCATATGCATGCGTCTCAGTAGTAAATCTAAGACACTGATTTCTTTTTCATTACCTGGGTGGAAAGATAAGCATTAAAGGTAATATTTAATGAGATACATTATGAATTCTCATTTGTCATAAGTGCAGTTTTCTATAAATATAATCAAAATCTGCTATGTGTGATAGTATTCAAAATTTTTCAATATGCAGTAACAATATGACTAAAAAAAAAAAAAAAGTAAAAATAAATAAACCCCACAGTCACAACTAAACTAATCTGAGGGAAGTTGGTCAAATGTTCAAGTCTGACCATGAATCCATTATTTTTCTCATTTCTTGTGATGAAGGTGTATTCACGACATTACAGTGATGAAGAAAATGCATCTTTATAAGGCAGCAACAACTGATTTTCAGAAAGAAAACTCATGTTTTTTAGAGGCTGACACTACACTGTCTCAAACTAATTCTATAAATCAAAATGTAATGTCGTAACAAAATTAATATAGAATTAATACAGAATCTATTCACCTTATTTCCTTTCAGATCTTTTCTTTTTAAGCTAAATAAATAAATGTTGTCTCTCATTTGTCTTTTCACTAACCCGTGTTCTAATATTCCAACATTGAGAAGAAATGCAATCGTAAAACACACTGTCACTGATTAATGGGTGGTTTGTCTCACAGTCTGATGAAATGCTATATAAACTGCTGCTCTAAAAATGTAATTAATTAGGTAACCTGATTGCCACTTCATAACTGTAACCTGAATTATCATAACTATTAGACTGCGACTATTATCTGTTGCAGATTGTTGTCTGTTATGTTCTGCATGACAAAAGGATAAATAACTAATGTTGGAGCCAAAATACATTTTTGTTTGCTTATTCCTCTTTTTTGTTTTAACCTTAATTTAATAATTGTTTAGTGGGTGTGGCTGTGATGGTCAAAACAGGTGCAAATCATCATAGGTGTTGGTATAGGTGCGGAAAGTTACATATAACTGCCAAGTGACGTGGGCGATGTGTGTGTAAGGACAGCCCCAAACAATTTTCTGACCGTGAGCCACAGCGTAAATTAGTGTTCGGCGTTTTCAGTGTTTTTTATGTTTAGTAACCTATTTTGTTTATTTATAGAAAGTATTTTGAACGGCAATTGTAACCTATTGCGAACGTTGGACTTAATATATGTCAATAAAAGGACTGGCATATCCAAAGACAAAGAAAACCATGCGGACATTCATCCATGCACGCGTCAAAAATTCAACAGGTTGAACCCTTCCACACCGTAGCAGAAGCTCAAGGTAAAGCCACTACAACTAACAAAGACTAAGTGTCAAAAAAAAAACCACACTGTCACTGGTTCCTGCTGCTCGCATCAACAGTGTAAATAATATAGTTAGTATTGGCAGGTCTACATCATTAGTAAAACATGTGCTTTTCCTCCTATGACACATCCTGATCTTGAAATAAGGACATTACTTCCTTAGAGTACACACAGTGCAGACAGGCAGGTCCATAAAGAGTGTACATATTTGTACTTGTGCTTACTTTATTCTTCGCCTTGACATCCACACCCCTCTTGATGAGTTCCTGCATTTTCCCAATGTCGTTCCTCTTCGCAGCATCGTGAAACTCCTTCTCTGACCACAACACTGTCAGGAATGACAAACAGGGAGGGGTGTTGGTGTCAAAAAGCTTCTCTGCTGGAAGATAGCAAAGAAGATTCATACAGCAACCTTTGTCTAAACTGTAGCTGCATTGCATAGAAACCACCAAGCATTGACGTTCTGTATCTAGTGGAGGGATAGCCGACATAGGTACACGGCTTCACACATGATGAATATTTCATTTTCTTTAGCTGGTGGGAATCATAGTGAGTATTTTAACAGGTATGTGTGCATCCTCCTGAAATCCTGCGCTTCTCTTATAGAATGGCTACAGTGCATCATGTTTGTGCTCAGATTTACTCTATATGGACAAAAGTATTTGGACACGTTGAATTTTTCTAACAGGGGTCTGGGATACAAAACAATAATGGCAGCTGTCGTAAAATAGGCTAGTTTTATATTGTGATAAATATCATCGCATCGGTTAGTTTTGTTTAAATTGTTATCTTTGCTTCCAAAATGCATCAGAGATGGCTTTTACTTAATTTCTCTCAACACTGATTTTGTAGTTATTTTTTTTTTTTTTTTTTTTTTTTTCCCCATGGTTATGACTTTAAATGTTCTACCTCTAGATTTCTAAAATATTTTTCATGCTCTAACTGTAAATAATAATTTTCTACCACAACTAACCATCTACTTTCTTCACATCACACTTAGGAAGAAAAATCTCCCATTAAAACACTAAAGGGCTCATATTTTACTAAACCTACTTTCATTAGTCTTTGGTTCATTTATTTGTGTATTTGGACCCTAATACTTCATACAGTTTGAATTTGAACCCTCCAGGTGCCGCAAAGCTATCTTTATATTCATTTCGGCAAAAATCCAGTGGATTTCTACAACCTGTTTTAGTTCCTTCTTAATTTGTTACATTTTATAACTAGTTACATAATGACATTTGCACATATAAGGTCAAGACTTCAGATGAACATTTCTCCGAGTATGACATAATTATTTGTCAGCAGCAGCGGGTTGGAGATGGACCTGTGGAGTTGAATTAATGAAGAATTCAGACCCAAGCAGAGCATTTACAGTTTATGTAGAGCACAGGGAAATGTTTTAAAATGCATAATTCCATTTAAAAAGCAAAATATCACTCCTTTAAGGAAATACTGATGTTTATAAAGTATATGGACAAAAATATTGGGACACATCATGTCTACAGCTGTAAGATGTCCTGTTCATGCTGATTTATTAATATCAATATTTCCTTATAATTTATATTTACAAAACTAACCAGGCAATGCAATGATATTTATCACAATATAAACTATATTATGACATTTGTTATTATTGTTTTGTATCCCAGACCCCTGTTAGAAAAGAAACACCTGAATTCAATGTGTCCCAATACTTCTGTCAATCTAGTGAATATGGCACATGATAGGAACACAGCAAAAGGGTCCAGTGTTCCCCAGTTCTGCAGCTGATGCACATCAGTTCTGTTCAGTTGTGAAGTACTTTTACTCAAGTACTTAAGTACAAATTTGAGGTTACCTTCACTTCACCAAATGTCAGAGGCAAATATTGTACTTTTTACTACATTACATTCATCTGAGAGCTGTCATTGCTTTTCAGTGAAAAAAAATACATGTACATCCAAATGTGTTGATGTTGACTGTTTTTGTGATAAATTGAGGGATGATGTGTTCCTTTGTGGCTTGTGTTCTCACAGTACATCAATACTATGTATAATGATCTATATCTGTTTTTCTCCAAGCTTAAGGTAAGGGCTGAAATATGGTCACAGTTTTTCATAGGATTCCAACTGTCAGAGCAAATTACACACGATGTGAAGTGTAAATCCATCTATCTAATTTAAGAAAGAAGTATAGAGAAGAAATGTTTTTACAGTTTGACATCACCAAAGTCATGCGTAAAAGATGTAACGAGGTGAAAACCTCTCCTACACAATGTGTAAAAATGCTTTTATCATGTATGAAATGTGCAAATAGACTAAATTATTAATGTACAAGATGAAAATGACATAAAACATGAAAACAACAAAAGACACATCAAGATAAAACCTATAGAGAAGTAGATAAATGATGTAAAAATCCAAGAAGAAAACAATAACAAAAGAGTTGTAAAAGACACAAAATGATTATGTAAAGCAACAACAAGACTATATGGAAGAGGATTAGGGCCACTGAAAAAAAAAGCCATACATATACACACACACACACACATATATATATATACATTTGTTTGGTTTTTTTTACTATTATTATGAGAAAAAAAGTCAGAATAATGACTTTAATCTCAGAATTCTGGCTTTTTTTTCTCATAATAATTTTTTTAAAATAATATATTAAACCTTAATTTTTTTTATTTATTTATTTATTCATTTATTTTTCCCAGTGGCCCTAATCCTCTTCCATAAGACTCTGTCTGGCATTAAATAATGAAATATTTTAACGTAAAATGAGTGGAAAGTGACCCAGAATAACACTGACCTATGGAACATAGGACCCTGGGAACACAGATCATAAACTGATAGATCAGTCCATGACAGAGACGGTATCTAATGTCTGTGAGCGTTAGCTTAACAACACCATTCATATGGACACGAAACCAATTAAAATCTAAAAAAAAAAAAAAAAAAAAAAAATCGATTATAACTGGCAAAATCTGTCCTTTAGTTATGGACTAATTCGTTGAAGGTGTCGTCTAGTAGTTTTATATGCTTACACCGACACCAAACTGAAATAATTTGCAGATAAATTATAATAATAATAAATAATAAATAATCCAGTACTTAACGCTAGCTAAAGGTGAACCGTCCTGTCACAGAAAAGCAGTTTGACATCGGTGGAAGACGCTAACGCTGGAGTAAAAACTTAAAAAGCAGTGAAATGGAGTTCTGTGGAGTGTTAAGTTGAGGTAATTCGCTGTGCCGTGAACGCAGCCCTCCTGCAGCCGCGGACCCCGCACACACTTACAGATATCATCCTCCGACACCAGGTCTTCCTCCATCTTTACGCAGTTTTACACATGTATCCGACTCTCCGCTGCTTCCATCTCTCCTGCTGTGTCCTAATTTATTTTCTAGTACATTTTCCAGCAGATGAGAGAGGAATGGGTTGGACGACGTGCCAGTTCTATCTGTAAATACGCACAGCAAAAGACTACAATAGCTACTTCCGGTCTGACCCTTCAAAATAAAACCAGCGAGTGTCTTTAAAAGCATGTAAACATGGGTGCTTCTATGAAACTGGGTACATTTTGGTACCTGGTATTTTGCCAGCTTTTTAGACCCAATAATAATAATAATAATAATAATAAAAGAAATTTAGACATATTTCCCCCCAGGATGTACCTAATGATGACCTAAGATAACTGCAAAAAAAAAAATTATCCTCTTGCCCTGAGCCATCCCAAAATGAATGAATTTTAAATAAAATTTTGGGGCCAAATATAGGACCAAAATTTGGACATGAAAAACTACCAAGGTGTCAATGCATTTTATCTTTGAAAATATGACTTGAAATGGTCTTATATACACTATAAATAAAGACATTGTCAGTCTCATTCCAGGTATGTATGTAACCCATCATGTCCACTTGCATTACATGTGGAACCTGCTCATTTTAACGCATATAAATCACAAATGATTTTGCAACAGCAGTCATCATAGTGAAACGCTCTGCCTTGGATAATTAGTTCAATTCCCAAAATGTACCCGCGAGAGAATAAAGAGGTGTTGAAAAAAAATAGTAGCGTCTAATTTTTGTGTCCTTTTTACCATGTTACGTGCAGATTTTTGTATTAAATATAATGTAAAATAATATAAAAATCTGTTTTTTTCTGAAAAATTGTTTCTCTTTTATCGCAGTAAGTATTTATTTTTAAAATAGACTCAAAGTGCTTCCAAACTTGCTTCATAACATTAGTTTACATCTGGTTTGAATTTTTAGTGGTTTTTAGGCACCACTTTCATAGAAGCACTCAGATATATAATACTGTGCAAATGCTTTAGTCCAACATTAGAGTAAAGTTCTAATAACCATAATATGCATGATGTACTGCATCACACGTAATATGATGATGCATTATCTTACAAAATAGCAAAAATCTACTTCATGTGAACCTATAAAGACCCAGTGTTACTTCTGTGGCAGTTCCCAAATTAATTTTTCCCTAGATTGAGCCTTTCTTAAGCAATTTACCACCATTTGTTATAATATTATCCTCTGCATTTTGTGTATTTTTCAATTAAAAGCATGTATTTTCCTGTATTTAACTTACTCATCATGTAGATGTTCTTAAAAGCTCAGATTAAAGTTGAGGACTATTATATCTAAAACAGAGAAAACTGAGGAAAAAGTTACTTTTTTTTTTTTTTTTAAGCAAAGATATAAATAACTGAACATAAACCCAGTGTTTCTATCCACTGTCATTGATCCACCTCCATGGGTTTTACTGGTGAATCAATGTTGTAGAAGATGATGGTATTTACAAGAGAAATATAGTAAAAGCATAACAACCCATAAATAATGTTAACTCCAAATTTTTCATGACCTATGAACTGAAAATATTTATACTGATTGGTTGTTGGATTTATGTGGCCACTAGAGGGAGTACTGAGTGACTGCTGGTCTCCAATGTTAAGGAAAACTAACACCACAGGGCCTTTAACCAAAGCAGCAGAAAGTGACCAGATGCGATGAGAACCACTAGGAAAAAACATGGGTGAGTTTGATTATGAGGCTTAGCTATATATAAAAAGCCAACTGGCCTCTGTGAGCGTGAGTGTGTGTGTGTATCTCGGGAATCACACAAAATCCGGAAGGAGCTGACTGCTGCACTTCGGCATACTTATCTATTTTTGATCAAGGAAGACAGTAGTGACAATGGCAAGTTGATAGGACCAATATTTTGGGAAATATTAGTAATTATGGAATACAATTGCCTTACAATCGTGTTGCTATGGCCAGAACGCTTTGGCAGTGACTGCTGGACAAATGTGGTACAGCAAGCACAAATAAACAACAGCATAAAAACTACCACATCTAGAACCCGTGGATCCCTATGGGTCAGTGTGCAAGTGAAGGTATAATACTAGCATGTGATGTTATTGTCTATCCTGAGATAATAACTTCACAGACTAAACTGACAGTTCTGAGCTTGTTTGTTGGATTCCAAACAAATCTTTAGTGCAGATACCAACAACACACACCATACAGAAAACGGAGGTGATTTGTGGTTGTACTGTGGCTGTCTTCTGTCTAAAACAGAGCTAAGCTAACAGAGCTATAATGTAAACTATCAGCTGACAGTGCTTGTGAGGATAAGACACAGTGTTATTTTGACTGTTAAATGAAGCGTCTATGAGTTTAGTTTAGTTTAGTTTGAAGAAGAAAACTTGATACCATAATACAGATAGATGTGTGTAAATAATGAGCTTCATAGTTTGTTCAGTGAGAGATAGTCTGTGGATACATAGCTTTGGTAAAGGACTACTTAACAATAAATTAAATTCTATGATTTTGAATTCACTATTTATCAATACAGAACGGTAAATTAAATAATTAATGGTAAAATTAAAAAAAAATGCAATGCAGTTAAATAATAAAACCTACAAAATAATTGCAACATTTAAATGTTTTTGTTAATAAAATATTGACTTGAATGCTCCAAACAATATTAATTCAAGTAAATGAATAAACTTAACATGGATAGCTACAAAAATTTACCTGAAGAGAGTTTGAGATATTTCTGCATATTTTTCCAAGTTGATGTATCTGATTTTCCAACAACCGCAACATAAAACAATCACTTAAATGCATTGGATAACCCATATTAGAAACAGCAGAGAAGTATTCTCATAAAGGCCTTTCATTGAGATATGTCTAAAAGACACATAAACCCTGCTCCTCCTAAAAGATGCAAGAAACAAAATAAATGTTTCGTAGGTATTATTGCAGTAGATGTAAAAAAAAAAAAAAAAAGAATGTGAGTTTTAGATAAATAAAGCAAGAAACAAATAGATAGTTTCCCTTTGTTTATTTGGGCAATAGCACATTTTATGAAAGAGTACAAAATTACAGAAAATGTTAGAAAACATTCATACATACTCTAAATGGCATGACATGTATAAATCACATCTTTTAACAAAGCAATGGACAAAAATAAGCTATTTCGCAAGAATTCATGGTCAAAATAGTGAGGAACATCACTGACCCTCATTACAACAAATATATGTAAAGTTGATTTGTCTGGGGTTTAGTAACATGTCTTTATTGCTACAAACTCTTTATCCTTTTTATTCTATGTACAATAATTATCACAAAACTCTATTCACTAACTAAACCATTAATCCCTCTTTTACAAAGGCAGTTTTAGCCTCACTTTAATAAAAATATTAGCTTTAATTACATGATTAGTTTTCAGTTTAATTAATAAAACTCCTGAGCTAAGGTCTCCTGTTTTCATCTGCAATATGACAGCATAGCTGTGGTTAAAAGTACAAATTAGGTACAGTACTGTATACATTCCCTCATATGGATCACCTGCAAAAACACATCAAAACCAAAGACGCAGTCGGTTGAAGTAATAATGTAACTGTCTGCTTACTAATATTCTATAATGCTTAATGTGACAAAATTCCAGGTTTATTCCAATGAAAATGTGTGGGATATGAAATGTAATTCAGGTTTAGAACACGTATACAGCGCATTCAGAATATGCATTTTAGTTGTGTTTTTTACTGCAGTTTGCCAAACACCATCTCTTTATTGTTTACAGTCAGATCTGTTTGTTGCACACAAACCAACTAGCAAACAACTGTGAGATGCATGGCCAAAACAATAGCCCATGTTTCTCTTTGGAAGAAGATACATGATTTTTGCAGGTGATATATTGCATCCCTTTTTAACAAATTTATCTTAAAGTCCCACAACAGAATGTCTGTTTTAACTCACAGATTATTTATTGTACCATCTCTCTATATTTCTGGTTTTTCATCCCTGCTCCAGATGAGCTGTTTCAGTGTCTGTTGCTTTAAATGCAAATGAGCTGCTGCTGGCCACGCCCCTTTTATGTCAGCACCATGGATACCATCATGTAAATACCCTGGTAAATACTGCTGGAGTGTCAACGTGGTTCATAGGCAATGAGAAAAATAAAGAAATATATTTCTGGCTTTTTTTGTCCCACATATCTGAAAAGAGATTTATTTCTTCAACAAAACATGCTTGTCATGAAAAAAATAAAACCTTATTTTTACTCATTGCATCCCTTTAAAGGTCTTAAAAGACTTTGATACAACAGGTATTTGAAATGCAAAACTTGGACCTTTTCTAGAAGGTGTAAACAACATAGTAGGATTACCATCATTTAAAAAAAAAATATAAGGTCAAAAAAAGGAATATTTTGGGAATGTAAACAATAGACAGTATATAAAGGTGGACATAATGACAGCTCCCAAGTGACGCCAAAGCAGGTCTATCGCCCCCTGGTGGCTGGTTGGAGTACTAGTCATAAAAGTCACCTAAAGTACAAATCCAACCATTTTTTTTTCTTCAGGTGAGTGGTGGCTTTTTAGGTAGATTTCACTGGGCTGGTTTGTGTTTAAATCATCATTTTTCTGACTAATGTAATAAAAACAGGTGATTGACAGCTGTAATGACTACTCAGCAACAACCAATCACATGTGGTAGAAATCGAATTAGTCAGTACTGCACAATGATTTGCTTCATGGAGGTAAAATAGCACAACGTGATATCATGACTCCCGGAAATATACACTCCACTTTTAATTGGCGTGTTATCTGTAGGCATTATAAGCTTTCCGCGTGTATGTTCATCCCGGTACTAGCCCCCTGACCAACCAGAACCGATGCGTCAAATATCGTGCACTGAGGGTTAGGGTTACATGAACCGGAGATCTTGGCATACATTGACAAGCGATCAAATGGCGTTCAACAAAACGTGGAAGGTCGAAAATGCTTATGTATAGCATACCAAATGCCATAAGAACTGTTGTGACATACAATGCCATTTCATGAGATCAGTCTCAATGGCAGCTTTAGTTCCTGCAATATTTTGTCTTCACTCTAACATGGTGGCATGAAGCAGCGTTGTTGTCATCCATCTTTATATACAATCTGTGATACAAAAGCAGACAGTGTGTGAATATTGCTGCTTTGTCATAACATTACTAATTCTCTTTTTCCAAATAATTATTCTTGACAATGTCCAATATTTTATAAATTAAACTGAGCAGTACAGTAGAACATTAAGTATGTCTTTTAGCTGCAGACGTAGTAAAACTAGACACAGATGCATTTTGTTAGTTGTGAGCAAACAGCTGCATTTACTGCTTAACCTTCAAAGGTAAGTCCATCCTGTCCATGTGCCTGCAGTGACTGATTTTACCAGCTTTTCCTGTTGCTTGAGTCCTTTGCAAGTTTCAGTTTCTTGACCTCCCTGAGCACATGATCTGCCTTCTTCAGCTTCTCCATGGCTTTGGCCAGTAGATCCTCGGGCATGGCCTCCCCATTGTCACCTTCGGCCTGGGACCGGGACACTGAGCTCAGGAGCTTGTTGGTGTTTTCTATCTCCAGAGCCACTTCAGTCTCAAGTTTCGTGACTTCATCGCTGCCGCTTCTGGCCAAAGCTGCACTCGGCAGACTTCTGTCCAATGAGTCAGACAGCAGGTTGCCACTGGAGGCCGACCTCACCTTGGTTTTGGGTTTGATGGGAGGAGAGGGCTCTGACATCCAGCAGGTGAAGCCCTTGGTTGCAGGTTTTGTCGGCTTTAGACTTACGGAGATCTGAATGTCGTTCTCGCTGGTGTCCGACACATCTAAACCGGTGTTGCTTCCTCTCAGTGCAGCTGTGGAAGCTGCCAGCGTGTCTTCACTCCCTGAGCCTTCACTGTCATCATCTGAATGCTGACCACTATCTACAGACTTCTCTTCTGCCTTCTTCTTCTTCTTCTTCTCCCCAGGCAAATGGCCGAGCAGTGGACTGAGGCTGGGGCTGTCAGCGATCGGGTCTTTCAGAGACACAACCACTACAGGGATGTCACTTGTTGGTATTACCTCTTCTGTTTGGAGAGATCCCGATGAGGTATCTGATGCAGGAGAGTCTTGCTCCTTGTTGTCAGAGGTTAGAGGAGGACTCGGGTTCTCTTCCAAAGGTGATATTTGTGGTTCATTTTCAGGTTCTTTAGTTTCATCACTGCTTGCAGCATTCTCCTCTTCAGAGAGTCCATCTGCACTTGGACTTTCATCTCCGTCTTCATCATCTGTCTTCTTACCGTCTTCTTCCTTGTTGTCATCATCTGTTCCTGGAAGCTCTTGGTTTGACTCCACTGCAGGATGGGAGGGTTTCTTCTCTTTGCTTGGGGGGGTTGGAGGGTGGGAGTTCGGCCTGGACTGGGAGGTCTCCCCAGGGTTGCTTGAGCTGGGTTTGCTGGGAGGAGTAGGGGGTACCGCTGTCTTTTTCTTGGCACTGGGACTCGTCTCTGGCGTCTTCTCATCTTTGGCCTCCTTCGTGGGTTCATTGGCAGGTGCAGCGCTGGGCTTGGCCTCTTTGGATGGAGGCATAGGTGGCTTCAGCACCTGGAGAACATGAAATCACATTTTATATTCAATATGACAAAGATATTAACACGTTTTGTATTGTACATTAATGTTTAGTTAGGACTCTGACATACGAAATAAGTGTCATTTTAACTTGTTTTTTATTTCTCTGTGTTGCAAATTTGGCAATATTGATTAGAAAGGAAAAGGCGTCACAGTGTTGCGAGTTCTGTTGCCACTGAAAACTGATTTACGTATTGGAGCAAAGTTAATGGTGATCATTTTCAGTGTTTTTTTTTTTTTTTATCTTAGGAAATCCTAAAATGCCTTAAGAGTCTTCAGATTATAATAAAAAGACATGAGGTTAAACTCACTTTGCACAGAAACAGCTGATAGAAGTGAAAGCTTGTACTTTCTCTTTCACTGTGGTAAGAACTTGAATCAGTACATATACGTGATTAAAGTAACCTACTGTATTTACACTTCAGTACACTTTTTCAGCCTCTAATCCTTCCACAGAGGATGAACGCTGACAACATTTTGTTATTCACATTTTCTCCCTATATTTATTTAGTTTGCAGCCACACTACAATTAAAGTTATGAATAAAAACAATCAATAAAGAGCAATTGCATTTTGTTTGTCAAGCATGTGATTGAATAGTCCTGTCTACTAATCTGCTTTGACATGTATTGATATCTGGAAATGAAATGACTAATGTATAACATAATGCAGACCTTCTTCTCTGGGACGTCGTCCTTCTGAGGTTCCTCCTCCGGTGCTGAAGCACGTTTAGCCTCTTTGGACGGGGGCATAGGAGGTTTGAGGACCTTTTTCTGGGGACTGGCCTCTGGCTCAGGCTTGTCGTCTTCTTTTACACTTGCCAAAGACTTTTCTTCTGCTGCTTCACCTGCACTGGATGCAGCTTTACTGGCCTCTTTGGGAGTTCCAGTTCCATCAACAGTGGAATGATGAGTGCCATTAGGCATTATGGCATCATCAAGGTCTAGATCCAAACGCAGGATGCCATCAGAGGACACCCCAGCAACCTATAGGGAGAAAAATAGGATTTATTTTAAGATATCTGCTTTGTAACGCATTTATGTTAGAAGAATGTTAGAAATCTAAACACTAGCTCAACTGACATAATTTATTTATTAGTGGACAGAAGAGACTGAAAGCAAGGCTAGAGGAAAGGGAGCAAACTAATTTAAAATTCTTTTTCCCCCAAATGCTGTTGATTTACTGAAATGAGATCCAGCACTTCCTTTACGTGTTTAGTATTTCAAAATAAAAGCCTGTGATAGAAGGGCTTGCAAGTGAATCGAACGCATATCATTAACAACAGCAACACAACAGAAAACAGCATTGATTAGTGAATAACACAGTGTTTCAGTAAAATACAGTGACGTGGAAACACACATGCTCATTTATTAGAAACATTACTCCTTGTGAAAACAATCAGTAGCTACAAATAACAATCTCTTCCTGTAAATGTTGCATATATTGAGTCAATGAAGTATCTTTGGGTTTTGTGCATGCAAATTTATATGAAAAGGGTTTTAAAAAATGTACAGTTATACTACAATTAATTTGTATAGAAAGAAAGAAGCACAATTTTAGATGCACAAACCTCTTTCATGTGTATCCTGGTCGGCGGCCGTCGGTTTCGGTTCCCTTTGGGCCTTGATCGAGTAACATGTTCTAAGTTACTGCTGTCGTCCACCTTCACCTGTAGGAACATAAAGAGATTCATTTACTAAACTGATCACATGCCAACATTATCAAGTAAAAGGCAGGGGCATTAGTGACTGAAATTATTTAATATAATAATGATAATAATAATAATAATAATAATAATGATGCATCCACCTCATCGAAGACTTTGTTCTTTGCCCTGCTGATGCCATCACTCAGTGCTTTGATCCAAGCATCCTTCTCCTCTGCAGTCTGAGTTTGGAACTTCAGATCATGGACCTGTCAACCAGAGAAATGACAAAACCAAGAATTCATTTTCTAAATGATACATGACACTTGTATCCAGAACACTGAGGTTCTTGCTTCCAAATCCCTAAATGCTTTTAATTCTGCTCCTCTACACTGATGAATATGTGTAAAACTAGGCCTTGGCTATAGCACAGAAATGCAGAAAAATGTCAAGAAAATATCATCTACAAGCACAACACAGACTCCAACACAAACTGCACATAAACACAGAGGCAGGTGCGAATCAGAGAACATTAGAACATAATGAACATTAAAACATATACACATAGAGACAACTCATCTACACTGAAAAAGAGATTTGCAAAACAGAAGATAAGTGATATCTATACAGACTTGCAACAATTTGACAATTATATATGATTAGATTACTATAAAAAGTAATCTGATATTATATACATTTCACACAGATCAGTGCCTTCAGCCACGCTGTTCCAGCTATATCAAAACTAAATACTGAGGTTAACTTCTAATGTGTTAATTACAGCAGGTGGCTTGATAAATTCATTTGTTTTTTCTCACACTGATGTCATGTGAACTCAGTACTGTCAAGTGTTGGAACACAATGAGTTTGTGATCGCTGAGTTAATGTTACTGTTCGCTGTGTTCGACAGATGACAGGGTTTTAAAAGAAAAACTAAAATATAAAGAAACCCAACTCTATATCTACTACATGTACAACATATAAATGATATATACAGGTAGTATGGGATATTATTGTACAGTTTTATTTCTGCTTTGTCTATATTATCCATAGTCTGTGTGTTCAGTTGATGTGGGACAGTGTTCTTGTAGGTTTTCCAAAGTGTGGCCCACAACCCCCTGGTGGGTAATAGAGGCACTATATGTAGCCCACAAGAGGTCACTTACAATAAATGAATTAAATGATTTGACTTCCAATTTTGTAATAAAGCTAGAAATTAACCATAAAATGTTAATGATTAAATATAAACTAATAAATCAAAGCTACATGATTTAAATTATGTTTTTGTTTTTTGTTTTTTTCATGAATGTAACCTCATTCTGATCCGGAACACAGCATGTAACTCACCACTGACAGAGAACAGATAATAATCATAGGTGTTAGGTTCAACTGCACTGTTGAATGCCCACACTCACACTGAAGTGGTCTGTTTATGAAATTAAAAATGTGTAATACTTCAGTACTTCATGGACTGGTGTGGGTCAGCTATGTGACTGAGGGCTGCGGAACATTTTCAGATGTTAAATTGGAGTGCATGGCAGTCCACAGTTTGGCTGGTTTAGAGTTTAGTTTAATGGTTTGAAGATGGATTTCCGTTTTTAAAGTTTTTTTTTTCATGTTCATGGCTATATATATTTATTGCTCGATTTATGACACCAATAACGTTCATCTTCCTTTTTTCTTTTTCATTAGGAAGCAACATTAACGCATAAAATTTAACAGTCAATATCTTTGCTAACATTTGTCATTTTTTCTTTCTGGGAAGAAAAATGAGGAACATAAAAATGTGTAACTGGAAAGCACTTTTTCCATGTACACTATGTAATGTAATTACATATGGTACATTAGCTAGTTTTCCCCTGACACTCAGTCCACCTCTACAGTCTTAACATATGTGCAGTTTGTGGAGAGTCTGCACTGAGGCGGACCGTCACCAGTGGAGGGTTCTGTGTTGCACTTCTACTGCTGTGCTCCTTTAAAAAAAATCTTTTTGTCTCTTTGGCTCTGCTCGGTTGAATGATGCCAGAACTGAACAGGGTTACCCTGGAGAAACCAAAAGGCAGCCAAGTAGCTCACTTCATGGTCAAACCCACTCACTTCATTCACACTGAGTGACAATAGAGTACACACTAACAACAGACACAGGAAGTCTGAGTTTAACAAACACATGACGGTTTCCAAATGTTGAATGATGGTATCATCAAGGTAAAATTTATACTACCTTGTTTTAAAGAATGAAAACCATCACTGTATTTAACCATCCTTGGGCCTGTAAATCCCAGTCTTGGAAGACTGACACTGAGGTCTGACTCATTTCTCAGAGTGGTCATTTCATACAGACTGAAGGAAAAAGTGACACAAACACGCAGACACACAATTGTGGAAAACTCTATGTTTACAGTAGGTTTACCTTCCCCCCCTCTCTGTTTCACACACATGAACTGAACCTATTGGGAGTCATAGTTAGACCGTGTAATAAACTACTGTAAGTCTTATAAACACCCTCTACTGCTGTCAAATCCTGGCTCTTAAGCTCATTTTGTTGTTTGATGCGAGGCATGTAGGCGCCAATAAATGCCACCACATCAACTAACAACACAGTGTCACAGTGTCTGCCACTCCAGCAGCTTCACAGGATGTAATACTTTGTAAAGACAAAATGGCAATGAAATGTGTTTCTAATCTATAGCAAGTACAAATAGTAATGAAACTGCTGCATAACATAGTCTTCATCATCTTCATCTTAAGACACTCTTGTTCAAGCAGGCATTTTAACTCCTAACTGACTCAGGGCTGCTACAACCGATTGCACTTTATGTATTTATCACATTTTAAATGGATTTTATTGTATTTTAATTGTATTTTGCACTGCAAAGCACTTTGTGACTCTGAATGTGAAAAGGGCTCTATAAATAAAATGTACTTACTTACTCTTCAAACCTATACAGAAGGCCAGTGGTTGACCATATAGTTGACATTTAGTCGGTATTCCTCAGGTTTTTCAAGTATTACTCGTTATATTATTACTATTCAGTCATAGCATGTCAAGAGTTGCAAACATGCAAAATAACATGATGTATAGTAAATACATTTTGATTATATTTGCCACTAAATGAAAAGTCACATTATGAGTATCTGAACCTCATTTTTTTTCTATCATCCCAAAGATATTGAAGTAATACATATAATATGGGGATGCTTGTGTCTGGATTGTGTCTTTTTATCAAAACATTGCAGAATTAATGAAGGAAAACTCTAAATACACTGAATATACACTTGCCTCAAACCCAACAACATTCCGCAATCTTCAAGGAAATAATGTGTGGTTCCGACTTTAGTTAATGCAAAGTAAAGCATTTTCATTTACGATCATTCGTATATTTCTGAATAGCACTGTGGTGTAAAGGTTAGAGAGTCGCTTTACTCTTTAGCCTGAACAAATGATTATTTTTCTCACCTATTCATTTTATTTGTTAAAGCCAGGACACAAACACACCGTAACCACAAAGAGGAACTGGAGATGCAACAACAGCCCACGGCCTGAAACTGCTAAACAGAGGTTGAAGTGTGGGAAGTACTGAAAAGACAATCAGTTCATAATTCACTACATCCACATGTCCACAATCTATGACTGATGGCAGATGGTTCGTCTAACCCCAGATCCATGAACAGAGAATGCAGACAAAGATTCGCCACCAAAACAACACAGGATGTCTTTTGTTTCATCCTTTCTATCCACTGTGGCTGAAACAGACAATGGGATAGTCATACTAAAACTCTAAAATAGAAGAGAACCGACGAAGAAATGTTTGCTATAAAGTTTTTTTGACATAAGTTTTCATCAGTACAGGCTGGTTATACTAAGTCTGTCACAGGAAAACCCCTTGAGTGTGTTAAACTAAGGAACTGAGTTTTCCATTTTTACTTACTTCACTTACTTTCAATTCCATAATCTCTGAGAAATAAAAGTTCCATGTTTCATCATTTAAGCTCCGCAACTCAGTAAAACAAGCTGTAAAGCACACAAGTATCAGTTTTTACAGTTGTAGAAATATGTAAGCAATAAATGTTAGCGCTTTCCTGTAGATGTGTTTAACAGACACAGATTTAGTTGGAATTACTCCACACTCAATCACCATGTTTTTGGCTTTGTTTAGTCTATTCTAACCAGTTGCAGACTTAAAGGAGTGATATTTTGCTTTAAAAACAAACAAAAAACACAAACAAACAAACAAAAAAAAGGAATTATGCATTTTAAAACATTTCCCTGTGGTCTACATAAACTGTAAATGCTCTGCTTGGGTCTGAATTCTTCATTCATTCAACTCCACAGGTCCATCTTCAACCCTATTTCTGAGTAAAGACACCAGAAAGGTGGTTTTGAGCGTTTGCTGTAACTGGAAACTCTGTCTGTTTTTACCGCACAATTGCAAATTTATTTTCAAAATATTACAACTTTAATTTCATAAAAATCTGACATTATTTTCATTAAATTATGAGGGTTTTTTTTTTTTAAACTATGGCTATATTCTCATAATATTACAACTTTAATCTCAAAATAGTATGACTTTAATCTCATAAAAAACATAAAACATTATTTTCATTAAATTATGAGTTTTTTTTAAACTACAGCTTTATTCTCATAATATTATGGCTTTAATCTCATAAAAGAACGGCATTATTTTCGTTAAATTATGTGGCTTTTTTTTTAAAACTATGGCTTTATTCTCTCTTATGACTCTATTCTTGTAAAATTATGACTGTTTTTATATTTGACTTTATTCTTATAAAATTATGGGTTTTATCTTGATATTTTACGACTTTATTCTTGTAGTGACGAGTGTTTTTATTTTCTTATGTGGCCCTAATACGCTGCCGTAAATTGTAGAGACGTGAACTGAATTTATTTACAGTGACAGACGGGGGTATTTATGTGGCCACTAGAGGGAGTAGAGAGTCACTCTGCTGGTCTCTCATGGTTTGGAAAACTAACACCACAAGGCCTTTGACCAAAGTATCAGAAAGTGACCAGATGGGATGAGAACCACTACGAAACAAATTTTACACCCAAAGAAAGTGACAAAGTGATAAAAGCTAGAAGTACAGTTGTGCAGCAGGTTCACTGGCTTTGTGTTCTGAAAATAAAATGTAAATTAAATGAAAGTGAGACATCTGAAAAGGTGTGTTTGTGTTGTGAGACTTGCGGTCAAGGTTACAATGACAATACATATAATATCCAGGAAATCACAAATGCGTAGGTTTTGATGGGAGTGAAAAAGAAGTAATTAATGTAGATGTACAGACTGTAAAACCAAAACACTGAGCTCAGAGATGTTCAGTGAGTTATAAAAGGCCAATTAACTGTTGTTTCGTCACTTTATTTCATATTACACACTCAACTTTTCATTTGCAAATATAAAATTAGTGACTGGAGTAGATTTAATGTAAATAAATGTAAAACCTTAACCTAGAAAACATAGGTTAAATAAATCCAAATGCTATTGTTCAAATGGTTAACTGTATAACGAGATAAAGCACTAGTGGGTACTTTTACTTCCTTTTTGCAGCAGACACATTTTTAACATCCCCTTTGATAGTTGATGACATTGTTGGCCTTTATCGCCAACACGTGTATTTTTCTGTTTGTCTTTCTGCTTCAAGTGTGAATGAAGTAAATGCTGGTTATTTCCACAGTTTGTTCTTTATTTTTTTGCACTTCCTATACGTCAGTGAGCCACTACAGCCTTGTTACTGTAGAACTGCATTTTTACACTGCAGAACTGGAATTAATTATCATTCATTCTAGCATGAGGAATAGCTACTATTCAAGTATGAATTAGAAATAATGTCTGGGTTTTATATTTTAAAGAAGTGCAGATGAGGGGTTCTTTTTCCGGTCGCATGCTTGATTCTCTTCATTTTTACTACTTGAGTATCTTCACCTGTTAATTTTTTTTGACAGACAGCTGTCGTGTTTTACACTCTGCTACTGTATTTGACTAATCACATTAGAATTAAACCCAAACACACCTTATCCACTTACCTGGCATTTCAATTCACAAACCTCCATTTCCCAAAAAAACTGTCTTTTAGCTCACCTTATTCGGAGACTTTGGAGATCGAATCACTATCAGTCTGTGCTTCTTCTTGAAAGTGCTCTTTAATTCAAGACATGTGTCATAGTTTTCCAGGTCAAATCTCTCTAAGCAGTTCTGAAGGTCCTGCAAAACACACATTATAGTTACTTTATACACTGAGTTAGCATTCCACATTAAATTTAGGCTGACATTATTTTATTACTTTACAACCCCAAACCCAAAAATAATAGTTCACTGTGTAAAATGTAAAAACCCAAAAGCAGAATGCAATGATGTTCAAATTTCATAAACCTGTATTTTATTCACAGCAGAACATAGGAAATATATCAAATATTTAAATTGAAAACATACCATTTTAAGAAAAAAGACTGGATTAGTAAGTGGTACTAAAAGAAAACAGCTTGAGGAACATTTTGCAATTAATTAAGTTACTTGATGGGATATAAAAAGAGCAACTTTGAGGCAGAGTTTCTCAGAAATAAAGATGGGCAAAGGCTCACCATGAGAAAATATTTTTCATAACAGCAGAATGGTAATCTGGCTGCTTTTTGGTGCTGAACAAATTTACCATGGTGATAATTATAATGGTAACAATAATTAGAACAAGAACTGAGTAAACTGGGCAGAAAGACAGGAAAAACAAACAGATCAATAAACAAACAAAAAATAAGACCTATTAAATGAGGAATATAAGAAAAGAAAACATACACAGAATACCATAAACAACAACAGCCCAGATAATAACAGCAACAAATCCACACAACATTAGTTGTTTACATTAATCTGCTGTGACAGAGTGAAGCAAAGAGAATAAGGCAAAGAGACTGAGGTGACTTCAGTGACGAACACAGCCAATGATTAATGTTCTTCAACATAAAAATTGTAAAGACTTCATCATTATTGGACAAGGTTCAAAATGACTAGTGGATACTTGTGATCTTCAGACCCTCAGGCAGCACTGCATTAAAACAAGATCTGATTCTGTAAGGGAAATTACTGCATTGGTTCAGGAACAAAACAGACAAAAGTGAAGACAAACCATCCAGGTTGTTATCGGTGCTCAGTTCAAAAGCATCTCTGATGGTATGGGGATGCATTTGTGTATTTGGGTTTATGATGGTTTGTTTACATTTTATATAGCATCACAACCCAATGATAACTTATCCTATTAACCGGGGTATTGTGTATTATTTTGCTGCCTATCTTTGTTATTATTTAATAGGATGCATTCATTTATTTATTCACACATCTATTAAAAAGGACCAAGTGCAAAAACATTACATCTCACACAGTAGGGGTTTATAAGATAAGCACATTGATCCACAGTCTCACTCACACAAAATAAAGGTAATAATAATAATAATCCCCCCTAACCTTAAACTTACCTAGAGTAGGATAAGAGTAGAGAGCCTTTGCATGACCTTAGAGCAGACTTGAGTGGATTACATGCAGCCTGATAGCTGACCCTAACTGGGCCACATGAGGTCATCAGGAAATTAAAAGTCAATGCAAAATTGCAAATATATATCATCATAATAGACGCAACCAATACAACAGCACTGCTTTTATTTTGAAGGATCTGCTAAATTAACGTTTTTTCATACGTACTTTCCGTACTTAGCATAAGGCTTATGCACTGATTGATTTGTTGGTCAGTTTCAGCCCATGAAGATGTCAGCTAGCGCCAAAAAAAGGCAAGGCAAGGCAAGGCAGGTTTATTTATAAAGCACATTTCATGTATAAGACAATTCAAAGTGCTTTAAATAAAACATTAAAAGCATTACAGCAGGATTCAGGGGAAGCAATAAAAAGTATAGGCAAAAAAACAAAAAAAACAAAAAAACAAGATAAATAGATCAAACAGATAAAAACTTTAAGCTTAAAAGAAACAGTGCAGATCTGAACTGATGAATAAAACCTCTATTCAAATGCAGCTGAGAACAGGTGGGTCTTTAACCTGGATTTATATAAACTGAGTGTTTCAGCTGATCTGAGGCTTTCTGGGAGTTTGTTCCAGACATGTGGAGCATAGAAACTGAACGCAGTCTCTCCGTGTCTGGTTCTGATTCTGGGAACTGAGAAAAGACCGGATCCAGATGACCTGAGGGGTCTGGTAGGTTCATACTGGGTCAGGAGGTCGTTGATGTATATAGGTCCGAAACCGTTCAGAGCTTTATAGACCAGCAACAGAACTTTAAAGTCTATCCTCTGACGGACAGGCAGCTAGTGGAAGGACCTCAGAGTTGGACTAATGTGGTCTGCTTTTCTGGTCTTAGTGAGGACTCTAGTAGCAGAGTTCTGGATGAGCTGCAGCTGTCTAATGGATTTTTTAGGTCGACCTGTAAAGACACTGTTACAATAATCAAGCCGACAAAAGATGAATGCATGGACTAGTTTTTCCAGATCCTGCTGAGACATCAGATCTTTTATCCTTGAGATGTTCTTAAGGTGATAATAGGCTGATTTTGTTACTATCTTGATGTGCTTTTCAGAATTTAGGTCTGAGTCCCATCACTACACCCAGATTTCTGGCCTGGTTGGTGGGTTTTAGGCTTATAGACTGAAGCTCTGTGGTGACCTGCAGTCGTTTCTTTTTGGCTCCGAAGACAATTACCTCAGTTTTGTTTTTTTGTTCAGCTGAAGAAAGTTGTGGCACATCCAGTCATTAATCTCCTCAATGCATTTACCAAGAGCCTGTACAGGGCCTTGGTCTCCAGGTGACATTGTGAAATAGATCTGTGTGTCATCTGCGTAGCTATGCTAACTAAAAAGAAAGATTGATTCAGAATGTAGAGTTTTTAACAAGACATGGACTTCTAAGTATTTCTTTACTGAAGTCAGCGGTGGAGGAAAAAAAAGGAACTGGGATATGCAGAAAAAAAAAACAAAGCTGGGTACATTTATAGTTTTTTATGTAAAGTTAATGTGGAGTTGGTTTTGCACATTTTCGAAAGTGTTTTTGTGAATATTCATTAAATAGTTGTATTCCGTGCTACACATTTTCATTTTATCATTGTATTGTTGCATTGACTGTTTTTATATTATAGTTAAGTATAGAAATATATTGAGCAGAACTGTAGGTGAATTGATCCGGCCCTTAACAACTGTCAGTTTCTCATGTGGCCCCATAGGAAAATGAATTGCCCACCCCTGCATTAGAGTAATGTTACATACTGTTTGTATTTTTCACACATTTCAGGGCAAAAAAAAATAGTAATGTACCTCATTTTCATACACCACAATCTCTGTCTTCTCCACATGGATGAAGCGGTCTTTATAGCTTGCCAGGACTCTGCCATGGGCCTTTTTCACCCAGCCAGCTTTAGCCAGGAACTTTGGCTCTTTACACTGGGCCGGGTCCTCTTTCGCACCCTACAACGACACAGAGGAAGGAAATCACACTCATAACGCAGCAGGGAACTAGCAGAGTGCAGTCACTATTTCTCACTTTCAGTTTGTCAGTGTGAGCGACTGGTGATAAACAAAATACCTGTAACACAAAGGACTGTTAGCATTTACTTTTTACTTATTAAGTGAAGGATAGCGGAATATGCCAAAGATCTGACTGATACTGAACCTTTTCTATAGCTGCCTCCTTTCTTTCAAACTGCTCCCACACACATTCATAACCGTTCTAAAGTCTCTGTATTCAATCGCCTATTCACCTCTCTTGTGACAATGGTGTGTTTACATGTGATAGAGTTTTCTGTTGTTTAATCTTTAATCTATACGTAGTAGATTTTATATTTTACTTTTATCATGAAAATTGTCTTTTAGAGCTCTGAATACGTACTATACAATAAAAACCTAATATTATTATCACTATCTCCACTTTCAGACTACAACTAACAACTTTCACTCAAGGACTGTACCTAAAATATACTTGTACTTTACTTGAGTATTTGCTTTATATTGAGCTTTATACTTCTGATCCATTTATCTTAGAGGCAGATCTTTTAGTGCATTACATATACAGTCACGGAAAAAACGATTAGACCATCAAAAGTCATCAAAAACAATGGTTATGCAATCAAGTACTAACTCCTGTGTGGATCATGTGACTAAAA
>JAPQRP010000019.1:12360495-12371605 GCA_037367295.1 Apogon hyalosoma | reverse complement strand
GGTTATTATCAAGAAAACATGGAAAATGGATAGATATCAGCTCTGAAATTAAACTACTATGAGCTATTTTTGCTGGTATCATTATATTTCTCCAAACAAATGTACCTTTAGTTGGAGCAGACATTAAAATGAACAAGAAATTGAAGAAAACAAGGGTATTCTGTATTCTTTGTGCCTTGAAGGAGATGAAAAATCATCCCCTTCCTGTTGAGTGAGAACCACATATCTACAAACGTGCTAGTTCTGAATGTTTGTGATCAACTGAGGGATTAAATTGCTCATTATGGGCTGAGTTGAAAAGAGCTGACTTTCTAGAAATATTTGGTTCTCATAGGACAGTGATGCTACAAACATATGATGATAATATAGAATATGATGCACTGCAGCATATTAGTACCAACAGTATATAAAGTAGGTTAAATGAGCTCAAAATTATACATACAGCAGTAAAATGAATATAAAATGATTGTATACAATAGTAAAATACACCATTTAACTCCACAATGACTTGCTAATGTTACCGGCATGCTTTTGCTAAATTAAGCAACACTTCCTTCTCTACCTTCAACATCTTGTGCAATAAAAATCAGCTTTAGTGAAATACGTAGGTCACAGAAGAGAGAAGTCATCACAGTATAGTATCCAGGATGTGCTGCTGAGCATTAGTTAAGCAAGGTGAAGACAAATGGGGTGGCGTATCCTGTCGATGAGAGCGTGACCCTGTAAAGATGCCTTTGGTGTGTTGTCCTCCCTGCCAGCCTCTTACTCTGTGACACAAAGTCATATAAAACCACAAAGACATCTCAAACCAACTCAGTATTTTCATGTTTCAAATTAAACCCCGTCAACTCCTGTGGGTCTGGAAAATGTGATTAACCAGTTCCTCTTTTTTAAGCTTTGACTTTTACTTCCACAATTTAAAAGTTACTGATTCTATATCTGAGACGATACTGTACGTGTCGACACAAATTCGTTGAGCGTGGAGGCTGTGCTGCTACAACAGAAAAAAAAAACACGCATTCTGGTTTTAATATCATGCGAACTCGGTTGGTGTTGGTGTTACAGGACATGGGCTGAGGCAACAAATCAACAACAGTTTTCACTTAAGTATCTTCTTGAAAAACATGCAGTTCCTCTGACCTACTCTCTTCTCACCTCTGAATGTCACGCCTTTCGATGATATTTCTAGCCCTGCTGTTTGTATTAGCTGCTTAGATGATTTGCTCCATTGCCTATTTTTTCTACAAATAGATGCTGATCAGAAGATATTTCTTGTAACGAAGAACCCAAAACATTTACTTAGTGCTCACCCAAAATAGATAACTCAGATAACACCACTTGTGGAGTTAATGACCTAAAAAAAATACAGGTATCAGGAACTGAAAGGTTTTATATTCATAATGAAACTGACAGCAGCGTACATAGTAATACTGCATACCACCAATCAGCCTGCCTCCCAAACAACTTTAGTTTTACTGGAAAATAAAGAACACAATTAACACAAACCAGTGAAACCACATCTCTCGCCTTTACAATGAAAACCACTGATGTTTCATATTTTGTTACTTTTTTATATATATATAATTGTTGTGTTTAAGCTGTTTTAGCAACTGTTTAAATATTGCAATGACTAAACTCATGAGAAGTAATTTTCTTTCTCATTTTCTTCTCTAAACCAGAATGATCCTCCACTCAGAGCATAAGAAAAACCCTGTTTGATGATGTAGCTGCAAAAAAGTTACATAGGAACATCTTTTAATCTTCATTTATTATTAAATTATGCATGTTAATGTTTCCAACGAGACTTGGGTTATGGTAACGGTTCTATATAAGATCCACATATTTAGTGCTTACATGAATTTTGAGTTGGAGTCGTTTGTTGATGTTAGCTAACTCCATTTCTAAGCTAACAACTATCTTTGTTGCCTTTATCCATGATAACAACCTGTTCACTATTATTCAGCTTGAGGTCACATGAATTTTGAGTTTACTCACTCCTCAATTCTAATGTTCTTTCTTTAGTTCTTCTATAGTGGCAATAATGAACAACATTAGCTAATATTAGCTTATTTTTAATAGACTATATTTCTAAGCTAACATTAGTCACTTTCCCATTGGACAAATGCACAAAACTTTACCAATATTTACTAAATGTTGAAAAAACAGAAGTGCGTAAAGTCGTTTTTTTCCATTAAATCACAAATGTGATGATTTGTTTATTTATTATTGTGAGATGACATGAGAAGTCATGCCATAAACATGGCAACAAACGTAAAAATATTGCATTGATTTACAGATACATTCATTTTTATTATTATTATTATTATTATTATTATTATTATTATTATTATTACCCCTCTATCCCATACTAAATTAAAAAATGATTGGGTTTCCTGGTGTGTCCACACATACCGCAACATGTTTCTTTTGAAACTCTTCTTCTGTGCTTGTTGTAACGTCTGTCAACATCTGTTTTTTTTTTTGTTTTTTGTTTTTTTTACTTTTTATGACTCTAGTTGCAGAAAAACATCTTTCCATTGCACTTTTGCATCATATACCATTTGCACTACACGTGACAAACCACCTCTTGCCAGTGCAAAAACTTTTAATCAAAAAACAAGAGTTTTGGCAAAATTGTTATTTTTTCATTACGTAAATTTTTATGCACAAGTTATATTTGTGCAATTTGAGGATCAATGGAAAAGCGACTAGTATCTAATCATGATACTAACATCAGTAAAAGGCCAGTCACAAAACACAGGCTTCAACACAAACTTCACATACAACAACAGCAAGTCTAAATCTTATATATTGACCCTTTAAATGTTTTTGTCCCACAGTTCTTGTTACATATATGTTTTATATTTTGCTAAAAAAGTCGCTTTTTCTTCAGTTTTCTCTGTTTCTGAAACATTACTTCAATCTGGGCTTTTATGAACATCTACATGATCAGTGAATTAAATATAGGAAAATACCTGATTTTTATTGTAAAAACACAAAATACAGAGGATGATATTATTATAAATGGCAAAAAATCACTTTAAAGAAGTTTACTACAGAGAAAAACTTTTTGGAGCTGCTACATAAGTAGTACTAGGTCTTTATGGGCTAAGCAATTGAGACACTCCACATGAGAGCAAACTTATGTATAAATTTTGCCATCAGTCTTTATATGTACATTTCTAAGGACATTTAAACATTTTTTTCCTCAATGAAAAATGTACTGTATGCTCTGGTTACACTGAAGCTGCCGACCTCCATGAAACATAAACTTGTGGCTTCATATAAATATATAATTGCGGAGTAAGCTCTCTACAATCCCAAATACTTCCCTTTCTGTGCGACTACAACCAGCATATGCAGGTGTCTGCAAAATTCCCAGCCTTTGTTTCTGTTGGAGGAACTTCCACAGGATATATTTTTTTCTTTTTTGGGATTAGGTGGGAGGTCATCTCACTGTTTTTCCACTTTCACTGTGACTGCGAAATATGTGTCAGTGTGGTAAACAGCAGTGCAGCTGCAAAGAAACGAGTGCCAAATAGGGAGGACGGACGTGCCAAAATGTGGAAAAACACTTCATAATACAGCGATAGTAAAAGTTGTTTTTAATATTTTCTGTACAGTCCAGAAAATTACACTCTGGCACAGTGGGCTGGGTGTGGAAAGTGGCCGATCGGGCTGGGTGGAACACATCGGTGCATTCTAACAGTGAGCAAAGGCCTGCCAACAGGGAGGCTGTGAGAGGTTTCCATTACTCAGAGCTCAGCTGACTACTACAGCTCTGCACGGTGATATCAGCTCTACTTTAACAGGCTCCAATTTTGGACTTGCACAGGAAGCCCTGCACTGAAGAAAAGTCTAAACCGAAAACTGCCCACAGATGTTATTGCAATCTATTAACAGTCCTATCTGTGGTATTGTGGTGAAAAGAGAAGCAAGTCTTCTGCAAATGAAAATAATATGCACACATACGAAAGCGCAAACACAGAAGAATATAAAAAGATGATATACTGACACTGATGTATCCGAGATCAAGCTGGGTCTTAAGAGGAAAAGAAAACAGAGCAGAGGGTTTAGTGGAAGAAGAGGCACACCTTAAACTGACATGTGTTTCTGATGAAGCTTTTGGTCAGGGAGCATCTGGCTTTCATTGATTTTCACGCTGACCTGCCCAGCTTGAACTCACCACAGCCCTTCTGGAGTTCACATTTTATCCCCATTAACCCCTTTTTGCAACACATTGGACACGACAAATGCATTGTTTCGCAAACCTGGTGTAAAATCTTTTGCTGACCTAAAGAAAGTAGCGTTGGGATTTATTGAACTACATGTACTTAAACTAGTAGTGATGGCAGTAACCAGATTTTGTAGGAATTTTGTGGTGATTCTGGTGATTAAATTACTTTTTTCCAATTTGTGCGGTTAACTACTGAAACTGCAACCAACACATCCTGTCCACAAAAGAGAATACTTGTTTTTTGTTGGGTATTTTAACCCAGAAAGACCCAAACATCCACTGGTGACCAAAAGCATTGACTGATATAAAATGTTTAATACCTGTTGATCCACTAATCCTATCAATACATGTAAATAATGGGTGTAAAATGCAGTTTTCTTTTTTCACGGTCATCAGATGTGACCCATTTGGACGTTCAGAGGCTCCGTAGTGAACGTCAAAAGACCATCATCTTCTACAACATTGATTCACCAGTAAAACCCGTGGACTTGGATCAAAGACAGTGGATGCAGACATTTGTTTTTACGTTCATTTATTGACGTCTTTGCTGAAAATGTGACTTTTTCTTCAGTTTTCTATTTTGATATAATAACCTTTGAATGTACTCTGAGTTTTCATGAGCATCTACATTAAATGTAGGAAATTAAATATAGGAAAATACATCATTTACAGTGAAAAATGCAAAACACAGAAGATAATGTTTTCATAAATGGTGGTAAATCACTTAAGAAAGAGAGGGAAAAAAAAAAATCATTTGAGAACTGCCATGAAAGTATCACTGAGTCTAAATCTGGGTTAAATCTATGTCTTACTGTTGCTCCTTTAACATCATCAAACATCCCCCATGCCACTTCTCACCTGACCTTTGGGTCACAGAGTTGCTAAAGGGCGGGCACTTCTCAATGTGCTCATACACCGACGTCATGGAGCCTGAGGGATGATCACTTTTAACCCAATACTAAAAATAACTGACATTTTACAATAAACTCAATAGTGTGTAATAATTTTTGAGTTTTCTGTTTTAGACTCATACATATACTATTTATAAAATGAATATTAACATTTTATCACATGTTCATTATGCAGGTTTGATCATTTTTACAGTAGTTTGAACTGCCTTTTCTAAGTTTTAGTTAAACGTGTCTCTCTTTGCTACAGTTCCTTCCATTATAGTGTAATCTGCTGCTGTGCATGTTTTGTGATTCCCTAGCACTGCATTTATTTATATTTCATCATCTGTATCATATAAAATACAGTAAAATAGGGTCAGATATTATATCTCTGAAATGTTCATTGGGTTTTCGTGTTTTCTTGTTGTTGTTTTTTTCTTTCTTTTTCTTTCAGCAAAGTTTGTTAGCTTAGTTTTAGTAGCACCCAAGAATTTGAATTTTAATTATGATGAATTGAGAAGTTTTAGTTTAGCATAGCATTACTTAGCCTTCTTTACACTCAAGTTTTTGGGTATTATATAAAAAGCCTTGATTTATAAAAGCTGAAGAAGGTTGACTGATAAAAAAAAAAAGATTTAAAAACCACTGTTTCTTAACCCCTAAAGACCTAAACATCCACCCCAACACAAAACCATTTACTGATCTAAACTGTTTAATACCTGTTGATCCACTAATTCTATCAGTGCGTGTAAATAATTGGTGTAAAAGTTTGCCGCATTTTCATTGTCATCAGGTATGACCCATTTGGATGTTCAGAGGATCCGTAGTTACTGTGGAAACACCGTCATCTACAACACTGATTCACCAGTAAAACCCATGGAGTTGGATCAGTGACAGTGGATGGACACACTTGTTTTATGTTCAGTTAATGACAGATTTTACTAAAAAAAAGTCACGTTTTCTTCAGTTTTCTCTGTTTTTGATATAGTAACCATCAACTTTAATCTAAGCTTTAATGAACATCTCCATGTTCAGTGAATCAAATATAGGAAAATACATGATTTATACTTAAAATGTAAAATACAGAGCATAATACTAGAATAAATGGTAATAAATCAGTTAAAAAAGGTAAAAAAAATTTGAAAAATTCGTTAGGGAACTTGTACAAAAGTAGCCCATATTGTTCTCAACGAACCATTTATATTGAGTGAAATATTAATGGTTTACTTACAGTTCTATTTCTTTCTTTTTTTTTCAATTCTCTTTTTATTAGGGTTTTTCATGGTTCACATGTTTATTCACATAACAAATCACCATTCTCATCCATATACAGTTCTATTTCTGTGGCATTCATTGTAATTTTTATGTAGGTACTGTGTTTGTGAATGAACTCAACTCCAAGTTTTAACTTTCATTCACTATAATAATCTCTAATATTATAGTATTGCTTTATTAATCCATACAGTTAAAACCTATGCAAGCCATTAAAGCTACAACATCCACATCTGAATCTGCCAAATTCATGGATGCTCACTCTCTTGTTGGAATACACTTCCTGTTTTGCGCCTTGACCGACAACGTTGCCACAGCCTCCAGTTCTGCAATAAATAAAGGGAGTGTTCAAACAGAACTATGAGGATGATAAAACTGCACACAACCCACTCTCTGAGTCAGACACAGGCATCATGACTCTGAGGCAAGTCAGTTATTGTAATGAGATAATATATGAGAACTGCTCTGCATTAAAACCTGCAGGCGGTCAGGCCTCATATTCTGTTAAAGCGCAGAACATTAAGTGTTGGCAAACAGCTCACAATCCAACATTACAGTATGTTCTTTTTTTTTTTTTAACTTTAACAAAACACAAGCGGAACATGGAGTCACACCCAATGATGAAATGCATGAAGTGTGGAAAAAATCCTCAAAATCACCCAGAATGTGCTTTATACTGGTTGTTTGTCTGTTTTATTATTAGACTTTTAACATGCATTAGTGTGTTTCTACCTGTTTATCACAGGTCTCTATGACAGTTTCTCCTATTTTTAGTCTCTTCACCTATACTATATATGTTGTTTCTAAAAAAGATTAACAACGGACAGGTCCATAAATCACCCACAGCGACAAATCTTCAGTTTATGTAAATGTAACAACGTCCACATGTACTGCCTCCATCCAATTACTGTAAATAAAAATGTACATGTCCTGTTGTTCTTTTAGAATAAAAAATATTGAAAGAAGGAAATAATTATGTTTTTGTAAAGTGTCAGGAGGCCAAACCTGAATTAATGATGGTGCAAAAGGTTAACTGTCTTTTCAGAAAGTGGAAGGAAATCTATTTTTATAACACTGAACAAGTGAGAACATTCTTGCGCATGTAACGCTGTCTGTAAACACCTATGTCACACCTACCATTTCAGTGCTTATAAGGCCTATTTTCAGGTTATTCAAAACTCAATGGACACGCAACATTAAAAATCCCCAATTTGTGTTTAGAATTCACAAACATTTAAAGCTTAAGTTAAGAAAATGCGTTTATATGGTGACTAGTGTAAATAATTTTCTCAAATAGTTTCTTTTGCAAGGATCAGTTCTTTTTTTTTTTATTTTTAAGAGGATAATAACCAGAAAAACATATGCAATCTTGTTGGCACTGAAGTCAACCAATATATAATGAATATGACAAACATGGACATATATAGACTAACGTTAGACAAAACAATGTCAAATAATGACCATGACTCACTTCCTCTATTTATACTTTGCCGACTACAATCATTTTTAACAGAAGTTGCAGAGATGAGGTTCTAGAAACACTAATGTATTTCTTAAGTAGACACCACATCTTGTGTCATTCTATTCCACAACAGTCATCTTTTTTTTTTTTTTTTTTGTGAATAATATCTGATTGTTTACCAACCACTCTCAGTGATGATACTGAATGGCACTGAACCATTAGTCTGAAATGTCAATCTGCAGCTCAATGTCAAATAAACTACAAAGAGAAAGGGGGGATTGAACGATCAGAGGAGGGAGTGATTTCAGATACAAAGACAGAAAGAGCACAGAAAAACAGAGCTCTAAGTGGGATGAAGAGCAAGAGTTTTCTCAGCTGTAAATTATCATTTCAAATATGACTTATTCGATGAGGCGTGAGCGTAAGGAAACAACACATAAGCTTCTGTCAAAGAGCCAGGTTCATTACAACAAGTAAATGTAAGGGTTAGTGAAGTAACATTAAGTTTAACCCTTAGTTTTCAGTGGCATGACAGAGGTTTAGTTTTTACTGTATACTCTGCCATCAGCCAAACCACCCTACCTGTTCCAGAGCAGGATATGTTCATAATCACAGATCTACAAATATAATACTCCGCCTACTGACCAGTCCATTCTCTTGGACTACAGTATCCCCATTTCCCCAGAAGACCCCATGAAGTTTGATGCACACAAACAGAAAAGTCATAGGCTTTAAGTGTTTGATGTCCCAGACGAGCAACTATGTATTTTTAAATATTTGTCTTTTACTTGTGTTTAAAAGTGTGTAAAAGTGAAGGGTTGAGCTTAAAGAATGAAGCAAAAATTGCCTCATCATGCCATGAAAATGCATTTGCGTAACACAACAACAGTTAATGAAATATGCTATTGGAACAATCAGATCACTGATGTGGATGGATCTCAGGCAAGGGGCCGGGGGATTTATGACCACTAGAGGGAGTAGTGAGTCATTCTGCTGGTCACCTAATGCTGCATTTCCACTATGTGATACCAGCTCGACTCGACTCTGCGTTTTTGCATTTCCATTACGAAAAAGGACCTGGAATCTGGTACCCGGTACTAGTTTTTTGGCATTACCTCCGTCGAGGTTCCAAGACTGGGGAACAGATACTAAAACGTGACGTGTAAACACTGCAGACCACTGATTGGTCAGACAGTTGTCTCTGTGACCCGCCATTTACAAAAAACAGATGCGGAAGTCGACAGTAAATATATATCGGTAGGTTAATCCACATGACAACCCGCAAAACTACACCATGGTCGGTCCAGGAGATTCAGTCTTTGGTGGCCAACGTAAAAATTCAGATGAGAAAACACGCAACGAGCGAGTTTATCAGCAACTCTGAGCAGACAACACGGAAGTAACACACTGCACCGCTATGACGAACAGGTACTGTAAAGTCAGTATTATCATGTAATGGAAACGGTCTCCAGGAATAGTACCTGGTATCCAAGTCGAGTCGAGCCGAGCCGAGTTGGTTCCATGTAGTGGAAACGTGGCATAAGGCAGGGGTGTCCAACTCCAGTCCTCGAGGGCCGGTATCCTGCATGTTTCAGATATTTCCCTCTTCCTCCACACCTGGTTCAGTTAATGATCAGCTCATCATCAAGCTCTGCAGAAGCCTGATAATGATGTAATGGCTTCCAGGTGTTCTGGAAGAGGGAAACATCTAAAACATGCAGGATACCAGCCCTCGAGGACCGGAGTTTGACACCTGTGACCTAAGGTGAGGAAAACTGGGCCTTTCACCAAAGCGAAACAACTTTAGTCAAAGAAAGTGACAAAGTGATAAAAGGAGGAAGCACTGTTGTTTTCTCCACTGGACTCAGCTCTAAATGAAAAGAATGGAGTTTGATGCTGAAATGGCAGCGTCTCTTTTACACGGATGAGTTTGATTATGAGACTTATGAAGGTATAAATTCATTATGGGATGTTAATCATCTTTGCTAAGTTGCTGTTTGTTGATCCACGGTTCAGACTAAACTGTGACAGGTCAGCCCTTGTTTGCTTGATTCCAAACAGATCTTTAGTTCAGCTACTGACAACACAAACTGTACAGAGCACAGAGGGTGATTTGTGGTTTTACTGTGGCTGTTTTCTGTCTAAAAACAGAGCTAAGCTAACAGAGCTATAATGTAAACTATCAGCTGATGGATCACATGAAAGATTATAAGACACAGTGTTATTTTGATCGACTGTCAAAAGCATTTCATGGCTGTCTGTGGTATTACTCTTAAAAATATCTCCACATTGGCTTCAGTTTAAAGCTGCAGACCCAGCATCTTGGTGGTAATATTTTTAGTGTGAAGATTCTAATACATCAGCAAACAAGTTATTACCCATTGTAACAAAGAAAATAAAAAAACATATTTATTTTAGGGACCTGGTATGAGAATGTAGGTTAATATTAGAATTGGTACAAGGAAAAAATGTACTTTTTAAAAAATATATAATTACAGCGATGACCTAAGAGTAAACCCCTAGGCAGTAGAGAGAAAGGAAATAACGTCGGACAGAAAAAAAGTTTTCTTCACCTTTCCGTTTTTTAGGGATATTTTTTACTGTCTATGAGAACAAAAACATGGATTCATTATCAAGCATTCTTTCTTTTCATAAATGCATTTTCCCAGAATTTGTCAGCAGTGCCCCAGTGAGTCGATGCACACACACATCTATTGTGTAAAAGCCTGGATAACAGGGCGATTATAAGAGAGGGTTAATTGTTTTCTGCATGACACATAATGTGCCAGTCTGTTTCCTCTTTGCTGAATGGGTCAGGCAGACACGTCACAGCCCAGTGTGATAGGTCTAGTTCAGAGGGGATGTGATAAAAGGGTGATTCAGTGCTGAGCAGAGACAAACGGACATCGTCAAAGGGCTTCAGTGGGTTTGGAGGGGTAGAAACAAAGTAGATAAGACAGAGAATGAAGCAGGGAGGAGAAAAGTGAGGAATGACAAATAACAGATAAGACAGCTGTCATTAAAACACACAAGAAAGAATTACAAACAAGGCAAAAAACATAAGACTTAGTCTAGGCCAATGGTCATAGTCACAAGCTTCAACTGCATGTGTAACCTCACAGAATCTGCCTCCAACTCCAGATCCGCTCACACTCCCTGGGGAGCCTCTACCCCAGTGGTTTCCAACCTTTTTTGGCTCATGACCCCATTTTAACATCACAAATTTCTGGCGACCCCAGACATTCAAAA
>JAPQRP010000019.1:12313980-12348512 GCA_037367295.1 Apogon hyalosoma | reverse complement strand
GTATAGCCTATTTTGTTTATATATATATATATATATATATATATATATATGTGTGTGTGTGTGTGTGTGTGTGTGTGCGTGTGTGTGTGTGTGTTTACTCACTTCATTCCTAAATGGATACATCAATCTTCATGGCAGGTATTGTATAAGTACTGGTACATACACTGGCTGAGTCAGTGTCTAGAGCTGATAATACTTAGATGCATCTATCTTAAGATTTGGTTAAAAATGGTATGAAAAACTTTTGTCCATTCTGATTTAAGAGAATTTTTCAACGTGCAGTTTTGTAAACATTCTTAGGTATGTTATAGTATGATTAGAGCTACATTTATTAATTTCCTATAGTTCTTTAATTCCATTGAATACTTAAGAAGTGTATGTGGGAGAATATGGAGGCATAAGGAGGTATTTGATGGATAAACAGTACCACAGTGCTTCAGTTTCAGCTTCAGAATTTGTCATGTCTTTTATGTATTAAGATTGTCTCTCTCAACTCACCATATATTTTTTATAAGTAAGTTTTTGTTTTTTGGTTTTTTTTTTTTAATCAATTACTAGAAATTTCAAGCTACCCGATTTGAATTCCAGGCGACCCCACATGGGGTCCCGACCCCAAGGCTGAAAAACCCTGGACTACATGTACAACAAACAAACAAACAGGACGGACAACAGAACAGATTATATTTACAATAAACGGCACAATGCCATATAACCAATAGAAAAGTTAAAAACAGGTGCATCTCTCTATAAATTTGTAGAATTAACTGGAGTTCTAACCTGATCTGTACTAAAGCGTGCAGTGAGTGCTCAGCCTGGGTGTAGTACTCTCTGAAAGGCTGCAGGCCCGGATCAGGCGGTACTTCATCTGTGAAATCAATAATAACAATAAAAAGGATTATCAAGGCTTCCCAGATAGCATTAAGTGTCGTTTTGATGCTGCAGAGTGCAGTTACCTCCGAACAGCATGGCGTCCACTCGGCGTTTCCTCTGCAGCTGCTTCTCCTTCTCCTTCTTCACTCGTCTCTCCAGGTCTTTCCTCCTCTCCTCCTCCTGTTCTCCCTCCAACATCACCATCAGCGCCTTCTCCTCTGCCGAGTAAACAGCTGTCCTCTTCTTCATCACGCTCCTCAGCTTCTCCAGCAGGCCGCTAAACGCCTCGTCAGATTCCTGCTCAGTGAAGATACCTGAGACAAACGGTTTTATTTGTACTTTTTGTCTCACTCCTCAGGGATCCTACAACACTGGTAAGTATATTGTCAGTTGTATTGATATAAACTTCCAAAGCAGAATGAGACAGTGCCGTTTGCAGTGTTTGCATTATTCCTCTTTCACTCTGTTCCTTACACTTTAACTTTATTTTCCTCACCGTCAGCAAAACACATCACACAAAGTGATCTAGATTAAACTGGACTAATTAAATACTTGAATGAAAACAGAATCACTACACAATTAAAAAGACTGATACTATAACCAGACTTACACAACTGTCTTTACATTTCATTATCCTCAGTCTGCCTTAATCAAAATGCTCTCATGTGGCTTTCACTTGGAAATGAAAATACTGAACTGACTTTTCCACTAGTTTGCAGATCATTAAGGTGCTTCATGGGTTCCAGCATTTTTCAAAAGTTTGTTGAAGACTTAGACACATAAATTATGCAAGAAATGCTGCTTTTCAATAAGTACATACAGGGTTCCTACAGGTTTCTACAAGTTAAATTTAAGACTTTTTAAGACCTTTTTAAAACTACTTAGAACAGAATTTAATGCCCATTTTGATGCCAAATTTGTGACTCCTAGAATTTAAGAAAATGCATTGATTTACTCCCACGCCTTGATTCCCACTGTCCCGAGTCATTTCTCACCAGGCTCTGCAAAGTTAGCGATAGCTTGTTCCTAATTTCAGCATAAATTGTTGGGTTGGAATGGGTGGAACTGAGTCAACTAATGTTACTTTCTTTGCAGCTTGGATATTTCCCAAACATATTTAAACGCAATATAGTGAACACATTTATGGCAGCATATCTTAAGGCCGAGCATATCAAATGTAATACTTTTTAAAGACTTTTTTAAGGTATTAAATGCGTATTTGTAAATTCAAGACTTTTAAGACTTTCTAAGACTCTGCAGGAACCCTGTATACAGAGAGTTAAAGTCCTGCCCCTTCCACTGTTCCCCCATCTGAAAAAGTATGAATGGCCGTCAATGGCAAAACACATCATTTTTTGATCCTACTTGAATTGTGCTGAGATTTACACATATGTTTGGCAAAATAACTTTATGAGCCAAGCAGGTCACGTGTGACGCAGACAATAAAGAAATATCTAGAAGACCTATGGACTTAATCCCTCTTCACACAATATACCACAGTCACCAACAACAACAAGGACACAAGTTTTAGCTTAACCACCAAGAATGAGGTGAAAAAATCAGTACAGTCTGGTCATGAGCCATCTTCAGGGACTCTGAACAGATCGTGGACAAGGACAGTTATGATGACATCACCAACATGACTTTCAGGTGGGTAGTCTTTAAAGGGGTCATATTTTGTTAAACCCACTTTTATCAGACTTTGGTTCATTTATTTGTGTATTTGGACCCTAATAGTTCCAAAAGTTTGAATTTGAACCCTCCAGGTGCAGCAAAGCTATCTTTATATTAATTCTGGCAAAAACTGAATGGATTTCTAGAACCCATTTTAATTCCTGCTTAATTTGTTACGTCTGTAACTAGTTACGTCACAACATTTGGACAAATAAGGTCAAGATTTCCAATGAACATTTCTCAAAGTACGCCATAACTGTTTGTCAGCAGCAGCGGTTGTAGTCCATACTGAAAATATGTCCAAAACTTCAAGTTGATTACCTCAAATGTTCCATTGTTGGCTGTATTAACAAACACAAATGGCTGAATGCGACAGAGCGCCCAGCCAACAACCTGGAGGAGGTGGGGTTATGTGCATTTAAAGGGCCAGCGCTCAAAACCACCTTTCTGGTGTCATTACTCAGTAATAGGGATGAGGATGGGCCTGTGGAGTTGAATTAATGAAGAATTCAGACCCAAGCAGAGCATTTACAGTTATGTAGACCACAGGGAGATGTTTGAAAATACATAATTCCACTCAAAAAAGCAAAATATCACTCCTTTAAATTTAAGTCACAAAAAGTAACTTTCTTGACTTGAAACATTATCTTTTCAATTGACAAATATGTGTAAATAACAGCATCATTCAGCAGGATAAAAAAAATAATAATTACTTGTCTCTCACAATTGACTGTAATGCAGTTTTTTCTGAAATAAGGTCCTATAGGACACAACTGGAAGGCTCTCTATTTCAGTAAAAAAATGAATCTAACCTTTCCTCGATGCTGCTTCTTTCCTCAGTTTGCGCAGTTTCTCCAGAGATCTGAGGATGTCCTGCATCCTCTTCACATCTGCCTGCTTCTTCCGTACTTCACACAGAACAGAGTCTGCAGCCAGTTTCAGCTCCTGTTCCTGGGAAACAGAAAGAAATATTAAACATCTGCTTCTGTGTCACTAACTATTATGATCATCACACCACTGTTCTAAAAAAATTAGTTAACAATAATATGGCCGGTCTAATTCTAAAGCTTTTCCATTTATGGTATTATGGTATCCACTGAAAACTAAGCTACACACAGCTACAGATTAGTGACTTTTTGTCCTTTGGTTGAACTCAGTCTTGTCTGTAATATCTTGAATGTATGACTTTTGCTCTAAATGTTGTATAAATAATTTGTTTTTTTCATTCTGAAACAAAACAGACTTTCTAAATCTACTAAACACTTCCCTAAATGTCCACTTGAGATGTGATGGATGTCACTTGTAAAGACAAACCCTCAGAGAATTATAACCTGACTCTGCAGCACTACAGACCCATTTACATTGTTTAAGCTCATTACTTTGGTTTGGTGGCACTTTTATGGTTCAGCTCCATGGATCTCTTCTATTTTCTTTACAGACACTGTCGACTAATCAAACTGCAAAGCACACACCACGCACTAGTTACTTAGCAACCACCTGATGGATGTAGGTGAGCGTCCAACAAATTCCAGATGACTTTCTCTGGATAAGCACCACTTTACTTCTCTACTTTTACTTTTCATAAATCTAAACATAGTATGTAGTGACATCTAGTGGAGAAGTTAAAGACTGCACAGCTGGAATCACCTTCCTCCTCAAATACAGTGACTGCTAAAAATAAAGAATTCCCTTATTGGTTTTATCTGTTCAGGATTATTTAGATATGACCACATTTAACAGTGAAGGCCAACCTCTAAAAACAGGAAAAAGAGAAGAAGAAGAAGAAGAAGAAGAAGAAGAAGAAAACATAGAAAAAAATGATTACTCTGAATCTAAATTATGTAACTTTAATTAATTTCCAATAAACATGTCTTTAAACACATCTCACACTCATATGACATTGTTCCAGCAAAATAAACTTATGACAGTGAAGGTGACAGTTTTTGTTGTTAATTATTATCTTTTTTATTAATCAGAAATAAAAGGTATTTTGCACTCAATCCAGTAACTGGGAGGTCAGTAGTGTATTTACTGAGTGAAAGCCTCTTGGTTATGTTTTGTGTATGAACATTTATTTTAAAATACAGCCCGTTCACTGACAGGTCCCATTGCAATGAGACGATCAACATGAATACCACTGCCTGTCAGTGGTCATAATGTTATGGCTGATTGGTGTACAGTTAATTAAGGTCTTAATGCTTGTAGTGATATATTTTCATAGTGCAGAAGTACTATTTTTACTTAACCCTTCAAGTCCTAAACAATTGGCAGCAACCAAAAGTATCAACCAACTTAAATGTTCAAGAACTTCTGATCCATAATCCTAAATAATTCAGGTAAAATTAAGTTTGTCAGCTTTTCATGGTCACCACTCGGTCATTCAGAGGCTCCATAGAGAACTTGGAAACCCATCGATTCACTAGTAAAACCCATGTGGTCTGACATATGGTTGATGATGATGACAATGATGCTTGTTTTATGTCCAGTTAATGATATATTTTGCTGGAAAGATCACTTTTTCTTTATCTGTTTCTGTCTTGATATAACCACACTTTAATTTACTCTGAGGTTTTATGAATAAAATCAGTAAATGAAATATAGGAAAATGCTTGATTTTTACTGAAAAATGTAAAAATATGATAATGTTATGATAAATGGTGATAAATACCTTAGAAAAGGTTAAACGTAGAGAAAATTCATGTGAAAGTTGCAACAAAAATAGGCTAGTTCTAGAGCTTTGTGAACATATTCCATCTTTCTACAGTACATAGTAAAAGTCATGGGTTTTGGTGGGTTTTCCAGAGCATTTTTCCTCTTACCTTTACTGGAGATTTATCTTGTTAACTTTTTACCAAATGTTTCTGTTACATTGTACGCCAAATATACCTTTCAGCTGTTGATACACAGTCATAATATATTTGAATTAATATGTAATATGTTTGATATTGCCTACATCTATGATTGATTCACCGGGTGCCAGTGTTCATCTTTTGCTTTTGAGTTTGAAGAAAAAGCACAGAGGTATTGTTAAAAAAAAGAATATATTCTGTTGAAAAATAGAAAATAAAAAAATAAAGGCTTCATGTGTCAGTATACATCTACAACATTTTGTTACTGTCATGTACATGGATGTATAATTTGATTATTAATTACGTGTTAACCATCACTTCAAATTCCAAATTATACATCCATGTAAATGACAGTGACACCCAGTGAATCCATCATAGACATAGGCAATATCAAACATATTAGGCTATATATTCACCCATAAAGACCCAGTGCTATTTTTGTGTCTGTTCCCAAATGAATTTTTTTCCATGTTTAACCTATCTTAAGTGATTTATCACCATTGACTGTAATATTATTGTCCTTAGTTTGCATTTTTTTTCAGTGTAAAGCATGCATTTTCCTATAGTTAATTTACGGATCATGTAGATGTTTTTGAAAAGCTCAGATTAAAGTTGAGGGTTACTATACAAGAAACAGCGAAAACTGAAGTAAAAGTGACTTTTTCAGCAAATATATCAATAACTGATCATAAAAACAAATGTCTCCATCCACTGTCATTGATCCAACTCCGTGGGTTTTACTGGTGAATCAATGTTGTACAAGATGACGGTGTTCCCATGTTCACTATGGAGCCTCTGAACGTCCAAATGGGTCATATCTGATGACCATGAAACAATGACAAACTGCAATGTACACCAATTAATTACATGAACTGACAGGATTTGTGGATCAACATGTATTAAACATTTACATCAGTAGACGGTTTTGGTTAATGGTGGAAGTTTGGGTCTTTATGGGTTAATTTAAATGAAAGTAAAAAGGCCAATACAAGTAAAAGTCATCAGTCAACAACTATTTAATGCAAATAAATGTAATGTAATGTACTTCTAATCTTATAGAATGAGAAATGTTATGTTATTATAGGATACTGTATTATTGTGTTTTTATCACATGTTAGCAAAACTATTATAGTGCATTAATGTGGAGCCATTTTAGATGCTTTTATAAACTGATCAACAGCTATTAAACAGTTTAGATCAGTAGATGAATTTGGTCACCAGTAGCTGTTTGGGTCTTTATGGGTTAATACAAACATATTATAGCTGTATAGGGGCAGCTGAAAGGTACGTAACAGAAGCATTTGATGGTAAGTTAACATGATAAATCTCCAGTAAAGGTAAGAGGAAAAAACGCTCAGTATGTGCTTCTGTCTACTTACTTTCTTCCTCTCCTCCACCTCGTGTATCTTCTTCATCCTCCACTTATCTATGGCGGCCTCCTTCTCTGCAGCCTGAACCTGCTGGTGTTGTTCCTCCACCTGTCTTCGTTTCCTTCTTCTCTGCCTCCTCTCCCTGGTCTTAGCGATGCGGGACAGCTTCGTTTTCAACCTCTGTAAGCTATCCCCGTCGCTGAGCAGTTTCAGTTTGTCTTGGAGCTCCTTCTTCATCTCTAAAGCTTGTAAATAAGAGTCGGTCCACGCACACTCGTTCTCCAGGTTGAGTTTCAGAGCTCCACAGGACTCTGACAGCCGCGACACCAGCCGGGCAGCACCGTACAACAACTCCCTCATGTCCGAAACTGAAATCTGAAGTGGTCGTGGAGTCGGTGGGTTCCTACGGGATTTACCTTTGTCTTCTAAGAATCTTTTCACCCACTGTTCGTCCTGTCGTCTCTGAACCACTGATTCGTCTTCGGGTTGCGGTTGTGTTGTTGCTGTTAGTCCCAGTCTCCTGCTGAAAACAGCTCCGTTGTCAGAGAAACCCTGATATTCATGATGTTTCTGGTTCGACTGCACCGCTGTTTGGACGTCGAACTGACCGGTCTGGGGTCCGGGTCTACAGTTCGGTTGAAATGAAGGGGCTCCGGTGCTGCTGTAGGTGTTGGCCGGAGCGTTCGGTGGGGTGTTTGCGAAGTGGCCCGGCGGAGGTGGAGGACAGCCGAATGGTGGTGGCGGGACCGTGGGGTCGAAAGGATACGGAGGGGGTAAGAGAGGAGCACCGAAACTCCCCGGGGGTGGAGGTGGTAGGGGGTAGTCGTTCCTGAATGCGTACGGGTGGGGGTTATATCCCAGTGCGGTGCCCCACGGAGGAGGAACCGTGTTGTCCGGTAGCGGGGAATCACCGGTGTTACCCGGAGGTAGTGGTAGTCTGTTGGCGGCGTACAGCGTCTCTTGATATCCACTTCCGTAGCCCTGAGATTGCTGTGCATCCGGTGGAGCGTGCTGATAAGTGTTGTCCATGGTATAATTCTAAAAAAACAAAACAAAACACAAATTCAATGCAAAAACTTTGATAATAACACTAGACCGTACAGTTAGTGTTACATCGGCGCCATGTTTACGTGACGTAAGCAGGCTGTCTTCTTCTTCTTCTCAATTTTGTGACTGTTTTGGTTCCTCGGTAAATTACAGCGCCTACCACTAGTAGTGGCCACAATTGGTACTGCACCTTAAAATTCCAAACGAGTGATAGTGTGCGAATTTTATCATTTATCATTTTATCATTTTATCAACGCACTTCTCCGTATATTTTGCAAGAAAAAGAGCAGGAAAAAGTCAGAGCGTATTTACACCTGCTCCACAGTGGTGTTTCGAGGTCATGTCATATATTTAGCTCAGAACTTATCTGGTAAAAAAAAAAAAAAAAGTTGACAGAAATATAGACACTAGGATAGGAAAGATTAAAGTTATATTTTGGAGTAATAATAATGTGATTCATGTGTGACCTTTTAGGGCTAAAATGAACTTGTGGGTTAAGATGTAGTAATTAAATAAAGTTTTCGGTCTTCATTTCCAGATTTCAGCTGAATGTGCTTCTTTAACATGTAATGGATGAAATAAAGTATAATGTCCTGAACATCTGTGTTTGTGACTTTACTATCATTAATATTTTATTAATTATTGCAGCTGGGTTTCCATAGGAGACAAGGTGAGTATCTTGGCTTTGGACCAAAGTATGTTCACTTCAGCCCTATTAAATCTGCTCATTTAACCCTAAGGGACGATTCTGAGATCAGTCAGATATACAACTATTCACAAAAAAAAAAAAAGTGCTTTTCATGCAGTAACATTATAATGTACAGTAACAGAGGTGTTTATTTTCACCTACATCTGACCTTGAATTATTGACATGAATTACTATTTCACATACTATTTCATTTTTGCATGTTTTAACTCACTGAAAGCCAGTTTTTGTTTTTGTTTTGTTCAGTTTAGTTTTGTTTTTTGTCATGATGCCTCCACGTTTTCCGATGAAAAAAAAACTGACAAATGTTGTTATTTTCAAAATACTATATGCAAATATTTTTTTGGGTTAAATTATTACAGCTTACATATGTCAGTGATTAGTAGTAACATGTTTTATATTATTATTATTGTTGTTGTGCAGTGTCAAATGCTAAAAAAAATAATGAAAAAAAGAAGAGTGAAAAGCATGTGGTGGCTGTAGCAGACGGAACGGTGACGTCACTCCTGGTACTTAATGCGTTGTCGTGGCCGAGTGGTTAAGGCGATGGACTAGAAATCCATTGGGGTCTCCCCGCGCAGGTTCGAATCCTGCCGACAACGAACCTTTTTATTAAACCAAGTTAGCATACCTGCCTTCTGCAGTGCCTACATGTTTAAATAAATGTATCAAGTGAATGAACCCTTTACTTTACACACGCCGAACGCTGGATCTCTACATGTAGCTCCATTTTCTCATCTCAGTCCTTAACACAGGGGTCTCAAAACATATGGCCCGGGGGCCAAAACCGGCCCACCAAAGGGTCCAATCTGGCCCGCGGGATGAATTAGTGAAATACAAAATTACACAGAAGATATTACCAGTCAAGGATGTTAAAATAATTTTTGGTCAATTTAATCTAAAGTGGGTCAGACCAGTAAAATATTATCAAAATAAACTATAAATAATGAAAACAACAAATGTTCCTCTTTACTTTATTGTAGAAAATGCTAAATTAAATAAAAATGTTTACATTTACAGACTAGCTTTTTACAAAAAATGTCAACAACCTGAACAAATATGAACAGCCTGAAATGTCTTAAGAGAATTAAGTGTAATTAATTGTACCAATATTCTGCCTGTTTTTAAATGTTCTGTGTATTTGTAGATCCACTGTGACCTGTAAGTTGTAATGAACATGTGAAAATGAGAGGCTAAGGGACAAATAATGCCATCAATTGCTAAAATTGCACTTTTTTTCGTAATACATTTTTTTGCTCATGTTTTTCCCATTTTTTAACGGATAGTTTGTAGATGTAAACTTTTTGATAATATAGTTTTAGTTTTTTCCACTCTAAAACATGGAAGTTAGACATACAAATTTTGGAATTGACATTATTTACATATTATTGTTATTCTTTTAATGATCTGGCCCGCTTCAGGTCATTTTGGGTTGTACGTGGCCCCTGAACTAACATGAGTTTGACAGCCCTGCCTTAACATCTCTGACTTTCTGTTTCTCTAACGAACAGCTGCTGATTGTGGTTTAGTTTTGTGCGTCACTGATTCAAATCGTTGTTTTGGGTTTGAATCTCGGCCATCTTCTTAGAAGTTTTCCTCCAAGGGGTTTTCCAAAAATCCTAGAAAAGCCAATTCTGACAAAAGCAGTTAAATATCTTCAACCTTCTGTTATTTTCATCAATATCTAACAATGAACTGCCTCTTTTTAACATAGAAAATGCTTAATCTAAAGTACAAGCGTGCGTCATGATGCGTTTTGTGGTTTTTACGCACAGATCAAAACGCAGTAACACTGGTCTACGAGTAAAGAACCTTCAGAATAAAAGTAGTTGAGGCACTAATGAAGAAAAATAAGTCAAAAATGCTGTATAAATATATTAAAACATGTAAGCTCTGCTCAAACTTATTAAATTCTATCATTTTCAGAATTGTAGCCCTTTAAATGCCAGTTTAAATATATGACGTCACTGTTATACCTGTACCCCGTTGCTCACTATCCCATCGCCTCATCTGTGTTAGTTTCTGCCCATGCACTGACCCCAGAACGCACCATTTACAACAAACTGCTGCATCATAGTCACTTGATAAAGTAATGACTGAGGAAAATTATAATCTTTACATTCTTTTCACCTCAAAGTAAATTGGCTGAACTTTTGTTTTCTGCAGGTACGTTACAAGAAAAACAAAAATTCAAACTCGTATGACTCAGTGCTAGTACTGCTTAGTGTGACTGATACTTATTGTTGTGGGTGAAATTTCAGACTCTTACCTTTTCAAAAGAGGCCTTGATCAAAAATAGTTTAGAAACACCTCTCAATTTCATTTTGAGTTTTTGGTGAAATATGGCTGGTATATTATTTGGTTAATGTAGTCAAGCCACAGGGTGACACAATGGAAAAGGGAGGATTGTAAATACAGTAGCTGTGAATAGTTTTACCCATTTCAATTAATCAGAATACAGAGTCTTAATAAGAAGTTGTTAAATTATATGTCACTTATTGAGAAGTTTTGGTTGTCACTGTACTTACGTAGTACTCAAGTCCTTTTTCCACCTGTGATCGAGGCCACATCTTCGATCAAACCGACCCTTAATAAAACATTTAGCATAGGTTGCTCATCTGGTCTAAAACGTCTGAATTTCTCCACAAAAACAAGCCATTTTTTCGTACCAGGGTACTTTAGTGCAGAGCTGAGTGAACAGAGCTCACCAGTCTTATATGTTGGAGGGAAAAAATACAACTTCAGGCATAAAATTTCAGAAAAAAATTAACTGTATTCAAAAACAAATGAAAAATGTTACACAATCTTTGTAATTACACAAACACGTTTAGATACCAGTGTTAATCCTTTGACTTTGTTAACAGTAAACCAGTTCACTGCTGGCAGTGTTAACCACAATAATAATAATAATAATAATAATAATATACACAGAAATGAACACTTGAGGCAAACAATTCAGGCAATTTATGAGTGCAACGTTTATCAAATCCATTCCACATAAGGCAAGGTGTTGTGTTTTTAAAGCAAAGCGGCCCATTTATGTACAAGTAGGTATCAAAATATTGCTTCTTCTGTAAAATAAAAATATACTCCGCTAACTAGCTGATTGAGTATTGCGCTCCGTGGTAAACCCTGCCCCGGAGGAGATCTGGACAATGTCCTTTGAAATGATCCACGCACAGAACTGTGGGAAATCAGAGTTTCAGAGAAAATGGCCACAGTGTTGTTGCTTTTTTTTTTTTTTTCCTATCTAGAACCAGGGGAAATGCTGTCTCACTGGTTGTCATCATCATCAGCAGAGTCGTGTTTATTACTCAGGTGGCTCTCGTGGACCTCCAGCTCCTCGGCGCTCACCATGGCGGGGCTGATGGCAGCGTATCTTGTACCGTGGAACTGACGCAAATGGATCTGGGCACACAGGACATATAACATAAGACCGACAATCAGAGACATCTCACACCAAACAGTCGCAGATGTACATGTACATGGAAAATAAAACACCTTTTATCAAAACACAAGAGCACTAAAAGCTATGGCAGAAAGGAAATTATGTAATGTTATCCAAATTATGTGCATTTTTATACTTTTTTTTGGAGCAAATAATTGAGTTTTGTTGTGTCGTCAGCAGGTGGCGCTGTAGGCTAAGTTAGTCATGGCTCTAATAAACAGAACAAATAGTATTTAGCTCTTTTCCCATATTTTGTGATACTCCCTGTTGGATCAGACATGTTTTCACACTGTCTCAGATTATCGGGGAAGATGCTATGATCAGCTTCACCTGACATAACTTTAATTTATATGATGACTTGTTTATGTATTTTTTTTTCTGAATTACTGTCATGTAGCACTGTGTTTTGGATAACAGTAGGAATGCGCTTTTTACTTCTTATGTTGCACAGGGGACACATTTAAGTGTTGCACAAGTTTGTGCCAGGTGTCTTTTTGTTGTTATCTTAATGCGGAGAATGGCATTCAAGATTTGTTGAGACTTCTTCAGTTGTATTATAATGTCTCTAATAAGCTCATTAATAGTTTGTTTATTTTTGGGATCTGGTGTGTGCCAGTGAGTTGTGTATTTATGTTCATATTTATATTACATCGTGTGTACTTATTTTCACCAGTGAGTTATGTTAAGTGCGTTCTTTATGAGCAGTTTGGTGGTACATTGTACGATGATTTGGAAAAGTGAAATAAATCAACCCCTGTGCTGAATAGTGATCTTGTCTATTTCCTGGAGGGAGTAAAATCAATAACATGAGTTAACTATTCACTGCCAGCATTAATTCACCAAAGGTGTTTTGACATCTTGTATGCATTATCACTTGTGGAAAAACGCCTCAAATGAGCAGAAAAAAAAAACTTTTTTGTGTGAAATCAAATTTTTAAATTTTATTTCTTTTTTTATAAAAATGTGCTTAGTGACTGTTTGTACCTCTAAGTTCTAACTCATTAACATTTACAGTGTAAAAAGGTAGGAACACATTTCTAATTGACTGCACATTTTAGTTTTTAATAAACTGTTCACACACACTCACACACCGAATAAAATTCATAATCAAATCATTTTATTGTGATACTCTGATACTCTGGTCCACTGATGGTACAGTGCAGCTCTGTGGAAGCTCTCTGTTAACATCTAAGTAACAGCGTCTTTGAGTTGGACTTCGAAAGACAGATAAGCGTTTAGAAATAGCTGCACTTCTCTTGAATTCTTTAAATATGATGAGGAAATGAGACCAGACTTATCTGTTTCAATGATCAGCCAACAACACAGAGACATGATTTGTACTAGTACTAACCCTCACCTGTATGTAGAGGTTGACTTCTGCGCTCCGGCACAGATAAGGGAAATTTCCACCGGTCTTCAAATGAGCTCTCCTGGCATTTGGATACAGCTTGTACATCTCCTCCTTGGCTTCCAGAGACAGCGCGCTTTGATCAAAAACCTGAACATCATGATGACAAATACATCCACTGATTTTAGTATGAACAAACAGGAACTAAAACTTCATACTGAATGCGCAACACTTACATCTATAATAGTCACAGCCACGTCCTTTATTTTGTGTGGCTCCACGTAGGAGTTCTGGCAGTTCAGTGTTAGTCTGGATGCTAGTTCGCTTTGGTTTAGACTCTCCAGCTGCAGAGAACATGAAAAAATTGAGACACTAAACATCACAGACTTATCCTCGATTAGATATTTTCACCCTCTCTTTTATTGTCTTGTACGAACGAAAGAAATATTTTCAAGCATTTCATGTCTGTCGGATAATTTCAGCAAAGTTTCCTGAAGGACACATGACTCCATAACCACAGTGAGTATCTCAAGCAGCTCCACTGACATCACACAGTCTGATAATAGAATGAGGGGATTTAGGACATGATTTAATAGAAATGATCTTCTCACATACTCTTCATGTTTCTACCTTTTCATTTATTTCCCATATTATTTTTCTCTTACATTGTGTTATCTGTGGTGTTGATTCTCTGAGTTTTTAGGGAGTTTTCACATGTGTGCTTATTTCAGTCTGTGTCCTGAGAGATCTGATCACAAGTCGACAGCATGGCAAGATGTGAACGCACCTTGGCCACATTGGAAGTGGTCTGGGATGGTGAATCTTAGCTCCAGTGATAACTGATTTTACATTCACCCGTGCATGTCGATCATACTCAGTGCTGAGTGAACTAGCTCTGCTCAGCTGTTCTGAAACTGAAAACTCAGACATTAACATTTCTGGTTTCAAGGGTAGGCTCAGGTTCCTGAACTTGCCTTCTGGAAAGGCTATATGCCTGATCAGTGACTCATATGAATGCAAACTTTCAGCTGAGGCTCACCCTGTCAACCATGAAGTCGATTGCATCTGCCATTTTAGGGTCCACAGGTCCTTTAGCGAAGTTCCCCAGAACTATCTTCTTCAACATGAAAGCTGGCATCAGCCAAAAGCTACAAAAAAAAGAAAGAAATCATGAGGCAATAAACACAGATGTGACCATGTGCATAAAGATGCTCAGATAAACTCTGACCTGTTTGCTGTCCACGTTTGGTTAAAGATGGAGGTGTCACTGAAGGAATTACACAGTATCAGTGAGTGCACCCGGGGGGATTTGTGAGTACACTCTGCAAACTTCTGGGCCAAGAATCCACCCAAAGACGCACCGAACAGGTGAACCTTAAGCAGGTGAGAGTCGACCGTCATTCATTATAGAATCAGTGACACATGAAACAAGAACAAAACTTAGACACTAAGGCTTACTTTATCCAGCTGCAGGTGATCGAGCAGCTTCCTGAAGCCGTCGCAGAACTCCATCAGGTCCCAGTACACAGGGTACTGCAGCTGAAGTACAAGGAAACACAGAGAAGCAATAAGGTACTGATGTAATACTGAACCTCAACACTTCCTGAGAGAACCCCAACGGGAAGTCAGACTGTTGCAAATCGTAAGAATCAGATGTTAGAAAAACACAATTAGAAAAAAGCATCAACGCAGCTCATGAAACATGAAGTCTGACAGTATATATATCATGTATGGGCACAGATGATGGAATGGTTTTACTGGTTATATTTTATATATTGGTGTCTACATTTGGTATTTTATTCACCAATATTTATGATAGGCCTGTATTAATTTTGTTTGCAAACTAGAAGGTTCTGGCACAACTTCCAACCTGCCAGGAGAAGAAAATCTTGTGACAAGAATGAATTCCAAGACCTCTACTTTAGAACTTTACCCATGAAACTAGACCAATGTGTTTTGGCTTGTAGCCAGAACATGCTGGTGTGGCTTAAGAGTTAAATAAAGTTGTTAATTTTCATTTTTAGCCAGAGTTCAAGCAGTTGAAAATTTGCACAAATTAAAAAAAATAATTAAATATGTCCAAGTACAGTAACTTTATTTTGTTGAGGAGATCATAGAAAATAATAAGAAAATAAGCTTTTATAGGTTTTCATTTCATAAAAATCTTTTTTTTTCCCCCCAGAAAACATCTGGATATGTATTGCTATCTGGATATGAAAAGACTAACAGTTTAATAGGAACAAGTCCATGTGATTTCCAGAGCTGGTCTAAAGGGTTGTACCAGTGACTGCTCACAAAAAGAAATCTACATGTGAAAAGTCTTGTTGAATGAGTCTCAAAAACGAATGAGGATTAGTGCATTTCAGAACATTAGAGGAGAAATCAACAAATATAGTAACACATAAGGTTACAGCCCAAGTGGAAAGTGCACTGATGGTAAATTAAAATATTATCACTTTTGTCAGGGGCGGTGTAAAGAAACACCTAGATGTAAGTGTATTTTCCATAGAGCTTTTATATTTTTGTAGATATGATGTACAGGTTTGGTTAAGTTCTATTTATATGGGTTCTATATTAGGTTTTACATTTTACATTATGATCTTGCTTTGACTCTTAATATATGACTATTGTGTTTTATTATGTTGTCTAAGCCCTTTTTACTATGGCAGTGTTTGACACTTTCTGTAAATCTATCTGATAAAACTGGTCAATGAAACTATCAAGATTCCCCCAGTAAGTTAAATATTATACTGGTTTTGTCATTTGATTAGGTGTGTATTTGAACACTGGTTGTATAATCAAGACTCAAGAATATCACACAGCAGATATCAAGTGTGCACCAAGTGCAGCCTGAGCTGAAATGTGATGAACTCCACATGAACTGCACACAGTTTACAGAGCAGCAATACAGAGGGGGAGCAGATTCACCGGGCCTTTACTGTTCAGTCAGTGTAAACGCTGAGCTCTGACAACAGAAGAGGATGAGTCAGACCAGTGTGGGCTGACTGGACCTTTGACCAGCACAGACTGTGGGCTGGATTACATATTGCTGTCTTCCATCAGATTGGCTTTGCAATCACAACCGTCTTTCACTTTCTACAAAAATGCAGCACGATGAATCGGGTTTACACATGGTAATCCATTCTAGAGAAGTCAGGGGAATTTCATAAACTACAATCACATCAATCATTTATGAATTTTCAGGAAATAAACTGATTTTGTTGCTCACAACACAGTGAAAACATGCTGGGGAGGAGACATATTTACCACTGTTTCAGCACATTTTCTTTCTATTACACTTTTAGTCTTTTGGGAACTGAGGGCAGCATGTGTTGCAGTTTTAAAGGTGGAATTTTTTTTTGGACATTTTTGTAAATATCTGTAAAAAAAAAACAATCTCAGTCATTCTCGAAATTTAGCAGTGCGTTTAGAGGAAGGGCTGGGAAACTATTTTATTTTCTTACTTTTCTCCTGTTTCTATGTTTAGGGAGGTACGATATTGTGTTTTGCTTTGCCTGCTTTGTTAGGCAAGTGGCAAATTTAATGTTTTGTTTGTTGTTTTGGCTGCGCTTACCCTGATGCTATTCTTTAATTTTGTAAATAAATTAATGATCTTGATTGCAAACTCATGCAACACTGATCTTCCTCAGTAAAGTGGGGAGTCTCCTTTATGTTAAGCTCAGGTTTCCCTATGCTGGGCTAAACAATTTTCAATAAAACATAGAGATGTGGACAGCAGGTATGTTTCCCAGTGTCCTTCCAGGTCCGTGTTTCTACATTCATTACAACAGAATGGTTGTTTCTGATACAAAACTGCCTGAGGACTGGGAGATCATGCGTATTCCAAAGTGGTTTCTGTCTTTGGTCTTTACACAGTAGGATTTCCCCAGACTCCGTGATTTTCTTTCACAATAAAAACACAAAACAGGATTTTCAGCTATGTAATTAATAGCCACAGCCACATCTGAATTTAAGGATGGTGCATTCAACAGAAATAAACTCACCGAGATGACTCTGTAGCCCCATCCTGTCAGAGCCAAAACCTGCTGGAAAAACACCTCGGCTGTTCCACTGACCGGGGGGAGGAAGATGATGGGGCACCTGATGCTTTTTGGGCCTGCATCGTATAATGACCACACCTTACTGTCATCGTCATCGACAATAATCTGGTGGAAGGACAGAGGAAGGAGGTTTTAAAGGTTTGAATGAAAACAATGTGCTGCTTCCATCACACTGAGGCTGGACTGAATATTCATGTTAGATGATCAGTGAAATAAACCACAGAATGTAATACAGCTTCACAAATTGGTGAAATAAGAGCAACATAAACCACTGGTGTAATGACTTCAAATAGTCCCCAATATAGCCATGTGTAAAACCATCCCCCCCATTTTCCACTACTGACCAATTTCCACAGCCAAGCCAGAGGAGGAACAGAGGTGAGACAGGCTGGACTTTTACACAGTGGACCTGCATTCTGGAATCAAAGGGGCAGGGACGCAGCACAGTGTATGGTGTGACTTATCACTTTAGCGTTGGAAATACCCCGAGCATAGCGGTGTTGCTAACCTCTCCAGAGTTGGCCCATCTTTCATTGTTCCACAAATGTTAAGATGGATAGAGTCCTCCACCCAAAGTGACAACAGTTCACAGATCTCAGTGTCTCCCCAGTCCCACATCTTTCTGGTCGCGTTGATATGTTTGTTTACTGTACACGACCCGCGCTCATTTATAAAATCCCCTCGGTGCGGGGGTCACACACGCAATACATCGTCAAAACGATACCTTGGTTGGGGAAAGAACGGGTGTTCCTTTTACACAGCGTTCCGGAATCATGCTTCCACCTTTATCGCGGCTCTGTTTCTACCTCCAGAGGCGTTACAGAGCCACGATAAAGGTGGACCCAAATCACCCCTGTGGTGATTTATATTTACACAGACGCCTTTCTGGAATAAAGCCAAAAATATTCCCGTAACAGAAGTACTGTGTAAAAGGGGCTAATGATTATACTGATAGTGGTGGGGGACATTAAAGTGTTAACATTAAGACTCTTTAAATCACACAATCTTAGTAATCTTTGTGCAGAATAATGGATGATGTGTGAAATGGTGAATCAACACTGACCTCTAAGCACTTTTGCACTAAAAATAGCCTAGAAAATAAAGCAGACATTGTTGTTGCTTTGGAAAATGAAGTCAATGCAAATGAGAGAAAAGTGGAGGTGGTGAAACCAGAGAGAAGCTGGATTTCAATTTTTAGTGTTTACATTCAAAGTTCATCTGAGTGTATTTTCAATCAAAACCTATTAAACAGCAGCTTTACAGTTGTTACTCTGAACAACTAAACCACTCCCACTGTACCGATAGCTGTGTGTTTCCAATGACACCATTGATTTTGTAATGTCAATGCTACTTCAAATTTGGTGTGAACACAAACAAATCTTAACCTTAGGTTTTCAACATCCTGGTTCTTTTGGTTGGGATCTTACTAAAAGAAAAGAAACTCACAGGCTTTGAGCTCCATCACCAGGTTTCAACATGATACAATGATTTTGCCTTCCATGTTACTATATTAACACAGTTAATGTTTGGCAGAGATTGTAATTGCGTGTTTACAGGACAATGATGTGACAAGTGAGACAGAATTTAAATGTCCTCGGTAAAAGTAGTTGATACCTCAAAATAAATCAATAAATAAATCTGAATCTCTAAACATCAATCTCAAAGGAATGAATGAGTAAATCCGGAACTGAACATGACACCAACAGTCAATAATTAATGTGACCAAGACGTCTGTTATTAGACATTAACCACCATTACCAACTTTATCAAGTACTAACAGTTTATAAAATCGGTGATGATTAATTAGTTCATCTTTCCTTCAGATCACTGTGTGGTATTTACTATAGTTATAAAGACACCTACTTGAAGCTCAGAAATCTTAAACCAACACATCGGGACCTCTGAAGTGACACTCATCATTTACTGATCATTAAAAAACTAATGCAGTAAACTATACCAATATGTAATACAAACTCGCAAAGTCAGACCTGCACAGTATCACCAGCCCACTGTATATTTCATTCCACAAAATTATTACATCATACACAAGAAAAACAAGCAAACAACTCATGACCTATTTTTCCATCCTTTTAGTCAGTTGACACCACTAAATTTTTTTTTTTTTAAACTAACTTAATTTCACCCGGGTCGCTCCTATGTTAACCCTTTATCGGCCAAGTGACTATTTTTGGTAATTTCCTCAAACATTAAATAAGGAGGACAATCTCACACCTCAGTGAGGCCCAGAAGCATGTTGGCTTTTCTAAAATTATACAGTGATTCAGAGATTTTATAGACATTTTGAAGCTGTAATTAGTCAATATGAGTGATTTTTGTCAGTTTATGACCATACAACAGTTGTTTTATTGCATGCGTTTACTTTTTAGCAAGAGATGCTTGGCTGTTTTATGGCAAGAGAAGGTAGATGACGATGTCCAATAACACACTAGGATTGAAATTTTGAATTTCAGAGTATTTCAATGAGTGCCCTATAAAGGGTTAAAGAAAGAGATACACATTTCCAGTTCCTTTTTATGTAACTGCTCCATAATTTAAGGAAATGATCACGTAACCTCAACGGTCAAGGGAGCAACAATAAACTAGATGAAGGGTGATGTCATTTGTTGTTAGGATGTTGTTTAGTGCAGGTGCGTTCATGTCCGACAGCACCTCAAACTGTCCAGCAGAAAGCCCGTGTCGTGGTTATTATTCAGCAGACCGTTCCGCTTCAGTTGTTGGTTAACACAGTGTCTGCTCCGACAGCTGACACCTGCTTTACTGCTCTGGTTTTACTTCCATAGCGAGTACATCTCTGCTTTTCCAGGCACGTCACACTGCGGATCACGCCTCAATAGTAGTTTTCTGTCTACTTTTGTTTGCCCTGCCATTTATGCAAATCGGTGAGAGGTGCCAATGGATCAGTCATAAGTAGACTGATGTGTTTATGACAAAATAAAATGCTTTCTTTTTCTTTCCCCCTCCTTGTTTTGTTGAAAATGTGTTTCCATTCTTAAGTGGTTGCTCTAAATTTCCCCTAGGTGTGACTGTGATAAACTGGAGATAGTTCCAGTCTCTGCTTTGCTTTTGCCAAATGTCACCTGGGCTTCATAAAGGTTCAGAGACAACATATACAGCTCTGGAAAAAAATACGAGACCACTGTAAAATGATCACTTTCTCTGATTTTACCTTTTATAGGTATGTGATTGAGTAAATTGAACATTTTTATATTATTCTTCTCTAAACTACCGACAACATTTCTCCCAAATTCCAAATAAAAATATTGTTATTTAGAGCATGTATTTGCAGAACACGACAAATGGTCAAAATAACAAAAAGATGCAGTGTTTTCAGACCTCAAATAATGCAAAGAAAATAGTTCCTATTCATTTCTAAACAACACAATAATAATGTTGTAACTTGGGAAAATATTTGGTGGAATAACCCTGATTTTCAATGACAGCTTTCATGTGTCTTGGCTCTCCTCCATTGCTGTTGGATGACTTTATGCAGCTCCTGGCATAAAAATTCAAGAAACTCAGCAATGTTCCCTGGCTTGTGACCATCTATCTTCCTCCAGAAGTTTTCAAAGTGGGTTCAGGTCTAGAGATTGGGCTGGCCATGACAGGTTCCTCATCTGGTGGTTCATCATCCACACCTTTATTGACTTAGCTGAGGCCAGGAGCATTGTCCTGGTAAAAAAAAAAAGCCAGTCCTCAGAGTTTGGGAACATTGTCAGAGCAGAAGTCCAGTATTTTTCAATAGTTATTTTCAGATTCCAATTACTTTTGTGATACTAATAGCACTGTTTTTACCTATTGTAAGAAGATAGTGATGGCCACAGTAGTGGTGTTTATACTTCTTCTTAAATAAGACATGGATCAGGTGTTTATTCAGTAGAATAAGGTGTGCTTGTGTTGGAATTCAACAGACAGAGGAATGGCATGGCTGTCATACATGCAGACATGCTGATTTCAGAGGAAATTGCAGTGGTCTCTTAATTTTTTCCAGAGCTGTAGGTGTGAAAAATTGGCTTAAGCCATACCCACACAGGACGAGTACTACCTGTGAACCTCTGGTAATTCCTAATAACTGCACAGGTTGTCTATTATCTTAATCCAATGCAAATTAGCCATGTCTGTACTTTGTAAAGTAAAAATGCTATCACAAATTCCAGCTAGAGCAAAGAATATGTTTCTCTTTCAGCACTTATCTGTAAGTGGTGAACCCACCCTTGACATCAGAACTGATCAATAATGTCAGTAAATTCAAGTTTTAAAAAAAATTTAAAAAAAACAGGCTTTGCTTATCCTGTGAAGGGGTTGATTTCCAAATCACAAAAAGTTATACTAGTTTCATGCAAACAGGGCTTTACCCAGTTCCTATAAAGGAATGAAAGAAGCTTCACATGCTTGTTCTCTCTGAAATAGGCATTTTTTAATAAAGATTTTATAATAATCAGAAACAGCTTTATTGGCCAAGATGGTGCACAAAAACATGGAATTTGACTTCTGTTTATCCTTACCCGTCATGTACAATAGAATATGTATAGAAATATAGAACAAAAGTAAAACGCACATGGTAAAAAAAAAACATTGACATTAAAGAGAGTGAATGTTATTTGATGTTCTTTTTCAGTTTCTGGTACACTACAGCAGGTTACTTTTGCTTAATTTCAGATGACAGATCACTGGACCTGCACTGCTCAAATTTCAATAATGTAGGCTTATATTCTTAAGTATAACAAAGCTGAAGGAGTAAACACAGGCAAAAAACACTGTTCACTTAAAATATCCCAGTAAGAATTTTACGGTTTTGTGTGAAGGATTATTATGATGGATCATTATTCAAGTATCACCAAGTAACGTTGCTTATTCCTTTAGACTTTTCTCCAGTTATTGTTTTACTCGGTGGATACTGGAGAGACTGGACTCTAAACATCCTTCAGATGGTATCAGCTTAAAAAGGTATAGATCCACTCGCCTGGTGTTTACCAGAGTGCATACAGTACAGTGTGACAGTCACTGTAAGCATGTGACCGACTGACTCACAGGTCTACATTCGCCTCCTGATCAACATGTGCTGTGAGACAAATCGCTTTCCTCTCCACATATAAAGGAGAACTCTCACAAAAACCTCATTCTGACAGAACGAGAGGCTCCAGAATTGGGATAACCTGTGACTGCGCTCTGAGACAATGTTGGCAATTGAAACCATGAACTGACAGCTTTGTGTAGTATCCTGAGGAAACATGAGTGCCTATTGATTGAACTGACAGAGGCAGAGAATTAATGTGAGGGAAGATAATACAGTCAGGCACAAACACAATGACCCCCCCACAGGAAATGGATAGAGTTTCTCCATATAAACAGATCTACAGACATGATATAGTGCTGTACTCAAATATTTTAGTATGCAGATATTGTACTTCTGAGTTTCCTATTCACTTTGAGTCCTGTGAGGTTAGAAAGCTACTAGTGATGAGAAATTAACTGCATTTTGATAAGAACATGAACAATATACAGTACTGTGTAACAGACCTAGGCCAATATTAGGTTTGTTGTTTAAGTAAAGTTCAAATGACCATACATATGCATTTCTCAGACTCTGTGTTAAGATACAATCTGGATATGTGAAGTATGTAGAGCAGTTAAAAGTAAAGTTTCAAGGAAAAAATGCTTCTATAAGCTAAAGTTACAGTAGCATAATCTCCCTTTGCACTTAATATGTCTTTAACACATCAGATTAAATAGTGACTTTAACCTTTATAAACCTATATAATAAATAAATATATAGTAATAAAAAATAAAAGTAAAAAGCTTATGGAAAAGGGTATTTTTCAAACAAAACTGTACTAATGGTGTTAACCCATAAAGTCCCAGTGCTACTTTTGTTAGTTCCCAAATTGATTTTTTGATTTAATCTTTCTTAAGTGATTTATCACCATTTATCCTAATATCACCCTCTCCATTTTGCTTTTTTCAGTAAAAAATTGCCATTTTCCTATATTTTTATTTACTGCTCATGTACTTTAATCATACTGAGATTGCATTTGAGGGTGATCACACCAAAAACAGAGGAAACTTGAGAAAAAGTGTAAAATATATCATTAACTGAACATAAACTGTCTCCATCCACTGTCATTGATCCAACTCCATGGGTTTTACAGGTGAATTAATGTTGTAGAAGAGGACAGTGTTTCCACGTTCACTACGGAGTCTCTGAACGTCCAAACGAGTCATATCTGATGACCATGAAAAGATGATAAACTGTATTTCACACCAATTATTTACATGGATTGATAGGATTAGTAGCTCTAAAATTATCAGTTTAGCTCCGTAGATGCTTTTGGTCACTGGTGTATATTTGAGTCTTTATGGATTAAGTATATATTTTTTTTAAAATGTAGAGCACAGTTCAGGTTTTCTGTGTGTCCTTTAAGACTGTGCACATATTTCCTGTATTTTTTGTTGTATCTGAAGAAAAGAGAATGAGGAATAAATACGTATGTTCATTTCAATCTTGGAAAAACAACAAAGCTAAAAGTGGTCCAAGACTTTTGCACAGTACTGTAGATGTACAGGCCTAAAAGCTACAATGACAGTTCATCCACTCAAGTATTTTTAACATACAGTATGTGGCAGTACACGTCCTCTGGCTCCTACGTATGGTACTAAATATTTTCCTCATAAGCAGAAGCACTAAGCAGCACTGGGTGTTCAACTGTGTCGACAAGAAATTCCATCTACTCTTGCCAATTTCTAACACTCAACATGTAATCACTCTTGTATGTATGTGTTAGAAGTATGTACTAGAACTACTACTCAAACAAGGCCTCTGTTTTCATCTGTGAGTCAGGTGCTAGTCCAAATCTCTTAATGCAGTGCCCAGTTCAAGCCTTTTGGGATAAACACACAAGAATAGTCACATGCCCTTCTCTAACAGCTACAAACTGTCTTTCAGTTTTCCCCCTCATACTTATGATAGTATGCAGAAGTGTGTTTGTTATTTTTACATTTATACACACTAATGTCTGCATTATTTTTTTAAATTTCTGTAGTTTATACTCTTACTTCCCTTGTCATGTGCATGCAGTGGGCCCTGTTACAACCATAACCAACATAACATCAGAACCGAAAGGAAAATGGTGATGTACTTACTCTTTTCAGAGGCACTGTGCTCCTAAACCAGTTATAGTCAGGAGACACTTTAATCTCCTCCATCTGTGGGAAACATTAAATGGGAAAACAATCAGGAAATACAGCGAATAGCTACGTCATAGAGATAGTTACTGTCCAGATGAGCATAATAACATGCTAGCTTAGCCGCTGATGTGTATCTGACTTATCGAAATACACAAAATAAACATGACTAGTCAGTGTGTGGCCGTTTGGAGGCAACACTTCGGAGTCCAGCGTCACGGTGGACGAACTCAATGACCGAATAATGAGCCACGGTTCATTCACTGTGTCTAAACGCGATTTTGTGGATACTATTACCGTTTCTGTTGTGGCTGTTATTCACCGTGTCCGTGGAATTTTATCCATGTCTAGGTAGCATTTTCTCCGGCTAGGTAGTCATATGACTCGACTTTCAACGACTTCCGCAAAGGCTCTACCTCGTTTCTTTTTTGACACCGCCCACCAGTGTCTGTGTCACGGCCACAGATTGAAGCTGCGGCGCGTTTGTACCAGTGGAAGTGGATTTAGCTTATTAGCTTTTAGCCTAGCTTAGCTGTTACCGCTACAGCGAATACGCATGCGCATATAAACGTTTGGATCTGACAGGCGCTCTTTTATTAAAAAACACATAATTTATATATTATATATTTTGTAATATATATATGTAATATTCTAATGTCAACTCCAAATTATTTTCTATGTTGTAGTGTGGAAAAAGTAGTTACATGAAAGTGTTAACATTTACAAACTATGCTTTCACAAAAAATGTTAATAACCTGAAATATGAATATCTAGAAATGTCTTAAGAGATGTTAGTGCAGTTTCAACAGTATAATGTCTGTTGCTAAATGTTTTGTGCCTTTGTATAACTTCTGTAAGGTGTAAATTGTAATGCACATGTGTAAATAAGCTGAAGCATAAAATTGCACATATTTATCTTTCAGGTTTCAGGTAAATTTCAGGTAGTTCACGTCATTTATATATATATTTTTTTTATTTTTTTTTAATTATACTTTGTAAACTTAAACATTTTCGTCATGTAATTTTACTTTTATCACTCCAAAACATAAGAGAAAAGTTTGGAGTTGACATTATTTAAAAGTTATGTTATTTTAGTGGTTCTGCTCACTTGAGATCAAATTAGGCTGCATGTGGTTTGACATCTATGGTTTGAAGAATTTAACATATGGAGAATTTAATATTTAGCCCATAGATGAAACACTTCTTATCATAACCATTCAAAATAAACACATTTGGATATGTGGCTCTCAATCAACAGGCCACAGATTAAAAAAAAAAAATTATCATCTAAAAGGGGTCAAAAGCTATCGTACAAATTGCAGTGGAGCCAGAGAATACAATATTTGTCTCAGATGTAGTTAAGTATACAAATGCAGGAAATGAAAAAAAAAAAAAATTAAGTGTAAAATACTTTAAATTGATAGGCTTCACTTCTTGGTTACATTCTACTACTTGTGTGCAGCCTGTGAGAGCCAACAACAGGGAACTGAAGAGTCTAAAATACTTGGTAGAATTACTTTTGCAGTTGATTGTATGATGGCTACATGCGAAATTCAATCAGGCTATTATTGTCTATGCCAAGCGTCAAATCCCCTGGCTTTACCCTTTGTGTTGCTGATAACACATCAAACAGACCACTGCATTTCAATACCAACCCTGCACAACCTTCCCTGAGTTCAACACAGACGACACAATGACAGGTTCAGGTTCAGGCCAAGGTTTTACACCAGGACAGATAAAATAGGATTACATCACTGCACCAACACATACTGAGGTTTTAAGAGCCATGTTTTAATCTCCAAGCACTCCATTATATTAACAATTTACATAAGTAGCAGTTTATAACTAATTCCGATTATCAGTTTCAACGTAAAACCTCATAGTTTAGACCTGGCGACTAGTTTAAGACCATCATCTGGGCTTGTGAACTCCCCTCAAACATAAAATACATCACTCAAACTTTAAAAAACATCCAAGGGAGTATGTGAAAACAATAGAACTCACAATAACAATGGAAACACAGTATATTTGTGAACATGACAGGAACTCCGTGTTTTAAACAGTGCACTGGACTTATCAAGCCACCACCTTAAGCATAACAAACATTTATTAGATCATAAATCAGAACATGCTATCAAAGTGACAAGTGTCCTTCAAGCTACTAAAAATAAAAATGTCTTAAATTTTTCACTGAGAGCCCAGAGGAATAAATAAGATAAAAGCATTTGTGCAAGTGTGGATCACATCACTGCTGGCTCAAAAGTATGGAAGTCAGAGTGCTTCTAGACATTCACAAAGGCACTTCTTATGTTGCGGGCATCTTTGCAGAACAGCCAATAAGGTGAATCAGCTCAGTCCAAAGCAGAAATAATTCCCAGCAATATGTTCCATGACAAAAAACAATTTCTAAAATAAAAGCATGCCACAGAATAATATTGCTTGAAAATAACTGAGCTTAAAAGACATTTATTAGGTGCTGCTTATTAGTATTAACCTCCAGCTTTCTGAATAGTCAAATACTTTTATCAGTAGAAAAAGGTGCCAAAGTCGCCCATGCCGTTGCGTCTGAACTGGTTTCCTTGGATGGAGACAAATATCTCATGGTCCATGAGGTCCTGCACGGCTCGGCTGCAGGACGTCTCCTTGTTTCTGCTCAACTGCCGACAGAACTGCCACTTCTTTGACAAGGTGGCAAGTGCGTCCCCGTCTGCGCTGTTGCTGACGTCCGCAGACTCGGCCTGAACATCTCTGGAGTTGTTGGCAGTCGGAGTTGCTGATGAGGCGGCGTTGATGTGAGGATCTGTAACTCCTTCCTGCTGTTTCTCTTCAGCCGTCTGTCCAGCATCGTCTGGGAAACAAACCAACAGATGAGTGTGGTGAGCTTTTCTGTGATTTCTACTTTACATCAACGACTTCGATTAGACAGACAGACAAATAGATAGATATGTACTTTATTAATCCCGAAGGAAAGGATTAGGAGTTCTACAAACCTTCGCTTCTGTCAGTAGGGACTTTCTTGTCGCCCATGTTACTGGGTTTCACTAGAATCACTCCGTAGCCTTCATTGTTGTGGATCACGTTGTTTTCCATGGTGATAGATGGCATCACATCCAACTCATCAGCAAAGTCCTACAGAGGCAGACAATTGAAGCAACCAAAAAAAATTTTATAAAAAAAAAATAAAAAATTATTTGGCTATGCTATATTTAACCTTTTCATGTTTTCATGGTGCAAGAATACACATTAAGAAGAAAGAAATTAATAAGACATAAATATTGCCAGTGTTTGTGGGAAGGCAGGGAGTGTGAGTGAATTTGCTAGACAAAAATGTAATTGTACACACTAAATTATTAATGCTAGGCGCAAATCTAACTATACAATCTTCCACAATCAATCAATCCAAGAAAGCATAGGTTTGATCTGTATCAGGGCCTGGTAACATGAATTAATTCACTTAAAGAAAAAGGTTTTATTTTCCCAAATTGCAAAATCATGGTTATTTCTCTGGAAACCTTCCTTGCTCTAGTAAAAACTCAGCTGGTTTCCTTCCTTTAATAGAAAAAATGTAAATGTGTTCTGCCAGCCATACATTGCATCTAGTTTTGGCAAAATACAAGTATTTTTTTTAAATCATCTTTTAGTTCATAATACTAGAAAATAATAGGAAATTGCGACGATTTAATTTTTTGGCCTCATCTCCCTGCTCTATTCCATACTAAATGATCCATTGATTTATCAGGACAAAAAGTAAATAGGCATATATGCATTTATAGGATATGTCTTCCTGCATGCCATGTTTGAATGTTAAAAGGGACTTAATTTGTAAACTAAACAAAAATCTACATGACAGCTGTGGAAACACTGAACATTAAAGGCTGGGTAAAGACAGAGAAGAGAGCTACGATTTTCATCAATGTCATTTTTGCTGCAGTAATGTTGGTCAGTTGTATTTTTCAGTATTTTCTTGTTTGTGTTTATCCATTTGTTTTGCTGTCTCTTGTCACCTTGATGAGGATCCCATCCTTACAGTGGTGGATGCCGTTTCCAATCAGACAACATACACTGCCGGGATAGATCTCCACACCAGCCCCCTGCAAAAAACAAGAGCAAAATAACAGACAATAAGTTCAATGCATTTAATTTAACACCTGCTTTATTTAGCCAATTTGGTCTTAAATTACTCTCAGTAAGTTTGTCACATTGGTCTTTTGTTTTTACGAAATTATCTTTTAGATATTTGCCCATTTAAGTACTAGTCATTCGAGTTGAGTTGTGTTCTGTTCTGAAAATTGGTTTTGTTGAGCTCCTGTGCCATTCTTCTTTACTGTAGTCTGCTGCCTCCTTGTGTTGTAAAGCTGATCAACCTGATGACAGCCAAGGTCCTGTTTTTTGTTTCTTTTTCCTTTTTAAACGACAAGTAACATATAATCAGCATTATAACCCCCTCACCTTGGAGCCATAGAGGTCACATATGTTCATAGTGAGATGAGCGGATGTTCGGACAATAACCCCAGTGGTCTCACATTGTAGCACACAGTTCTCCATGTACAGATTTCCCTGACGCACGCCTACAAACCAAACAAGGAAAGACACAGCAAGAGAACAGAATGTATATTAACAGACCATCCATAACCAAAAAGAGTTTGGATGTACTTTACTCTATTACTCACCAAATGTAACACAAAAATCACACGCAACACCTCTAAGTGGAACTTCACAGGGCTATACTCACACAGAATGCCTTCAATAGCATCGTGCTGAATGAACTTGATGTTGGACATTTTGACATTGGCTCCAGTGGACTCCACAAATGAATCCCCTTTATTTTTCTTCTCAATCACCACCTCATCAGGAAGCCCAAAGCCTGGTACAAAGTCAGACCAGAGAGGAAGACCCCTGTCACATAAAGGTGAAGGACCTGGGCTTTTTCACCATTAACATCACATAAAAGGCATGTGTGTTTTAGTTTTAGGCTTATAACCAAAGAAGTGTAAGGCTAAAATGCATGTATACATCAGTATAAAGATGACTCGGATGTAACCCTATCACATGACCTGGTGGATGTGAAACTGTTAATCTCAGATAATTAGATTTGATTCTCCTTCCTCTGGCCTTCATTACGACATGCAGGTAGTGTAGGCTTCATACCTTCTATTGTGATGGAGTCTGGTAGGACCATGGAGCTGGTAACACTGTAGACACCTGGGAGAACAATGACCACGTCGCCCTCGTGGCATGAATCCACAGCTGATACAGGGTCTCTATGAAACTGAACATTTAACCACATACAGCAGGAGAACTAGACATAGTGTATTCATCCAATTACAACCCCAAATCAGAATAAATTCAAGACATTATGGAACATGCAAATTAATAAAAGTACTGACTAAAATGTACGCTGACTTGTATTTTATTGCAAATGGTATTAACAGGACAGTATGTGTAAAAATTACTGAACTGTTTAAAAACAATATTCCTAAAAGAAAGATAGAGGGGGATTAGGATATTTCAACCTCCACTGTGTAGAACAGAACCAAAAAAAAAAAGTTATCTGGATTATTTCAGTGTGTAAAAGGCACAGATGAAGTCCAATCTGAACAATGTGACCTCTAAGCCCCCAGATGACACTGCATCAACAACCGTCATTCACCTCTACCTGACAGAACCACATGCAAACCTTTGTCTAGCGCTACAATACAGAGCGACAGCCACAAATGCCCAATGACACCTTTTTTTAACTGCCTCCAGAATAATCATCAACTTCTCTGGGCTTAAAGGCTTCTAGGACGTAGATCTCACTGTAAAATGTGTATTGTGGTGAGACAAATCAGTCTTCTTTTTGCCTGTTACCTACCTGAATTTCAGAGTCCTCACTGGAACACAGAGGAAGCAGCCTGTCATTGAGGAGGGACTGGAGCTGGATCGTCGTGCAGGATGACGAGACCACATGAACCACCTTGACACCTGATACTCTGGGTCCACGGCTCTGCACACATTGCTGCCTGGCATTACCTTTATAGCCGAGCACATACCTGTAGCAAAGGTGGATGTTGGGAAAGTGAGTATAACTGAAACAGTGAAATGACAGAGCGCCGATTTAACTTTCACACACCTTAACAAGGGGTTTTCAATGATGTGCAGTTTGCGTTTCAATGTCTCCAGCTGATCATAGAGCTTCAGGCCCTCCACCATGGACACGTTGTCCAGCTCAGAGTCTGAGTCACTACTTAGGCCGCTACGCAGCACAGAGAACTGCTGAAAGCACTGGGAGCAGTTTTCCAATAAAGACTGGTACTCTGCCACTAGACCTGCTGAGACTCTGTCCTCCAAGATGTCGTAGTGTCTGAAGGAAGACGTGTGATGAAGTTTATAACCCTGCATCAATACTTATCAATTACAGACTAACTCACAGTGAACTCACAGCCTGAGACGAGGTTCTACACAACGAACAAAGTAGTCAAAGTCATCATCCTCATCTTCTTCATCCCACTGTCTCCAGATGTGCTTGTAGAAAAATCTGAAAGTTAAAGAGAAGAGGATGGAACATGGGTAACAGGGGACACTCACCCAAATGACAACAACTGAAAATCAGTTAGGCTTGAGGTGCATTCGAAGTGTCGATGATCAATGTGTCCTGCAATTCACATTAGTTCTCACAGCTAGCTGCGTTCTTCATTGACGCACAAGTTGAGTGATCCACCGCTAAGAGTTGTAACGTAGACATCGGTTAAAGGTTGGCCCGTTTTTCAAAGAGGGGTCGGGGTAAATGTCGTACCTCAAATGTTCGATGGCAAGGGCAGTCTCATCAAAGTCTCCAGACTCGTCATAGACCACCTGAAGCTCCTGCAGGAGGACTCTGTGCTGTGTGGCCTCCAGCAGAGACTTCATGGACTCCTCATTGAGTTCACAGCCTTTGGCCTCACACTGCAGAGGCAGCACCAGCTTCACACATGCTTTCAGATCTTTAAAGTCTACGTCACATACCTGAAATTAGGACCACATTTTTAGAACGGAAAGATGTTTTGATCCCATGTTTATGCTCCAATATAAGATAATTGTTTCCCTCTGGCAGAGTAGGGCCTGTTTTACCACTTATACAAAAGGGAAGAAGGAAAACACATTTTATTCACAATTTTTTTTTTTTGTCCAGAAGCTCATGGATCATTCATCATTTCACTTCACTGTCACCAAGTAGTCACATGAAAATAAATTAGTGTATCATTCAGACGGAGCCTTAAAGTCAGTGTCAAGTAGGCCTATAGAAGAGCTGGAAAGGTTATTTTTTCAGATCAGATTTTTAAACTGCAGTTGAAGGAGGTACTTGTCCATAATCAGTGCAATACCTACCTATGTATATTAGTCATCTCTAAAAAGCAGCATCACTTCATGTTCAAACATACAAATTTAGAGAAAAAAAACCCTTTATATAACATGACAGACAAATATTTGAAACCGCTATTGGCGAAAAGCATCTCATATGCTAATGTCAACAAATATCATCCAGTATTTCAGTGTACCCATAATATCCATTGTGTTTCAGAACACACGGCTCTCCAAAATATCACCTTACCTCCACCAGAACATCAAATATATTAGTGGACCAGAGAGCCTGCCAGTCACATGGTTCTACAACCTTCTCCAGGTAATCAGCTGTGAAGGCCTTCACCTCAGAGGGCTTACAGTCACCTTAAAAAGAAAACATTAACAAATCTATGAGAAGTCTAATGACCCACAACTTATAATTTCCTGTTATATTATCAGCAGTGATTTTCCTGTTACCCAGCATGTAGTCCTGATACGCTTTGAACCTCTCATAGAACAGGAGGCAACTGGTCTGAAATGTGTCTGGGAGACTTGAATTCATCCCTGCGTGGCGCTCACATCTCTGCAGCTGTGTCCCTGACTTCTCTGTGCCAAAGTGATCTGTGCCACTGTCATCTTCATCCTCACTGTGGCCTTCATTCTGAGACAGGGCTGTTGGGAAAACACAAAGCTTAATGAAGAGGAAACTAATAATATAATAATATTTCTATCAAATAATTATCAAACACGAGCACAAACTGTAAAAAAAAAAAAAATCAATTTCTTCATCTCCAGAAAGATGTGGTTATTTATTGGCTTTACATCATAATCAATAAAACATAGTGTGTCTGACAGAGAATGATAGTCTTTAATTGCAACCCTAGTACTGTAAAGCCACTGCCTTGAGGCTTATGAATGTATCTGATTGTGGCCTATTGATGCCGTTTGCCACATGCAGACAGACAGTACACCAGCTGTATCTGTGTCATCAGTGTGTATCTGATGGACACCCTATGTGTTCCATTAGTGTAACATGGTTTTATTGAATTCCACTGGTATTTTGCCAACAGGTTTAACCAGTTGCTCTAGCATTGCTGAAAGCTGTGACTTGTCTGACAGAGTACTGCACCCTCGAGGTATCACGAGTCACATGGGCAGTCTCATGCTAATTGTGTGTCCATCAGTTGTTGTTTTTCCCCATCTCCTAGGCTGCTGGCCATTTGGGTTAAAGCCTAAATACCGCATGAAACTGACTTTTTTTGAGTAGACATTGAGACCACACCAGATCTAGATAGAGTTTGTGATGGGTGAAATCTGAAGTGAAATGGCTCTTTTTCACATTATATATTAAACCAGCAGTTGAAAACCAGTGGTTTGATAATTAACTATTATACTACCCACTGTAGAGTACCTTCATCTTAAAATTTAAGTCACTGAAGCTCTAAAATAAAAGTAGAGGAGAAAGTACATCATTTACCTCTGAACTGTAATTGTGTGAAGTATAAAATTGCATTAAAAGAGAAATAATCAGGTGAATTAGAAGCACAAATAGTTAAGATCTGTGCTAAAGAGCAGTATATTTACTCTACTGCGTGACGATGCTGAAAATGAATGTGAAAAGCAGAAAACAAACCATGTTAGCTTAGCTGTTAACATGGAGACAGAAAATCAGGTTAACATTAATTTTTTGACATGACGTTTTCCAAAACAGTGCTAACTAGCGCACATAGTAAGACGAAACTCTGGTACTAACTGTTTATGGATATAAATTTTATTTCTAAATATCTAGAAAAACGTTAAGTTACACAGACCTTGAGTAAGAGCAGACGCGTTGTTATTTTCTATGTCGAATTCAACGTTAACGTAAGACTCCAAATCAGCCACCACGACGTCTGGCAAAGCCGCATCTCTCTCCATTTTAAAGTGAAATAAATGCCTTGAAAATATCCAAAGGAATCTCTCTAAAAGTCAACCGCGTTGTACTAACATACAACCATTAAACTTAACTGCACACACCCAACTACTTTCAAAATTTCCCTCCCGCCGCTGATTCCAGCGGTTTACTTCCGGTTGGGCATTTTTAGCTCCTCCCCCCGATTGAACCCCTCTGGTAAATTAATCAGTAGCATCAGCCGATTCAAACACTTTTCCGTTTTGGAAAATGGTAAAAATAATGAATGATGAGTGATGTAACATATGTCCATCCCACCCTAGTTTTACGTTCAGATAAATACGTCAGTGCCATAAAATTAAAAGTATAATATTTCCGGTTCAAAACACAAACTGGAAGAAGAGAGTTTCACGTTTGCACTTTCGAGTGAGCGCATCTAGGAGCTTTGAGGCCGGTGTGATCATTCATCGAATTGGTTATTTTCATTTATTGTGTAGGGGTCTTGATTCTTCCAAGTCTTTGGTATTAAACCCTTAGAAACTGTTGTACACTTGTCATACTGTGGAGGTAGATTTGTTTCTTTTTTATCTAATTAAAAGGAAAGTTAACTTAAAAAAAAAAAAAAAAACCTTTTCAATTAAAAAAGTGTTTGAATACGAAAAAATATTTCAGCTAAAAAAAAAATTTAATTTGAACATTTTTTTTCTTTGATTGAAAAGGATTTTTTTAATTGAAGTTAGTTATTTTTGGATTTTTTTTTTTTAAT
>JAPQRP010000019.1:12237630-12254140 GCA_037367295.1 Apogon hyalosoma | reverse complement strand
AATATTAATGTGAATCCAATGCTATGTATAGGTTTTCAAGGTCCAGGAATTAATTTTAGGAGTAAATTAATCATGGCGGCATAAAATGAAAAGTAAATCCAATAGGATGTAAGTATTACACGTAAAACAAAACTAATTTCAAAACTAATCATAATCATTTTGTTTGCAACGTACATTTTTATGTGAATCTGCGTCTTCAAAGATTAAGAATAACTAATACTTTACTCGGGTACTTCACTTTCTGAGGTATCCATACTTTACTGCTACATTATACTTCTAATCCACTACATAACAGAGACAAATTTTGTACTTTTTACTCCACTGCACTCGAGGCCAAATGTTTTGGGAATGACACAAATGGATCCTTTGCTTAAATGTGATTTATTTGTAATAAAGCTTCTTTAAAATCTATATAATACTTCTAGTTGTTCTTCAGTATATCTCAGAAATATGTGGAAATTAAAAAAAAAAGTTTTCTATCATTTCAGTATAATTTTTTTTAAACTTTTAAGGTTAGGACTCTTGTGGAAGTGTTACTGATTAACACTAGTAATTCTGAAGACATGTCTTATCAATAAGCAATAATCATCATCAGTTGCAGCCCAACACATAAATAGTTAAAATGAGCTCCACCTCAAACTTTAAAATACTGCTTTCATATTTATACTATGACTGAATTTTGAGTGAACCTTCTAGGCCATGGCTTAAAGGTTGGAGAAGTGGCTTATGACTGAAGGGTTGCTGGTTCAATTCCCGGACAGGTAGAGAAATTGTTGGCTGCTGTGTCCCTGAGCAAGGCATTTAACCCCCCATTTGCTCCCTGGGTGCCTGACATGGCACCCCACTGCTCCTAGTCTGCAGTGTGTGGTGTGTTCCTGCATGTTCAGCTGGCGACGGGTTAAATACAGAGGGTCAGCTTAAGTGTGTGTTGCCTGTATAATATATACTGACACAGATTCTTAATAAGACACATGACATTCAAACTGGGAAGACTTTTTTGCTGATAATACTACGGTTGTAAATGCAGTGTTTTCTCTTGTTGTTGCAGCATTGTATGGGCACAGCTGCAACACATAATGTTTCCAACCACACCCTGCCGTCTCTTAGTGTAGTCAACATCTTTGTCACACATGCACATTTATCGTGGTTGCTGCGCTTCTCTGCCTGTTTCTTACCCATGTGGTCCTTGTTGGTGGAGTGTCTGGCCAGATTTCTCAGCAGACCGGTCAGAGGTCTGAGCTCCGTGTCGATGTCGGTGTCCAGCAGGTCCATCAGGATGGGCAGCATCCTCTCCTGCTCCAACACCACGTTACTCAGCACTGACGACCACTGAGAGACAAATAATGGACGTCAATGTTGGCCTTTAAAGGGACTCGGTTCAGTCTAATGTCTGCAACTGCTGGTTCCATCTGAAGGAGGTGTGAACTACAGTCGTGGAAAAAATTATTAGACCACCCCTGTTTTCTTCAGTTTCTTGTTCATTTTAATGCCTGGTACAACTAAAGGTGCATTTGTTTGGACAAATATAATGATAACAACAAAAATAGCTCATAGTAGTTTCATTTCAGAGCTGATATCTATTCATTTTCCATGTTTTCTTGATAATAACCAAAATCACTTCAGTTCAATAGCTATGTCATTGTACTGCCAAAAAGAGTGCTTTCCATGTTTCCATGGTTTCTTTTCTGTCTGTTTTAGTCACATGATACACACAGGAGTAAGTACTGGATTGCATAACTATTGTTTTTGATTACTTTTGATGATCTAATAATTTTTCCACAACTGTATAGTGAAGTCCTCAACAAGACATGACCCCTCTAAAAATATTCACAATGTGATATTCTCATATGATATATTCACATCGTCAGTCATTTCATGAGGCGAGGTAAAAATATTTTATTCCAACATTGTGGGTACCAGCGTATCATCCCTGCCTGACTTTCACTATTAACAATAATAATAACATATAAAAGCTAAGTCATGTACTTTGTGAGTATATTTGTCATTTTCCTGGTCAGAAATGACAGACAACATTCAGTTTCCTTAATTCTGCAGCAAAACAGAAAAAAAATATTAATTGAATATATTTTCTACAAGCAATAACATGAAATTCTATCACTGCTTTGATCCCCATGCCGGTGCTGAAAGACAATACTTATGCACCAATTTGTTCTTTTCTGATTCTATTCATATTGCTATAAATGATAAATGAAAGCGAAATTAAGAGTTAACTGCTTTTGCGTCTTCTATAAAAAAGCAAAAAAGAGAGCTCCTCCAAAAGAATGTAGTGTACATGACCATTTATAGAGTAGAGTAGAGTAGAATAGAATAGGCTTTATTGTCATTGTACCAGTTATGCAACAAAATTGTAGGTGGTCTCTACCAGTGACAGTGACTATAGTAGACAGTTTACGTCTGTGTTACATCAGATGAAATAGACATGCGCCGTTAACATTTCCTTCCTACCCTGGCTTCTCCCGCGGTGATATTCTGCAGGGCTCCCAGAGAGGCTTCACGGCTGGTGAAGCTGCAGTCGTTATTCTGCAGGACAAGCTTGTACAGCGCCACGATCTTTGGGTGCCACAGCCACTCAGCGCCCTTCGGTTGCCGGGACACCTCGGACAGGATGGACAGGGTCTGGTTACGCTGCTGTGGACGAGGACAAACAGGAGAAATGTGACTAAATCAGGGGCGTCAGACTCATTTTAGTTCAGGGGGTCACATACGGTCCAATTTGATCTCAAATGGGCCAGACCAGTAAAATAATAGCATCATAACCTATAAATAATGACAACTCCTAAACTGTTCTTTGTTTTAGTGCAATTACAGAACATTTACAAATTATCCTTTCACAAAAAATATGAATAACATCAATATCCATGAACGACCTGAAATTCCTTAAGAAAAATGAGTGAAATTTTAACAATATTACGCCTCCGTTTATCATTTACACATGTGCATTAAAACTTACAGATCACAGTGGATCTACAAAGGCACAAAACATTTAGTACCAGGCATCTGGAACTGAAAAATAGAGCATTTAACTTTATGATCAAAACAACTTGTCAAGACTAAATGATACCCATAACTGTTAGTGTCTTTAGTGTAATTTCTGCACTTTGCGAATTCAGCCTGCGGACCAGATTGGAACCTTTGGCGGCCTGGCTTTGGCTCGCGGGCCATATGTTTAACACCCCTTGTCTAAATTATAGAGGTCAACAGTTATGGTGAGGAAGATAAAAGTAAGAAATATCAAGGTCATGGTCAAATATATTTCTATAGCTCATTTATAACAACGCAGTGTCCGAAGTGCTGTACAAGGATATACGTAAAATACAAAATAATAATAATAAAGCTAATAAAAATATATAGATATAGAACATACATTAAATGTGATGAAACAGACACGCAATAATAAGATAAATAGTATCTTTAAATAAAATCAGAAGATAAAGCAAATAAAAGTCACACACATATTAAAAGCCAGTACAAATAGGTGTGTCTTGAAAAGAGATTTAAAGTCTTGAATGGACTGTGCACATATGACATGTTCATTGTCAGTAGTTTCTAGGGGTGTTTGTAGGGGTTTGGGTTCCTCTAACATAAACTTGATAACAGTTAGGTCTTTTCTCCTCACTTTAAATGTAACGTATATTTGTAACCAGGGGCTGATGTTCTGCCAGGAGCCGTCACTGCCTGCTATTGTAATGAGTAATGTGATCGTCCGGTTTCTCCGTGTTGTATTGAAATCTGATCCTCCCTGTGGATTCGAGGCCTCTTCTAGGGTTTCTGCGTGCGGGGCTGTTTATTGTCAGGCTATCGGCTCTGACTGAGGTACCTGGGAGAAAAGCCCGGCCTGCCTGATGTCACCGACTTCACCCAGATCCTCTTATCTACGTCTGAGGAGTGAAACATTTAGTGCGGGAGTGTAAAATAACAAAATATCTGAAAAGTAGCTCTAACTACTCGACCGATGAGGAGAACAGAAGTTGCGTAGTCGACAAAAGTCTTTTTTGTCGGGGACTGAAGACATTCTTTGTTTCTTTCACTTGTGTTGTGTCTTTATTGTTGTGAGATTTGGGGTTTGTGTAGCAGGTAGGTGTGGTTTTCCTGTCAGACACACAATGGACAGCACTCCAACAAGGTCAACACATGTCCCAGAGTCATACAAATGTTAATCTTACTGTCACTGCCACTTATTTATTACTGAGGGGGAAGAAAAAAAAAAAACTATCCAATTTTTTACATATTTTTTCCGACAGGGCTTTGGTGTTAGCTGTGGAATTTTTTTCTTATTTAGAAATTTTTCATGCTGTTTTAAACCAATAATGTTTATTATTTTTATAGTTAAAAGCATGTTCTTATATTTATGGACTTAAGCACATTGGGTTCGGAGTTTCAGAAAATATGCCAGTTTTCAATAACATACATAATAATTGGAATAATCGGAATGAGCTTCAAAAATGACTGATATTGACAGTTTGATTTCAATTTCTACTTTTGAGAAAAGTATAATATTATTTTAACAGACAGTTTTAGGTTTTTTTTTAATCTGTTTTAGTGACTTTTTAATCTGGGACCTCGTTTGTCATGTCATTTTAATTTTATTATTGTTGATATGAATTAATCTACACCCTAATACAAAACTTGCAAAAGAAAACAACAACAAAAAAAAAAAACACTAGGAACAAAAACCAGCGACTAAACCATCAATGCCAGAACAAAGAACAGCAACTAAACTATTAATGTCAGAATAAGAAAACAATTAAACTATCAACATCGAACCTCTAGGAACCATTAAATCTTGTAAAAGTCAGTCAGTTTTGCTCCTGTCTGAACTGATGTTGTGTATATGTGATGTCCAGAATGCATTGGGTGCTGCAACTAAGACTTTTAATGTAAATGAAATTAGAACCCAAGGATACAGACCCACGCTGAACTCTCATGCATACAACATCTGCTGATGGTAAAGGTGAAGTGAGGTGCATGGTGATGAATAGTGTTAATTGGCCAATATCAGTGTTTCACCGGTTGTGGATATATGACCTGGATGCACACAGAGCCTTTATATAATACGGTCACATCCCCGGTGACAAAAGGAGGTGGCACGGCAACAATGAGGACGTTATGGAGCCAGATGGACGGATAGTGTTGTTCATGATGTCGGTGTCTATACGCCAGAATCGGATGGGAATCATGCTACTATGGCTGACTGATCAGAGGGTTCCTCCGGTTGCCTGACCTTTGGGCCGCTGCCGACCTGAATTCCCCTTTGTCTAAATTAGGTTAGAGGTAATCTGATGTCGGGACGGCCCATAAAACCCCCTGGGAAGTCAAGCCACGGGAGAATGAGACGCAGGAGAAGTGACGAGGAATGAGACGTGGCGGTTTTCAACTGAGGCTGGATGTTATAAAACAGCATGGGTTGCACTTTGCAGCTCTGCAGTGCAAACAAAGCCTTTGTCTATCATGTTATTTGTATAATAAATTATGTAATATCTGATTTACCAATATATGAACTGAATTTGATGAAATGTTTTCCTGATTATTTGCTGAAGAACAAAGATGTACCATAGTGAATATCTGGATGGGTGTAATTTAGGAGTTTACTGTACGGACGACACATAAAAGCAAAACTAATAAACGTTCAGAGACAATTTCTCTTTTTAAAGCATTTTCAAAGGGTGTCTCACAACATGTAAATAATGCAGCTGCAGAGGGAAACAGGGTTCATCACCTTGAGTAAACTAATTTCTGGAAGAAAAATAAAACTCATACCCTGATGTACCTGCTTTAATTTTTTGGCACATCCTGTAAATGTGCCAAGTATCAACAAATAGTACAAGCATTTAACACAGATCGCAGTTCAGCTGATGTATACCGATTGCTATCTTTTGTATTTTGTTGTCCATTGTGTGTTAAGTTCGTTCATTTGGTCCCATTAACTTGGCGCTGTCTGATGATTATGGCCTGTTTTTCATATTGTACAAGTGTTAGAGTATGTCTGAACTGATTTGGACAACATGTGTTCAAATAAATGACATATATGTTTATGTAGCCTCTTACACCCAGTTCCATCTGTGTTGCCATGGTAACATTACACAACACTTGTAGCAATATACACATGCTGTACATCCACGTAACAAGAAGAATGTCAGCTAAGAGCTCAATAAAACCAACTGTCGGAAAACAGAACACAATCCAAACAACACCCACGAAAATGAGCCAATATCTAAAACAATACAATCACTGAAATGATTCTGATGAGAAAGCAATGGCCCATGATTTAACAGGTTAAAGTAGCTTTTGTTCGTTTGTTATTTTTTAGATTGTGGGACAATAGAGAAACAATAACAGACTTATCTCATTATAAAGTTGGTGTTCTATCAATACTATCAATCAATAATAATAATGGATTAGATTTCTATAGCGCTTTTCAAGGCAGCCAAAGCACTTTACATTATTGATTATTTATTCATTCGCTCTCACATTCTCCCTCTGGAGGTGGTAAACTACGTTTGTATCCACAGCTGCCCTGGTGCGTGGCTGCCAATTCGCACCAACCAGCCCCTCCGACCACCACCGAACATTCATACGCATTCATGCACCAGTGTGAGTGGAGGCAAGGAGGGTGAAGTGTGAAGTGTCTTGCCCAAGGACACAACGGACAGACTAAGACAGAGCGGGATTCAAACCGCCAACCCTTTGGTTATTGGACAACCCGCTCTACCTCCTGAGCCATGACCGCCCCTAACATATCATTACAGTTACTTTAATACTTTACACCGTCATGTATCAACAGTAGTTTTTGTACATAATTATAAGCTAACATGCACTAAATCCAGTGTCTGGGTTATATTACAGTCACGGAAAAAAATATTAGACCACCAAAAGTCATCAAAAACAATGGTTATGCAATCAAGTACTAACTCCTGTATCATGTGACTAAAACAGACAGAAAAGAAAACATGGAATGAATAAAAGCACTGTTTTTGTCAGTACAATGCCATAGATATTGATGTATATTTGTGTTGTTTTCATTACATTTGTCCAAACAAAGGTACCTTTAGTTGGACCAGGCATTAAAATGAAGATGAAACTGAAGAAAACAGGGGTGGTCCGCGACTGTAGATATGGGTTTGGACATTTGACACATGTTGAGTTATTGGTTAGTGCAGCTTTAAAACGTGTGCAAATGTGGTGTGTTTTACCTCTGTGTTTTTTTTGTTATACAGGGTGAAGCAGCCGATGGGCTCAATCTCTTTGGAGGCGGAGGCTCTCGTCGGACCCTCCAGACGGTGTCGGACTGACAGAGGAAGCTCCGTGTACAGCTGGTAGGAGAGATTCCTCAACACACACAGTGAATTTTCCACCCCCTATAAATGAAAACAGAGAGAGGGAGGAGAGTTATGTGCATTTTATGTTTTTCACTGGTTTATAATGTCCTGTTTTACTGACAGGATGTCCATTATCTAGAAAGTATTTGCTCTAAACTACTAAATCCTAAAATACTCAATCCTAAACATATTAGAATATTTATATAATTGGAAATATGTCATATACACATTTCCACTATGCACTGAATTGATATGCATCCACCTCCATCTCACTAAAAAATGACGTTACTTTGCACATTACAGTTCATTTTTGCATCTTACTGTTTGATCCAGTTTGTCCAGATTTTCTACAGTTCTTTTTTATTCTTCTGATTTATTATGTATAGTGTGTTTGCTCTTGCATTCTATTCTTAGATTCTATTTTGGTGGGGTTAAAATTGTATTGTTTTTGGTTCGTTATTTTTTTTTTGTGTGTGTTCGTTTGTTTGTCAGCAACTTTACACAAAAACTACTGGATGAATTTCCAGGAAATTTTCAGGAAAGGTGCGAGCTGGCCCAGAATAGATCCCATTAAATTTTGGTGAATCTAGGTCAAAGGTCAAGGTCACCAAAAATGTGTTTTCGCAATGATAAGAGATAGGGCAAATCAGGTAAAATGTTTGCGAGGGGCGGGGTTTGTAGTGCCTTGCACCACTTGTTTACTGTTTGTCATGCTGCTGCTGCTGCACTGCAATTCCCAATTTTGGGATCAATAAAGTATATCTATCTATCAGTCTATCTAGAATGAAGATGAACTTTGAGATCAGCCTGTTCACCTTTATCCAATAGGGTCCAGTCAACGGATCACCAGGAGACACCACGCTCTGTCAATCATCTCCATCTGGTTAAAGGTTTATCCACGTGTGCCAAGTATTTTTGGCGTGTTTGCATGTTGACAGCGTTCTAACCTAAATCAGCCCCCTGCTCAAACGTGCCAGACCGCAATGAGTAAAGAAGAATGCGATCTGGCTTCACAAGGATAAGATTTTATCATCGACATGTCATTTATGGCTTTGGAGCAAAACATTTTTTGCAGCAGTCTGTTCTGCTGCTGAATAGTCAGCATTGTGCTACATTTTTTTCATCTTCTTACATCTACCGAGGGTCGGTTAGACTCCTGCAAGTATGGTTTTTGTATCAGATGACAACATTGACGACTGGCCTTCATAACAGTTATTTCCATCAAAATGTCACACACACTGTTACCGTGCAAACCGGGGTTACCTTGTCGTCTGCTCTCTCCTCTTGTTGAATGTACGACACCAGAGAATCCACCAGGCCTCGCATGTCTCTCATCTTCTGCCTCGTCCTCTCGTTCACGGAGCTCAGGTTCCTGCATGAACACATCAACACATGTATTAACGCACAACATGTGGAGACACTGAAAGACACAGTAGGCTGATGCAGAAGATAAGACAGTAACATTTCATCTAAACCTAAATCTAAATAGAAAAAAATTATATAATGGAAATATTTACATCTAAAAACTATACTCTGAAAATATGAACAACATGAACCACCATGAACAACCTGAAATTTCTAAAGAAATATCTGCAATTTGAACAGTATTATGTCTCAGCTTATAATTGACACGTGCATTACAACTTACAGATCACAGTGAATCTACAAATACACAAAACATTTAATAATAGGTATAATATAGTGAAAACTGCACTTCTCAAATTGATCGTATTTGTTCGGGTTATTTAAATTTTTTGAGGAAAGGATAGTTTGTAAATGTAAGTATTTTCATGTAATTTTACTTATTTACAATACAAAACAATGAAAATTTTGGCATTGTCTTTACTTGTAGGTTATAATAATAGAATTTTACTAGTCTGACCCACTTGAGCCCAAATTGGACTGTGAACTAAAATGACTGACATCCTTGATTGTTAATATGTCTGTGTAATTTTTGTATTTCACAAATGCATCCCATGGGCTGGATTGGAGCCTTTTGGCGGGCTGGTTTTGGCTCATGGGCCGTATGTTTGACACACCTGATCTAAATGGATTTTAACACAGACAACTATACTCCTATGTTCCTCTTTGAGACTCTTTGGAAGTTTATATGTGAACATATATGGCCAAAACATGCTCCAAAAAGGTGCAATCAGAGTAAATCCTGCTCAGAAGAACACATCACAGCGAGAAAATCCCAAAGTTCGTCATGAGGTAATGGCGATGCGGTAACACTCATGGTTTCATGCTACAAATGCATGAAAGGTGCATTCTTAAAGACAGCCTGAGTGCAGAGTCAGATGTCCATGCTGTGTTTCTCTGGCAGTTAATATCATCCATATTGTTGTTCATCTGTTTGTTTAAACTGAGAATAATCGGCTGGTAAAAGTACAATGCCACAGTATATTAAATGAATGCTTTCATGTGGGCGATAGGTTTCAGATTATTTTAGAGATAGTTTGTACAAATATCAAAACATTCAATACTGTGACGTCTAAGTCCGCTGAATACGGCCAGGAGTTTAATTTATTAGGTGGTTCGGCGTATATTCTTTTTCAACTAAGTGCTCAGTGTGTGCTAAAGTCTTGTGGATGTCTAAACCATAGCAGTAGCAAATATCTTGATTCATGTTTTTTTCTCATTTTCATTTTAAGTACACGAACATATTAACATTGACAATTACAGCAAAATTCAGTGCATTATGACACCGTCTCAGTAGAAACCTGGTGGTCATCAAACCTCACTGAACTGCTGCATATTTATCATTAGCTCTGTTTCCACAAAGGTGCTTTAGCACTGAAAATGATTCCTCTCACTTTTAATCCACTAATCCTATTAATACATTGAATATTTCAGGTAAAATGCAGTTTTTCATCTTTTCGTGGTGATCAGATATGACCCATTTGGACGTTCAGAGGCTCCGTAGTGAACGTGGAAACACCGTCATCTTCTGCAACTTTGATTCCCTAATAAAACCCATGTAATTTGACAAATGACAGTGGTTGTAGATGCTTTTTATGTTCAGTTACATATATTTTGTTGGAAAGAGTCACTTTTTCGTCAGATTTCTTTGTTTTAATATAATAACTTTTGAATTTAGTTTAAGCTTTCATGAACGTTGACATGATCAGTAAATCAAATGTAGGAAAATAACTGGTTTTCACTGAGAAATGCAAAATGCAGATGATAATATTATAATAAATGGTGATAAATCACTTTGGAAAGGTTAGATGTAGAGGAAAAAAAATAATTTGGAAGTCACCACAAAAACAGCTCTAGATCTTTAAGGGTTAAACATAAGAAAAATGTCATTCCTATGAGTGCACAACAGCTGTTCTAATTCATGCACTCCACATATTTATGTATACTGCACCCAGGGTACTACCTGGATGTGTCAAAGCTGAGACCCATGTGTTGAACTGTTACCTGAGGCAGCCGGTGGTGTTGTAGAAGATGTCTCTTTCCGACGGGCTGAGTGGGATACTACTGCACAGAGGAATCATGACCTTCTCTGTCAGCTCTGATAAAGCTTCCTTGGACAGCTTCTCTTTCAGGTTATCTCTGGACGACAGATTCCACAGGACGCCTGCAGCCGAAGCCACAGTTTGGTGTTAACTTTTCAGCTTGTCGTCCATGTTGTGTTGTTAAATGTTCTGGATTCTGACCGGTACGGACGCTCATTTCTACCTGTGATGTTCTTTCGAAGCTCCTCGTCTGGTTCGCCCAGGATGCCGACCAGACGGGCCACTCCACCGGCGTCTATCAGCGCCACCTTGTTGTCAATGTTCTCGTAGATGAGGTTCCGTGTGGCGCCGGTGGCAAAACGTTGAACTTCCTGGTTGTCGCTGGAGAAAAGCTGAACCAGAGCTGGAATGCCGTGCAGAACGCGAACCTGAGGAAGAGGAGGAGGAGGAGGAGGAAGAGGAGGTCATATTATTAGCACACAGCAAATGATTGTACATGTTTAAGTACTGACAGTGTAACTTATTAGGCAATTCAATACCCAGCTATGTAGTACCTGGTTTTTGGCGTCGTTGCTATGGTAACATTGATGCTGTACATATGCTGCTCCCAAAACTTGCAAGGCGGTGTCTGATTCGGAGAGATATTTCACAGCTGTAGCCATGTCCAGACCCTGCATCCTGCACACATTCACATACATATCAGCACTGTAGTCCTATAGAGATGATTTGCTTTTTACCTTCACCATCACTGAATGTTTAACTGCCAAATAAATTTACCATATATGATAGAAATATTCTTATCTTTCAGGGTTCCTATTTGAGTATCTATTACAAAATTCCATACCTGTCCATTTATGTGCAAAATATACTGCAAACAATATTTTCATCTTAATTTGCAACCTTGATTTTGTTGCAAGAGAAAAGTAATTTCTCATTGACTGATTTGGGAGCTTTTTTTTTTTACTTTTCCTAATTGAGCATGAGGTGGTTTGGTTGGGTGGTGGGTGTTAGAATCTGAGTCCAAACTCCTGGACATTTTTTGTTTTAAGCATTAAAAGCACTTTGATTAGGATTAGGAAAAGTGTGTGGTTTGTTTTCTATATTAATAAAAACATCATGGGTTATAAAACCAAGCCCCCCTATATCTCCTTTCCTAAACTTAACCCAAGACCATTCAGTTCCTAAACCTAACTATCAAAAATGTAATAATGTTGTCATCAAACCCAGCTGATATTGTAAATTAAAATGAAGAATGTTTAAGTAAAACAAAATATGTGATCTGTGACATTCAACAGGAGCCATTTTGCCACTTCAGACTGACATTAATAAACAAAATTTCAATACAAATGTTGCACTTTTGTAGTTTTGTTGTACAGTGGTGGCCAAAAAGTATAAGAATATTTGGTATATTTAATAGGTTTCATCTGTTTATTTGTGTATGTTTTTTAATTGGCTATTAAAATAGTCATCGTTATGCTCTACAAACCATAGAATAGAGCTATCATGAGGAGATTTAGGTAATTTCCCTTCAAAAAAAAAAAACATGCTTGGCCTATGTCAGAATCAATGTCACCCAGTCATGTTCCTATCCTGCTCAGAAAAGAAATATTAAAGTTAAAATGGGATAAAAAAAAAAAAAACAGTAGGATTCACTTTGTCTGTATTTGTTGTGTTCAGATCAGCCATCTGCATTTTTCATTATGAAATGAAAACTTGTTTTGGAGGCAAAACATGTCAATATTTTCAGATCTGTCAAGTGTTCTAAGAATTGTATCCTCCCCTGTATATGAACACAATTTCCGCCGTGGAAATTACTTGAATTCAGTTCCTTTCTGCTCCATGCAGCGTACCTCTCCTCAGTGCTGCTGGGTCTTGTTTTACACATAACTCGTCAGATAAAGACAGTTTTGCTGGTGTGAGTGGCTGGTATCTCACCCTCCCAGGGGGTCGTTGCTGTGTATCGATGCTCCGTCTAACACATCCACTCCTTTACCGACGCTCCTCACACTGCGGACTGAAGCCGCCCGGTGCAGGTGGCCTTGGTACTGCCCGGTCCCGTATCCCTGGCTCCCCCTGGACACATGCTGCTGCCACTGCGACCCCCATCCATCCCCGGCCATCGGGACGCCCCTGCCCGTGCCCACCCAGCCGTCTTGGCCAAAGCTCTGCTGGTAATGCTGCTGGCGGTTGGCGATTCGGCTGATGGTGCGGTGAGACGGACCTTTGTACGTGTACTGACTGGGCAGCTCCTCGTCCTGCCAGTACCCCCGGCCCTGAGCCAGGGTCCCGCTGAGGCTGCGCCTTAAGGTGCCCGGAGCTGGCACAGGCATCGAGTGGTGGACGTTCTCTGGAGGAACAAATACGGTGAGCGGAAAGCCCTCCTGGTCGGCCTGACAAAATGACTTGGACCGTGTGCTCCTGCTGTGGGACTGGGTGGCCTGGTAGTTGCTGTGGACCATGCTGGTGCCGATGTGGTTCACCTTAGAGTTGGTTTCAATGGCAGAGCGAGATGAGAACCCAGAGGAGTGGAGAGGCGCTGTGGGCATCTGCAGGAGGGACAGAGATTAGAAAATGCAAATGTCTTAAACATTCAATGTGTAATATTTAGTGACATCTAGTGGTCAGTCTTTTCTATCTATATCTTACTTGTTTATCTTGTTTTTTACTACATGCTTCTTACCGACCCCATGTTCTATGTGTGCATCAAACCACTAAATCAAATTAATAGTCATGTGAACCCTGTTTACTTGCATAGCAATAAATGTGATTCTAATTCTGATTCTGGTGGGGTTGTACATTCATCTGATCTTCTCCCACCTCACCCTTAATATTATTTTTCTGATACACTACACTATTTTACAAATGTGTATTTGGATCTGTGCAATAACCATTTTTATATGTTTTAGCTGTGTTTATGTTTTGTTTCTGTTCATGTCTTTTTTGACTCTGACTCAGGGAAACGCACAAGAATTCCAATGTACCTATACTGCGATGTATCTGTGCAAATGGCAAATAAAGTCTATTCTATTCTATTCTATCCCATCCCAGTGGTTCTCAAACCTTTTCTACTGGGTCCCCTTTAGAGGAAGAAAAATTACTGCCTCCCCAACCCCAATAAAACTGTAATAGTGGTTATTTTATTGTATTATAATATTGTATTTTAAGTATTATTTCAACTTTTATTGAAAGAAACATCACATTTTTGTAACTTGTCTTTGAATAATATGTGCAAATTAAGAACAACTTCAAGTTTTGCTCAAATTCAACAAGACTGCTCTCTATGACCATATTTACAAACATGAAATGTGTAATTATCTTGTCATAACAAAACTTTTTTTTTTTTTTTCAGACAACAGATTTTTTGTAAAAACATGAATATTTGAACAATATCAGTAGCTGCAATGAACCCCTTAGATACTCTCAGATCAATAAAGTTATAAACTGTGCAAAAACAGAACTGTTGCATATTTTTCTTTCCGCCACAGTAAAATACTTGTCCATTCTCCATACCTAGATTCTTTGTTTTTCCAGGTGATGTTTTAGGAGATTAAATGTACGAAGCAAGAATTTAATCAGATAACTTAATTAGTATAAGCAATTTATTTAGGCTATATGAGCTGCTTCCACTGTATGTAAAAAAACACTTTGTAAAGTCACATTTGTTGATGTATGTTGAAGTCCGTGACTGTAAGAAGCAGAGTAAGAGCTTGGCATTCACTCCAACAGTTCCTCTTCATAAGGCTACTAAAAGCTGCAGGAAGCGCTCTGTAGTCTTTGCATTGTTGCATTGGCCAGATGAAAGAAACAAAAGCGTCCTGTTTATATTTTCCTTCTTTCTTTGCATTGTTCTAAATCTGATCCGTTTCCATTTTCCTTGTCACCGACACCAGGCCAAACAGACTTGGAGGTTATGGGGAGGAAACATTACTCATACACAGCACTGGCTTTGAGATTTCAAGTGTATGTTCAATTACTGTAATAGTCAGAGAATACACATCCAAAAGATTGTCCTAATGTGATGTTTTACATTGTAATAATTAAAGAATAATTCTTGCTTATCACAACTTTGGTCTTCATTTAAATTTCATGCTTTTGATGCTTGAGAATCAGGCCTACCGGGGTAAGTGCCGGTCAGACCAGATAAATAATCTAAAGTAGCATTTACCAAACTTTTATTTTTGGGATGCACTTGATCACTGGTGAGTGAGGAACTGTGACTGGTTTCTGATCTGGTTTCTGGTAGGAGTTTGCATTTGTGCGCCATGTTGGATTTTAGAGCCAGAAATGACCATATTTGGACAAGAGGAGCAAAATTCAAAGGTCAGAGGTGAGATAAGGCTAAGAATTAGCGTAGAAACTTGATAAAACTGTAGATTTCATCAAGCATTGCGAATCAGAACAATGGATTAGCCCAGGGTTTCTCAACCGTTTTTGAACCAAGCCCCACTAATGGCATCATGTGCCTACTGGCGCCCCCCCATGTCCGAAAAAATTTATGGGACCCTGGTACGTAATTCCACAAGGAACACGACGGACTTGGTGAGTTATATAGCTCTGTAGATAAAGCTGTGAGAAAGTGAGCTTCCCTCACCTTATCATCGACTATTTGACTATCTACTGCCCCCTGAAAACAAATTTGTGACCGGGTGGGGTGGGGTGGTGGTGGGGCGATGTGCCAGAGTGCCCCTTGCCACTCACAGACCTCAATCTGATCAGTAAGCGGGAGGGGAGTAAGTGCCGTGTGATGTACAACAGTAGTTGCTAATGCACCCACACGACAATGTTACCCCCCCCCGGGAGAGTGTCCACGCCAGAGAACCACTGGATTAACCCATAGCAGGAGATTCATGCATATAGACGCTCTGATCATAAGCCAACCTTTATTTTTGCTCTTCTTTGTCTCATTTGCTTCACAGAGGGTCTGTTTTGGTGTGTCGCATTTCTGCATGACAAATAAAGATTCTTCTTCTCAAAATGTGTTAATTTTGTATATTTGTGATAAGCTGACGGCTACCGCAGAACTTTTAACTTTTCACTCAAGTAAAGGATCTGAATATTTGTTCCACAACTGTGTTTAAAGCAGGATTTGTAAAACAACAGATGGTTAAAAACAAATCTTGTCATACTTGTTGTCCATATATACCTTCCCTGGTCTATTACAGACAAACTGAAACAAACTGTTTGGTTAGTTTTACCATCTCCAAACCAGTCAACCTTTGTACTGTATCTGCAAAAGGCTGCAAAAGTAAACTCAACAGAAAAAACATCAATCAGCGCCACAACTGTCTGGCTCAGAGACCACAGTAAAGTCTGACGGACAAAGCTAAATACACGGTATGTAAATATCACGACTGACCGCCAGTGATGTGGCTCGTCCACAGGTCTTTGATAGTGTAATGCAAGCGGGACTCACAGCCAAGACCCGTGTGGGTGTGTGTATCATAGATCTGGAACTGAAGCCGTGGGTGTGGGTGAAGCTCTTTGGTCCAGGAAGACTGTAATCTGAACAAAGAGAGAGAGATGAAACATTAGCAGAGTAGACACTTTGCAACACAAATAAATACAGTACATTATGATGAAGAAGACAAAGCCTAAGGAGAAAGGAGTCATATCCATCCATCCATTTTCTGAGCCCGCTTTATCCTCACTAGGGTCACGGGGGTCGCTGGAGCTTATCCCAGCCACTTAAGGGCGAAGGCGGGGTACACC
>JAPQRP010000019.1:12207242-12226105 GCA_037367295.1 Apogon hyalosoma | reverse complement strand
AAGATCTCTCATAAGCCAACATTCAGGTTTCGGAAAACATCCTGACTCCCTTGTGGGTCAAACACTGAAGTCCTGTTGGGGAACATTGTAAGGAGGGGTCTCTCCTTCCTCTCCTGTTCATTTCTATTGAAGGCGCTAATAGAGGGTCCGTATGAGACAGATGAGAGACGACAGCTGCTGAACAGGCCAAAATAATTACTTCAGCGTCCCAGGATGACCCGTCTTGAGACATCACGAACAGTGTTAGGCCTGGGTGCTATGAACGATAATAATACTGAGACAAATATATTTCAACGGATATCTGCAATTATCATGATGAATATCCGGTTATTATTTAAAAGCAGATTTTTGAAAGTTGAACAAGCTAGATAGTTCTCTGTTTGTGTTGTAATTATTTGTAAAAGCATGAAAAAGATCCAACAATAAGATGGAAATGACATAAAATATAAGATTTAACAGAAAAACTTTGAAAAAGATGAAACAAGATGGAAACGGTGTTAAAAAATATTAAGAAAAAAGTGAAATCTATGCAAAAGCCACAATATGACGGAGATAATGCAGAGGAAAGTTTTTACAGAGGAAAGTTTTATGATATAGCATCAGATCCTGTTCTGATCAAATCAAAATTTGTTTAGCATTTGTGCATATTTCTGGTGTAATTACATTTTTCCAGGAAATTATCTTTTTAAAAAAGAAACAAAACCAACCAAAAAAAAAAAAAAAAAATTGCTTTAACAGTATCATGATATATCGCGATATACCATAATGTGATCCAGGTTAGAGCCAATTATAGCGTATCGCCGATTAATCAACACTGGTCAATATGTAACCGATGTAGAGGAATAGTAAAGCATGTTCAGTTTCACTTTCACATTGACAATCACAGACCACTATCAAACCCCCCCACACACACACACACACACACACACACACACACACACAAACTATTCATTCCCATCCGTGTGCTTCCTGCGTACCTCACAATTTCATTCTGCAGGCGCACCTGGGTATTAATACTGTATATTAATTGTCGCTTACATTTTAAAGAATGATTTACCAAACATTTTTTTGTTACTACTTATAAAATATAGACACAACTTTTCCCAAAAGTCTGCTCTCCCCAGCATAAAAACTACATCTACAACCCGTGGTTCCTCACGGGTCACATACTGGTCTAATATAAGAATATTATACAGCATTTTAAAGTTGTGTAAATTATCTTTGTCAGATAAACAAAGATGCAACTGTTAATTCACATGTCCACCTTTCTCTAATATAAGGCTATTATATCCTGTTCATATCAATGTTCTTATTTCATATTTCAGCCGATATATCAGTTACTGGCCAACAGATTGGATATCAGCTTTTTTTTTAGCCCCCAATATCGGCCCCAAAAATCCCATATTGGTAGGGTTCTAATCCAGGTATTGTGATTTATATCACCAGATTCTTGCCAATACACACCCCTAGTCATGATAATAATCATATTCATCGCAATATTTTCCTATGTGTATCATTATTTTTATGGCCCATCCTAACCGTCCTATATGATTCCATTTGCTACTATTGTAATAGTTTTAGGCCCCTGTTTCTGCTTCTATTTATGGGATGTAAGGGCTCATTCTCTTATTAAGTAGTAGATAATCCGGTGGCAGCTTTGAAACAATGCCAGTTTGTCAAAGACATTTCCAAGGTGGGAGGTTCTGCACAATCACCGTGGGTTACAGAGAAGTTAATGCTTAAAACATGCTCTACGGAATGCTCTAGGATGCAGTATCTTGACATTCTTTTGTTGTTTGCTGTTATTTATGACAGCTCAATACACATCCTGTTCCAGTTCAAGCCCGACACGGCAGCCCACAGAGATCATCATTTTCCACATAACGCTGAGTGGTGGGGATCCCCCAGCCAACCAGCTGCAGCCAAGCGTAGATGACCAGCTACACCAACATGAATAACTCAACACATGCTCAGTGGAACCTGTGATATCATACAGTACATGCAAGTTTCCATAGAATGTAAAAAAAAAAACAGGAAATGACCAGGAAATAACACTGCAGGTTCCCATAACACACAAAGCAGGTAGGTGGGTTATCAGAGGTGGACAATACGCAGGCGATCAGCTCCTGGAATGTTTTATAATGGGTCATACATTTAAAACTCAAGCACGGTTTTTACTCAGAAGTGGTTAAATGTGCGCCCCCCCTCCCCCGACTGAACAACCACCACCCCCAGTGGAATGGACAGCGCAATACTCACCCTACCTGAGAGCAAAAGCCACAACTAGGGCTACGATAATTTTAATAATTGATTAATATGTAGATTATTTTAAAAACTAATTGATTCATTGGATAAACACAAAAGACTCAATTCTCAGTGATCTGTATTTAACCCAAAGCAATACAGGCTGCAGACAAGTCACAAATTATTACATCCCTGCTATGGCTTCGGGTATAGTTAGCGAGCATTAGCCCACTACCTAGACTTGTCATGGCAAGAGACTAGCAAGATCTAGTCTTCAACCAGCTCCAGTTATAGTCTATCAAACTAGCATTGTATGTATTAGTTCCAGTCAACGAAAGGTAACGTTAGTCTGGTGGCCTGACAAACGGAGATGGATGAAAACATTAGAATTAGGATAGTGTCTAATAACTAGCTAGCGGGCTAAAGTAATCATGACATATAGGCTATCTTAAGCTAGGTTTACATTATGTTCCCGGTGGCCACAACAGCCCCGTTTGCCTGAAACCTACTGTGCCGTGAAATTTTGGCCATTTTTTTCTCTACATTCGAGTATTTTTTACATAAACGGCACACTACGTTTGGGCAAACAGGGCTGCCGTAGCCGCTGTGAACATAAAGTAAACCTAGCTTTAATAATCTGGCTCGGTGTCCGAAGCCTCAGCCATGCTGCTCTGTGTTTTCCTCTGTTACACTACACACATGCCTCAATACTAACATGCCCAGGACCCAACGAATCGACTGCCAAATTCGTTGCCAACTCTTTTGAGAATCAATTTGGATCGATTTAATCTATTCATTGTTGCAGCACTAGGCACAACACATGCACCTTATACATATCCTATATTACCTGTATATATCATTATTTGTTGCACATATCTCTCAACTGTAGTATAGAGTTAGCTTTTGCATATTTCAGTAGTTCAGATAGTACTTTAGTTGCATAAGTGTATTTAATATTTTATTCTGGAGCTTTTTGCACATGCCTACATTTTCTTCAGTATTTTGTGTGGTTTTTATCAAGTCCTTTTTGCATTAAATGTTTTAGCTGCTAAATAGCACAGAGCTGCTAAACTGATGTTGAACTGACATTAAAGATCTATTCTATTCTATTCTGTCACATTTCTGTCATCTGCCATCAGACCACACCAACTGGAAGTGTCCCAGTAATCGTCCAGGAATATGCTGAAATGACTTAATGTTCTGGCCACTGCAGTCTGCTGATATCAGCCCCTCTGAACACAACAATAAAAGCCCCCGCCCTGCTGCACGCTTACATTCAACACCGACACGTTACAGCTCCACCACTGCGTCACTGCCTGTGGCACATTTTATCAAGGCTATAGTGAACCCAGCACTCCAGAGTCTACTCACTGGTGGACATGATGGAGAACGGCAAAGGCAACGTCATGTTTAAGTGGAATTTGGTTTCAGGATTTGACATCATCTGCTTCCTACGTGTAGTCTTGGTTGCGTAATGTAACACATCTGTTTCGTATTGAGATTTTCATGGAATTGTCCATCATGGAAAGCAGATTTCTCTAGAATTGTCCTATACAGGATGTGAAGCTTAGGTTGTAGAATTCATTGGGTTACAATGACCAAGGAATGAAATATTTATGTAAAATCAAATAAAGATGCTGACAATATAAATCACTGTATGTATGGAAGATTCAATAAACAATAAATGAAATACAGAAACCAGTATGATTGCTTGTCTTAGAATACAGGGGCCTCACAGTTTTGTATAACATCACTCTGCCAAATCCTCAACATATGTTCCAAAACAAAACTCTAATATAATGCATGTGCCCTCATGAACATAACATCAAATTTCCATGTATGAAGTGTACATAGCTATTAAGTTGAAAAGATATATGTACAAACTAAAGCAAACGAGTGGTATGAGTAAAGATGATATTATATATTATATATTGCAGACAATATTTATCACAACATACATTTTTCCTTTGTCCTCAGGATTTATGTTTACATTGTCAGACAAAACAGTTGAAAATGTTTCAATGTTTTGTTCTTTTGCTTTGCTTGTTTTATTTCTATTTTTCTGAAATGTATGGCAAGTGATAGTCTACATTCACACTACAGTCAAAAGTCATCCAAGTCTGACTTTTTTGCCCATTTGTGGACCCTATCTGACTTATGGCAGTATGAACAGCACAAATCAGACCTGGGCCACTTTCATATCTGGCCCTAAATCAGACACATATCTGATGTTTTGCATTGTGACTTCAGTCTAAACAAATCAGACGTCACAATTCTGCACTGGAGGAGGGGGAACCCGGCAAGATCCATATTTACTTTCATAAACACAGTGTGCTGCATGTGATGTAACGTCTTCTGCATATGTGGGTCACTTCAGGACTATAGACACGTTTGAATTACTGTATAATGTGAACAACTTTGCAAAAAAAAAAAAAAATCAGATTTCAACCAAAAATCTGAATTCAGCATTTAGGCCACGTTTAGACTGCAGGCAAATGTGGCCCAAATCCGATTTTTTTGCCCATATGTGACCTGTATCCAATCTGTTAGACAGTTTGAACAGCACAAATCCAATTTTTTCAAATCCGACTCAGGCTACTTTCATATATGGTCCTAAATCGGATATGTATCCAATATCTTGCAATGCGACTTCGGTCTGAATAGGCAAGTCACATTTATCCCACCTTTACGTTGTTGCAATGCGACAAACATCACAATTTTGCGTCCCAGGAGGAGGAACGGAGGGAAAAACACACTTACTTCAGTAAACACAGTGCGTGCCTGCGTGGTCATGTATTACGTCAGGACCTTTTTTGCACATGCAGTCACTTCAGGGTTGCATTCAGTTCAAACTCAAAACTGATAGAAGTCGCATTTAATGTGTAATATGAACAAGCATGCAAATAATCAGATTTCAACAAAAAATCTGAATTGTGCATTAAAACCTGCTGTCTGAACATAGCCTAAGACATGCAGTGTGAATGAAGCCAAATTGGCTTGGGTCTGATTTGTAGTGTTCACACTGTCATAAAAAATCATATATGGGTCACATATGAGCAAAAAAAGTCAATTTTGGGCCGTTTGTTTGCAGTGTGAATGTACCCTTAGTCATGTTTCAACCATAAAGAAGTTTAGAATCTCAAATCACTATCCTGTTCCTTCAAATTTCACTCAAAACCATTATCACCCATTTAATTTGAAAGAAATAATAATGAGATCATCTGATAAAGTAATGATAACTGTAACGTTTTGGTTTATAGAACAATATGAAACAATGACAGCAATAAACATTATTTAATCATCTCACAGGTAATGTGCAGAAACATCACTCTTGATATGAAAATATTTATGCTACATTTAATGTTTAATATAAGAATCATGAAGTTGGAAAATACAGATGGAGTGTTTCGTTTCCATCTGACTGAACACATGCAGAACTTTCAGTGATTTTCATCTTAGAAATAATCATCATTATCGAGCAACAGTTGAAAAGTCACAGTTTTTCCCAATAAATGGCAAAACACGTCACTTCCTGTATTTCTTCTGCTAAAAAAGTTTCTGACCCTGATCCTGTTTTTTGTTTTTTCATTTATTTGTTTTGAGCAAAAGGAAAAAAAAATAAGCACTTTTTGTGTGTAAGGAACTACTGGCAGAGCAAATATCAATTAATAAAGATAATCGAGACGTTAGCAGTTGCCAAGTTATTAGTAATATCAAATTAAATTCAATATGTGCTGCTCAAAAAGGAGTGGGAAGAAGAAAACTTGTTAAATCCCACCCCAGTTCATACAAAGGTGGGATTTCTACGCTGCTCGGTCTCCCACAAAACACATGATGGATTCCTTCAGGATTCATCTGGACATAAGTGACGGGAACTGCCCGAGGGCTTTTTCCGGCTCATGTTTTGAGTCTGTCAATATGAAGCCCCTCTGTGTTCACTAAGCGTACAGTTACATTAGGTAAGCGCAGAAACATGACAACAAATGTGGTCATGGTTACAACTGACAAAAAAACTGATTAAATATTGCCTGATACCTGCTGTTCTCTCTGTCATTTGGACACGATGTCATGTCGAGCTGTTTTGGTAACACTCCTGTTAATGTTCAACAAGTTGTTTGGTAAATGACTGTCAAAGTTACAAGAAGACCCAACAAAAACAGATGTAAAGCCTTTGTGTTATAAGATGATGATAAATAATATTTTTCCTCGTGTGATACCTAAATTCAGTGTACTATGGGGATGTTATTGGTACTATTATATAATTTACAATGGTTTGCCATAACCACAGCATAGTCTTTGGCTTTCACTTATTGAAAAACCAGTGATAAATGTTTATTAGTACCTTTCTGGCTCACAGTTATGCTATTCACTGAAACATACATATGTTAAAGCTGCAGTAATTCCCTACAGTTCAAGTCCAGAGGGTTTTTTTTATCATTTTCTAGTTCATTCTTTTAGTGTTACACCCTAACGTTTTACTCCCTTTACATCATTGCCACAGCTGTCAGATAATTTCAACAAAAACCTTCTAATAAACTCCTTGTTCCTGTCACTACTCTGCAGTAAAGTGATAAAGTTAATAAATGAAAAAAAAAAAAAAAAAATACAGCTATTCCCCCCAAATACTGGTGTGGATATTAGATTCCTAATGTTCATACATTAACACCTCCAAGGAATTACAACTTTGCATTTTTGCTGAAGGCGGTCTACAGCTAGCACTTTAGTTGTTTAAAGCTGAATTCACGGCCTCCAAGCAACCAAATCTTTAACTAATGCAGCTTTAACTTTCAATTCTAGAGGCAACCATTTCTTCACTTCAACAAACAATTAGGTCCAACCTCTGTTCCTTCATTATAAATGGAACTGAGGCGCTAAAACCAGAAGCAAACTTTAAAACAGTGAGAAACTCGGTGTTAAAATGTGGTTTATGGGAAGCTGATTACTGCACATATAGTATTTGTCCAGGGGTCTGATAGTAGGTGCTTGAACCTGCAGAGTTTATCAACTGGAAAACAACATGTAATGGACTATCAGCTTGTGCACATATGAACACATCACACACAGACACACTTCAACTCCATTTCAGTGCCTTCAGAGGACCGGAAATTGACTTACATTCATTTACTGGAAACCTAACATAAACACAACATGACTAATATGGCTTTAACCTAAACAAAAGCCTAATCTCTAATCTTAAAACCAACCTCAACTCTTAGATTTAATGACTTACAAGATGGGGAAGTGGAACTTGTTTCTAAAAGTCCCCACAAGTGTTTAACCCTTAAAGACCCAGTACTACGCCTCTATCTATCTATCTATCTATCTATCTGTCTGGTGACTTGCATGTGAATTTGCTTCTACATATGATTTATCACCATTTATTATAAAATTATCCTCAACATTTTACTTTTTTTTTTTTTGGTGAAAATGTGGTATTTTCCTATATTTAATCCCCTGATCATGAAGATGTTCATAAAAGTTATTCCAAATATTATTACGTAAAACAAAGAAAAGTGAAGAAAAAGTGACTTCATCAGCAAAATACATCATTAACTGAACATAAAACAAGCGTCTACATCCACTGTCATTTATCAAACTGCATGAGTTTTAATGGTGAATCAATGTTACAGAAGATGAGTGTTTCTTTGTTCACTAAGCAGTGTCTAAAAGTCCAAATGGGTCATATCTGATGCTGCTGAAAGCTGAGAAAGTGCATTTTACCTGAAATATTTACGTGTAATTATAGGGTTAATGGTTTCAAAGTTATTCAACGTTTTAGATCAGTGGATGAGTTTTGGATTTGCAGTTATTTGAAACAAATCTAGACGATGGAAATGTTATAAATGCAATTTAAACACGTATATTAGAAGCTGTAATCAAAGACGCACCAAATGCGTGCGCACCTGTGGATAATTTGGACCAGTTCTGCGTCGGTTCTTGCCTTAAACCAGACTATTACGCACCAGCTGAAGCCTTTAGACACCCTGCATGCTCCTCACCTACTGAACCCAGCATGGAGTCGTCCAGTCGGGGCAGGGAAGAGGACTTCTTCTCAGCCAGACGCATCCGGACCTGCTCCCGGACCCTCCTGGCCTTGGCCACAGGGTCCGGAGACGGGCCGTCCGAGGGAACCACATATGCGGTGCAGGAGGAGTTGGGCTGCAGGGCGGACAGAAAACAACCCTCAGCCACCGCCACACTCATCCTCACAGCGGCACCAACACAACCGAGTCCGGCTCAAACTACACCGAAGTCTGGGGAGGCGAGGATCATCCGGTGCCTCGGTCCGTGTGTCTCCGTCTGGGAGTCCGCGACGAAATGGAGCCCAGCCTGTCCGTCCGGGGGCGGGACCTGCGGGGCGGGGGGGCGACCGCAGATCCACCTGCTGCAAAAATACACCCACCATGAAGTATTTTAACAACAAACAAGACTGGAGAGTAATAGATATGAAGTGAGAAGTTCATCTGTGCTGTATTATTCCCAGTGATGGAATGTGTTCGATACTTTTACGCACGTAAAGTTGGAGAAGGGGAGACCGGGTGTGGTTGGAACATCCATACCCACCACTTTGAGATAAAAAAAAACACAAGTCCATATACACAAAAGTCATGTCAGTGTCGACCCGTTTATCTCAGCTCCTATATAAATAGATGCATGCAGATTTGTATTTATTTTATTTATTTAACCTTTATTTACCCAGGTAAGCAATTAAGAACAGATTCTTATTTACAAATGCAGCCTGATCAAAGAGCAATGGCTCCTTGAGGGGTAGGGGGCAGGGGGGTAAAAACAAGGTTAAACAATTACAGAAGCAAACAGCCAATAAATAAGTGCAAATCCTATGGAGGATAAAAAAAAATGTTGATGTAAAAAAAAAAAAAAAAAAGTACTTGTACTACCCTACTTTATTTTTGCAATAGTAGCTAAACATCATATCCCCACAGTGGACACTCCATGCATTTGTGATATATTACTTTAACCCATGAAGACCCAGTGCTACTTTTGTGTCAGCTCCCAAATTGATTTTTCCCTCTAACATTTCTTAAAGTAGTCATATTTTGCTTTTTATTTATTTATTTTTATTTATTTATTTTTTTTAATGGAATTATGCCTTTTCAAACATTTCCCTGTGGTCTACATAAACTGTAAATGCTCTGCTTGGTTCTGAATTCTTCATTCATTCAACTCCACAGGTCCATCTTCAACCCTATATCTGACTAATGACACCAGAAAGGTGGTTTTGAGCGCTGGCCCTTTATATCCAAATGAGCCACTTCAGGCCCCGCCCCCTCCAGGCTGTTGACTGTGCTGCTCTGTCCTGTTCAACCAACAACTAAACATTTTAGGTAATTGGCTCAAAGTTTGGACATATTTTCAGTATGGACTACAACCGCTGCTGCTGACAAACAATTATGTCAAACTTGGAGAAATTTTCATCTGAAGTTTTGACCTTATGTGCAAACGTCAGCCAATGAGAGCACAGCACCATGAATGTCAACCAATGAGAGTGCAGTGTCACAGAACGCTAGCCAATGAGAGCACAGTGTCACAGAGCTGATCCTCGTTTTCTCTCTTTCATGTTGTGCTGTTACACAGCTATAGCAAACATTTTTTGTAATAAATAACTTATACACACAAATGCAATGGAACATAACTTTCATCTCAAATATATTCTGTACTTTATTTATATCCAGTCCTTTTTTGGTGCTATTTCTTACTTTTACGTCACACCTATCCACAGGTCCACATATCCGGCAAGAGGCAAGCACTTGGATTACATTTGATCCAGGAAATGTGCACATGTCTAGTTCACATTATTATTCATCATCAATGTTAATAAAAGGTCAAGGTCTTAAAAATGAATACACTGCCTTCTTTGAGACCTAAATAATGACTGGAGTCAAGAGGAGGGACGGGGAGGGAGGGTGGGGTCAGTGTCAAAGACGTAATGACATTTAAGATAAACTATCAGGAGAGTGATGTCATCCTGAAGCCTTCCCAGAGATCACAGAGGTGAACCGCAAGGTGAATACCAGCTCAGGTTTCTTCCCCTTCTACGTTTTAAACCCTCTTATTGTTATTTCACCATTGTTTAAAGTGAAAATAAACAGCAGTAAAGGAGTTTTCCCGTTCGTAGTGCGGTTGTTTAAAGCTCCAGGAATGTGGAAATTACTTCATTCGCCCAAAGCTAACTTGAGAAATCCTTTGGGGGGAGGTCTGGGAATCTAAGAGGCTGAGGAGCAGTAATATGTCAGGAAGAGTGAGGCTCAGGGAGGGATTACTGCAGTCCAGCTCAGAAACAGACACAAACCATCAAGAAACCACGTAACTCACAGTTTGGGTGTGGAAAAGGAAGAGGACCACGTTTAACTAGTGTTTTCAGAAACATCACACACATTTACTCATCGACTCCCAGAGGTCATGACCTGTACTCTCACTATCTACACACAAGCAGTACTGGGAGTAACGTGTTACAAAAGTAATGCATTACAGTAACAGATTACTGTTTGCTGTAACACAGTAGTGTAAGGCATTACTAAGCAATTTTCAGTTATATTTTACTCGGTACTTCTTCAGTAGCGCTTGCATTACAACACACTTTTCAACCATAATTTAATTGTTCACATAAAAAAAAAAAAAAAACAAGACTGTGAGACCTTACGGAATCAAATATGCATCTGTAAAGTTCTGTTTCCTGTTGGTGTTCAGCCAGTGGATGAAGACGGCAGAAGAAATAACACTGACCATTTATGACAAGAGTCTGTGCGTAACTCAAATGTAATACAGGAATCATGTAATGCATTACAGTTCTGACATAGTAATATTGTAAGGCAAGGAATTACTTTTAAACGACAGTAACAAGTAATCTGTAATGTATTACAGTTTGGAAGTAACTTGCAGAACACAAGAATGCATTCGTCAAGTCCGTGCATTATTTTGGTCTCATTTAATTCACATTAAGCGACACATAAATGCAAAGTTAATGGAGTCCAGATGAATTCTCAGTGATGAATACTACTTATTGGGTTAATTACAGGCTTTCCAGACAGTATTTTAATTACTGCATCCCTCAAATTGCAGCTGTAGTATATGGTTTTGCGCTTATGTTGTTTAGTTTATGTGTATCTGATTATCTGTTTGTGTGATTCAGCGCACATACTTTTGAAGCATTAGCGGTGGATTATATAGTAGTTTTTAATTTAGTTTTACATCGTCCTCTGGGCTGACCACTCTTCAAATTAAATCATAAATTCAGATGTCACTTTTTTCCCACCGTTTGTGTGCACATGACGTCAGACAAAAATCGACATTCAAAGCTGGTGGTTTTCTGGGTTCTAGTGCAAAATGGAAGTCATTAATGAGACAACTCAAAGTAATAATAATAAACAAGTGTTGCCAGGCACAATAAATCCCACTCATCGCACGTATTGGAGCTTATTTTGGCATCGATCCAGCTGATGTCATCATGTCTATGCATGTGCTGATGTCAGCATAGACATAGACAGCGTAGACAAATTTCGGCCATTATAAATAAAAGGGGGAAAAAAAAGATTTTAAAAATTCATTAAAAATTTTAACTTTGACCTACTATTCCCAAAATATAATCACATCTTTTCTCAGTCACTGGCAACCTATAAACCCAGTCTGGTATGAATTCAACCAATAGTTTTGCTGCTAAAGTGTTAACAAACAAAGAAACAAACTGAACCAAAAACAGTACCCCTTGCCTTCCCTTCGGGGGGCAGGGTACTAATAATAATAACAATACCAAAGAACTTACACTGGCATTAACTGGGAAGTAATATATTGTACCACGGTAAGAGAGCAAAGCCTCTTTTCTGCCATTTTGGACTGAAAGTAGTTGTCAAAAAGCACCACAGTTCCATCTCCCCCCAAAAATATCTAATTTTAGAAAATGAAATTGAAAAATCACTTTACAATTTGGACAAATGGAAAATTGCATTTTGTTTTTCATTAAATTGATTAATATCTGTCGTCATAAATTCCAGTGTTGTATTGTTCATCATCTCACATGAGGTTGAAAATTTAGGGGTAGTTTGACATTTTTGGACTCTGTGTTATAAGTCATTTCACACACTGGTTGTGATCTTTATAGAGATACTATCTGATGAAATAGATGCTGTAAATCTGAGCTGTTGCTACCAATCAGTGACGTCAGACTGAAATAAACAACAGAACATTACTATAATATATGAGTTTTTCATACCGTAATTGAAAACTTTCAAGGATGATTTAGGAAGCTCCAACATTTCCAAATGTATTTCTGAAATGGAATGCAATTGGTTGAAGGGAGGTGTCCTTTCTTTCACGCCTGAAATGGTTTTAACTGAGGATAGCGGGTCAGTGTTGGAATTCAGAGACTCTGAGACTGTCCCTGCAGTAATACATCACACCGACTAGCAGCGAGAAATTAACATGTATGTGTAGAAATAAACTAGCAGGAGAAAAAGAGAGGGAGGGGAAGTGTGGAATCTGGATTTGGACAACAAATGTAAAAATTTACAGACATTTTGAAAATAATCCTAAAGCAATTTTAGGCTTATCTATCTCCGTTGTAAAGTTTTACAACAAAATGTGCTTATTTCATCCCAATGAATCCCCTAGGGTATTATTTAGAAGTTTTTCTCAACCTGGCAGGCGCACCATTAGCACGTGAATGTGAATATTTTTGTCTGTACTTGATAAATAGATCATTATGGTTTCATTTGTATGTTTTGACGCGTTAACTTTTTGATTTAACTCTTTTCTGGACACATTTCTGGACTCAAGATTAATTTCCCAGTATATCTCAGCACTTCATTAACAGAAGAAAAAATAAAAAATAACTAAATCATCGCTCTGTGTTTATTGTATTATTTTACTGTATATATAGCTACTGCCTTACACTTGGTCTTCTTTTTACTCTGTGTATGATGGAACTTGGAATTTGCCATCCTGGGATCAATAAAGAATTTTTGATCTGAAAATTACACTAAATATTAGCTGAGTGTTACTTATTTAAAGGTCTGTTGACATGTATTTGCATTGTCTGCATGTCCACCCACAAATGGTTTGTAGGGTGTGTATCTTCAAAGACATTCCTTGCACCAGATGGACTCTGGAGGCTCATCTGGATCATATTGTCCGTGGATATAAAGACGAACCACGGCAGGTCATGAGAGTCGGACTGAATGCCTTCTGTCTCAGCTGCTGCCTGTGGGGAAATAAGCGGAAACATTTCCAGTGTAGAGGTCCTGCTTTAAGTTAGCTTGTGAGATGCTATATTTTAGCATTTGTTTATCCTTTTGTCTTTTTATTGTGTTTTACTGATATTTATTGAATCACTCCGATCTCCATGTAGCATCCTGCATCTTTTTGTCTTGGTTTAATCTTAACATTTAACTTCATGGTTTTATCCCGTTTGTTGTATTGTCTTTTTCATTTCCTGTATTTGCATTTTGTAAACATAGTAATGATGATGATGACGATTATGATTCTTTATACACAGGGCCATCATAGAGGTAGGCCCATTTTATAGATACACAAGTCAAATATTTATTTGTTTTATTGTTAAAATAATCATATATGTTTGGGTCTACTAAAATATCAGTGATGATATATTTTATTCTGCAGGACATTAAATTATGTACTGAATGTCTCTTTTTTGTAGAGAGGGAAATATGATAAATCAGTTTTTTTTAATAGCAAGTAAATAATTCACTGACCCCTTATCTATACATGTTGCATCTGACAGGTAAAAAGAGAAAGTTTAGTAAAACATTTTAAATGCTGTACTTTTCTTTTGCTCTAATGTAAAAACCTTTTCTATGTGTACAACAGACCTATTCCTCTAAAATACTGGTCCCGTTGGTTTAAATCTGTGTTCCTGAGTATTCTGTTTTACTGAGATATCCGTCACCGGACAGGTCTGGTGTATCAGAATGACAATCACACAGCATCATCACTGAACAGGTGTGTCTTGGCTGCTTGTATTAAAAGCTCTAAAATCTAAAAGCTCTGAAATTTGCAGTTTTTTCCCGGACCTCCACAGATTCCCCAAATTTCCAGGGAATTTGCAGTTCGCATGTTGACTGCAGGAATGTCAAGCAGAGGCATTTATTGTGAATTGAGTACCAAATTGAGTTTATAGATTACCACTTACCCAAAATAGAGGTCATTACATTTTGGGAAAAAGTAGGTCAAAGTTAAAATTTATTATGAATTTAAAAAAAAAATCTCTCTCATTTGCTTATAATGGGTGAAATTTCAAATGTCTATAAAAACAACAATTTTGTTTCAATTTACTTCAAAGTTGGCACATACTGTATATGGAGGCAACTGATATGCTGACAGCACATGCATAGACATGATGACATCAGCTGGATCGATGCCAAAATAAGCTACAATATATGTGAGGGGCGGGGTTTGCTGTGCCTGGCACTACTTGTTGTTGAGTTAATATTAAAAATAAATAAATAACATCAGAGTTGTAATTGCAAGCACTTAAACTAAAATGTAACACTCTCCAGACCTTGAAAATATGATACTGAAATTCAAGCATTTTCAAGGATTTCAAGCACCTGTAAGAACCCTGCCATCCTACCACACACCTGTTCAATAATGATGCTGTCTGATCATCAACCTGGTACACCACACCTGTCATGTGGACAGAATATCTCTGCAAAGCAGGACTTCTTTGTAACACAGATTTAAAGACATTTGTGGACCGTGTTTTAGAGGAAAAGGTCTGATATGTAGATCCTTAAAAAAAAATCAAAACAAATATCAGGATGATCTGATGTTTGTTGTTCTGGTATCTCTTTGGCTTTTGCTTCTCCTAGTGGCCAAGCAGAGAAATGCTCAGGAATCCACATAAATATCTACTACTGTAACTTAAAGTGCTGTCGTTTCAGTATGTTCACTGATTTAATTGTTCTCACTATCTGTAAATGTTATATTTAAACGCTGCTTCAAAGCCTTGTTCTTATACAACTTCAATTTATTGAAAAGTGATAATTAAACATATTTTAATCACCACTAATCCTCTTTACAATCAGAGGCAGGTAATCCCAGCTCCGTAGAGTAGAAGTCCTGCCATGTACTGGCTCTACCTGTTCACTTAACACAGGTCATTCCACTAACTATCCCATCTACCTGGATGAGGAGTTGTGTTCATCAAAATAAGCTGGTTTAGTGAGTGATTGGAACAAATACATGGCACGACTATTACTCTATGAAGCTGGGATTACCCACTTCTACTAACAATGGGCCCAAACTGTGAAAAGCTCTATGAATTAATTTTACCAGTATCATTATTTCAAGAGACTAAACAAATATTCAAATATTCTGATGTGGTGGACCATCTTTTTTTTTTTTTTTTTGTAGCTGTAACTCGCACAATAAAAGAATTAGAGATGTATTTTAGACACACTATGATACACATTGTAATAATGGGCATTTAAAGGGATAAAACCCTGAAAAATCATTGACCTTTTGGTAGTTTTGAGCAAAAAAGACAAAAAGACCAGACCTCTTGTTGGTTATTTGTAAAATACATTTAATCCCTTCATATTTGGGCAAACCAAAGTCTACAAGAGCAGGTAGAGTTGAGATTTAAGTGGCAGTGGAATCTGAGTGTTAAATCATCAAATTACAAAGGCAGCAGCGTGGACGAATACTGTCAGAGAAGCACAGCTGGTACTCCTGACATTGGGTAACACTGCACTGAAGTGTACTGTCAATGTTGTTTTATTTAGCTGTTTATAAGGGGATAAGCTTGCCAATATGTTGTAGCTTGTACTCTTTCTCAGTGGACACTGCCACAAAATCTCCCACCCTTTCTGTTCAGACTCCTTTAACGACGTACCAGACAAAGATATCACAATACAAAGAGAAAAAGGCATACATTGTCTTTCTACAGCCTTCATGATTTCCATTAGTACAATATTTCAGAGCTGTAAATATTACAAGACACTTTTCTCAGTTTAAGAAGGACACTAACAAGACAAAGGTTTTAGTTGGTTTGACAAAAAGCTGTGATAATATGGCAGGTTACACAAGATGGCATGTTTGTTAAAAGTGTGTGTATTTGTAGTGAGAGTGCAGTGCAGTTAATACATTAGTGTCAGCTGGATCTAGTAGGAACTGACCTCAGGAGAACACATTTTCAAGCCAATGTGGTGGAAGTGGAGAAAAAAAAATACACTGCACTAAACATTTCTGATTGGCTGAATTCAGTGAGGACTCATTAAGGCTGATCTGTTAGTGAGCACTGAAGGGGTTAATGTGACTGCGCTGCCCTCTACTGGTGTAAATATGGTCACAAACAGACTTTAAGGGAGGGTAGATAGGGGTGTGATTTCACTTATGATTACTCTCAAATGCAAAGTAAATCACCTCCAGGAGTTTCTGGCAGAACAATCTAAGAAGTCACTAAATCTGGAAGGAAAAGTCTTTTTTTTTTACCCAATTTGTGCATTTGGAACACAAAAATATGATGCTTTAATGAGTTTAATTTAGAAATGAATTTTGTGAATAAGAGTATTACCCAAATACGAGGGCTTCCATCCATCTCCCACAAAGTTTGATCATTTGCACAGTTGTTCATGATACAATGTCCATCTAAGTTCTGTATGTCCACACTAAAACGGTAGCTTGATCAGTTCTGGGAGTGCATACAGGGTCAAAGCTAAACAAAGTAGGCAGGAACCGAGTGGCTCTGAACCACAGATTTTTTTTTTTTTTTTTGTCCTACACTGGGGAGCAGTTAATACATGAATGGATAACAACGAGGGTGGGGTTAGTAGGCTGTGAAGCCGGAGGGACAGTAAAATGACACAACCAGGTCAGATGTGGCAGATCTAGACCTAACCAGACATGGCAACCCAGATTTAGAGAAACCGAACAAAGTGGAAGGTTCACAATTTTCTCAAGAGCCGAGCGACCAGAGACAAAAACACCTTTGACACAGTAAAATGGCTTTAAGTTTCATTGGTACCAGACATGTTTGACTCTGATAAGGTAGGCAATAATACAGTTGAGATGAGTGCACAGTTACGAGACAAAGCTTATCGATACTTCTTTTTGAGAGGAAGTCGTGGGGCCTCCATTACAGTGCTGCTCTTGTTGGTTTGTTTTTTGGAAGGGTTTAAGATGTCAGGAGGAACAGACCAAATCTGAGATGCAAGATTGTTATGTGCATCAAAGTTTTATCTGAGGGAAACATAAGCCACTTTCTGCAACTGCGTACTCCGACAAGTTTTGATGAACAGCTAATGGCTAAAGACAGATGAACGAATCACCTCATGGAGCCAAAATGACACACATCAGGCCACTTTTGGTTCCAGGCTTCAAGATGAACTGACATTCCTTCTTTAGTCAGTTCCTGCAGACATCGCACAGCTACGTGGATGTGAACGGAGACAATGGTCTTCTAGGAGGGGGGAGGGTCTACACTAGTGTTACGCTAGTGCCGTACATGTAGAACCACTGTCTGGTTCAGTCTAGGGCAAGGCAATCGAGCGGAGAGAGAGTGCAGGAAGAATACAGGATCTACTGTAATACAATATCCATGCTCAGGCAGTCATAAAGCACTGTTAATATATATATTTATATACAGTTTATACATAAAACAGTGAAAAAAACATCCATAAAACCAAGAATATAAGAGCATGTTTATAGGCAAGGAAGCAGTAAACAACTAATTAATCACTAAAGGATTATAGCAGCGGCTGGACTTGGCTGCAGAAGGTAATTCATGTGTGACAGTGTGATATAATATCTACATATCAGGTTAGGATGGTCAAATATGCATAAAACAGCATCTGTGACTAACAAAAAAATCTTTGACAGTGTAACAAAAAAAAATCTCAAGGGAGAATGGTTTTCTTCTCAAAGAGCTGACTAAATCCAGCAAGCAATATATGTGAGGTTTCCTGCTTAAAAAAGACAAAAAAACATAAAAAAAAAGAATGAGAAAGAAGCTGCGAACTCGTCCTTCCTTCATTGGAGGGAACGCCAGCAGCCCGTGGCTTTAGTAGACCGGGCTGTTGCGGATCCCGCAGCACAGCACCATGCTGAAGATCATCTCGAAGATCTGGGAGGATGGAAATGAGAGGTCATTCATTCAACATTAATATCACTCATAATAAACTGTAACGTAGATGATGCAAGTAAAGCCAAAATGTGTTCATCAGCAACAAAATGTCTCATAAACATTGTCTTTTAAAGGGGTCATATATATCTAAACCCACTTTTATTAGTCTTTGGTTCACCCTGGTGGGGTGGGGGTCACTGCCACTGCAATGCGGTAGTGGTTTGGTCCTCCCTCACAGGCTGGGAGGCAGCTCCATGATGGTGGCGCCAGGCTGCTGGGGGCTATGGCTGCCCCTCTGGGGCGAGTGGCTCCCTGTGACAGCACCTCCTCTCTCTCTGTCTTTGGTTTATGGTCCCCCCGTGCCCAGCCTGTTTCTTTTAGTTTCATTTAGTTATTTTTGTTTGTGTGTGTTTGTGTGTGTGTGCACGCGCATATATGATTGTGCGGTGGTGGTTGGTATTGGTGGTGGGGTGCACTGATTTTATATGTTAAGCACTTTGTGCTACATTTTACTGTATGAAAA
>JAPQRP010000019.1:12189844-12204017 GCA_037367295.1 Apogon hyalosoma | reverse complement strand
GATATAGATAGATATAGATAGATAGAGAGAGCCTGTTTGTATTATTGCTGCTGCCTGCTGAGCCAACTGCATCAAAAATATCATTTTTGATGAAAAATCTGGAATGACAAATAAAGTCTGTCTAAGTCTAGTCTTAAATCTCTATCTCTGGATACTGCACTCAGCATTTTCTTGTTCTACCTTTCTTTCATTTTCCCAACAAACACAACTGCCCTGACCCTGTGAAACTCTGTCACAGCATAGTGTCTGACTTGTCAAAGCTGTTTACCTGATATACTGAAGGACTGCTATGATAGTTTGGTAGAAAAGCTCATGAGATAAAATTGTCACCATTCCCTGCCGCTGTCTGTTGATGCCTCTGCTTTAAATATAATGTCGAAGAAAGCAGACTATTTCAATTTATCTCAACCAAAACACTACATGCACACTAAAGACAGCAGCTAGACACATCTAACATAATATGTAATAATGACACTATAAGCCCCTTTAAAGCTTATTAAATGAACAAAGCAGTGTTATTCAGGTAGAGCTGAACCAGGTTATGCAACAATCTCCTCACTAAACTCCTCAACAAAAACTATTGTCAGTGTCTGAGCTTCAATCATAATTGGTATGAGTAAGTTATTAGCTTTTAGCAGAAACCCCGGAAGTAAATGAAATCACAGTCATAGATTTAATAGCATCTTTAGCAAAAAAGTAGCAACTTTTATGATAAACAGGGTTACCCATTTCTTCAAATAAATGATAGGATAGGTGTCAGAGTATGGCTCAAGGCTGGCATGAACAAATAAAAGCCAGTTCTCAATTACAGCCCAAGTATAAACTGGCATTACATAAACTACATAAGCATAAAATAAAATAATGAAAATAAAATAATATATATAATAATTAGTGTAAATATAAGAATAAAGGTGATATACATTGATGTATTTGTTGTTCTAGATCACTAATCTGAAGTGTTATTGTCCAGTTTCAGTTACTACAGGTGTATGTATCTTACTTTCTCAGCAAAACTGTCATTTGTTGAAGCTTACAAGTCAACGTTAACACAACCACTTGAATGTGGCCTCTAAACTAAAATGACTGATGCCCCTGATCTACAGTGTGAGCTGGTGAGGCTGAGGATGTACGACGGTGTTGCGATGATCGCACTTACAATGGTCTTAAAAGAGTCCGGGCAGATGTTGGTTAATCCGGCTGCGTTGGTGAAGAGGGTAAACACTTTATCCACCCCGCCCTTACCACAGCAGCTCAGCTGAAACACAAAAACCACACACATAATGTTATCTTCTACAGTCTGTACTTTACCCATCCTGAACTCTTCTCAACATGTTTAAACATATGCAAGACTCACTCACTCCTGTGTACAGACAGCAGGATATTTTTGCTTTTGTATATATCCTATACTGCCTGTATATATCCTTATTTGCTGTACATATTTCTCATCTGTAGTATAGTAAGCTTTTTGTATATTTCAGTAGTTTTGTAGTACTTCAGTAGTATGTGTATATTTCATATTTTATCTTGTAGCTTTTGTACATTGCTTACATTTTTTGTATTTTGCGTGATATTTTTTACAGTCCCTTTGTGCACTAATTGTTTTAGCTGCTAAACGCAAAACAATTTTTAAAGGTAAGACAGTAAGTGGAGGTGCTCTGGAATTTAATCAAGTTTATCAGCAGTACAGTTTCACCACTGGCTATAAATACTCCAATACCTGAATATTTAGGTATAAGGATACTACATATTGTGTCTGCTTATATTGTTGGAGGAAAAAAAAAGAGCTTTAATTTCTATGAACAAACACATACAAACCATTTATCCATCATCCATCTAACTACAGATCACTTGTGACAGAGACTTTTACTTTCTAAAAATCAGGGGAAATGGATCTTTTCATTTTGATTGTCTGTATTTATGAGCTTGTATTCATTAGAGAAATAATTTGCAGCCCAAATCTGGAATGCTACACAATTTTTCCAACGGCAAAATAAACAAATCATTCCTATAGGGTGAGACATTAGTCAGAGAGGTTGTTTGCATATGTCTAATTTCAGAATTATGTTGACTTCATATTTCTGTCTTTATTATAATTTAGCCTCCACTGATTCTACTGTAGATTTTATGCGCAGACTCAGCCTCTCACAGGCCTGAGTCACTGGGAGCCATCTGTCAGAGCTGATTGGTATTACTCGTGCTCCACTTCCCAACTAATGCCGGCTGAAAGCCAGTCACTGTGCAGTGGTGAGCTTCATCCTCATTGCGTTCTGAGCATGAGGAGCAGAAGTGTGGGGCTATTTTTTGTGCAATAAACAGACACACAACACACATATAATAACAGATGTTAAAATACAGATAAATATGGATGGACTTGGACATTATAGAAGCTAATTAATACCAAACTGTCAAATTCAGAACATAACCCAGCATCCTAAAAAATGTGAAGTTCTAGAATACGTATGTAGTACAACTCTGCTTTGTGGTATAAATGACCCGTCACATGTATCTGGGTCACCTGCACACCTGCTGCTCTGTGGGCGCTCCCAACCATCACATGACAGTTTCTCTACATATGTACAAACAACTTACTGCAACTCTTCCGTGTTTTCAAGTAGAATCTTCGTGCTTTTTCCGGGTATATGTATCTGAATTTTAATAGTTCCTCCTTTTTGCAGACAAGAGTTGAAAACCTTCCATGTAATTTCGACTAGTAGGGGAATTTTAAAGGCCAGTGTGGTTGCGGTAATAGGCTGCTCGCAGACTAATTGGATGTGGTCTGTGTCCTTCCTCCCAAAAATCGACACTTGAAGCACATTACATGTCTGAAAATGTTTTTAGAAGACCGGATAACTGTTGGGCTGAACATCTAAGTGAAAAAGGAATCAAAGACTGGCAGTTTGCATCCCCAAAACTATATATTCTATAATTCTTTCCATGATCTTACATGACTTTTCCACACCAACAACATTAGATTCTACATTTCCATGACTTTCCCAGGTCTTCATGACAGTACAGAGACTGCATGTTGTCATCTATACTTACCGTCTCATGGAAGACCTGCAGCACAGAGGCAGTGGCCTGCTTCTTGTCATCGCTAATGAAGTCTGGTTTGGCAGCCTTGTCATAGATAGAGTCATAGAAGTTTATCATCTCCTTCGACACCTAAAAAAAGGACAGGGAAAGTTCTGTGAGCTCAGCCTGAAATGTCAAAATGCTAGCTGTTACTTCAGATCCTATTGTTTCTAAGCAGTGTCTTATAGATAAAAAGAGATAAAAATGGGGTTACAAACTGTAACCATGAATGTCCACTATTTTTATTCCATTTTATTGAAATTTATAATTTTATATCTAATCATTTATTATTGCATTACTTATTTCACCCCTGTCTTTGCAATTTTATGAAAATTTCATTCTCTCGTAAATTTTAACTGGATGTGAAGCACTTTCGGCTACAATATTTGTATGAAAGGTGCTACACAAATAAATTTTATTATTACTATTATTATTATTATTATTATTATTATTAGTTTTGCTACTTATGCTGAATAAACATGACGACATCATGAAAGAGGAAGTAGTGGTGTTGTGATGAGTAAACTGATTGTCATTGACAAAATCACTTGAGTGATAATTTAATAAAAGCAATGATATATATTTTTACAGGTCAATGTACAAGCAATTCCTTTTATTAAAGACTACTATTAACAAGCTGGGAAAAAATAAAGATGTGGTAGAGATGGAAAAAGTACGCAAATAAAGTATTGAACATGGGTGATATTTAATATAGAAACATAAACATAAACATAAATTTGATGATTTAAGTGTAACTATGTCCAGGTGTAGATGTGGGACAGTATTTTTTCAGGGACAAGAATTGCAATCAACTAAAGCAGAACCATATGAGGCTTTGAAATGGTTAGTTCGACTTTTTGTACTGATTTTACCGCTTATGAAAGGCCTGCATTAAAGAGAAAAAAAAAATCAATACATGAATATATTCAGCACTCTTACTGAAGTCCTGAAGCCTTTTTACTTATGAGAGTTCCCCTACAAAAAGAGCAATTCTGCAGCCGGCATCATTGTGTCACTGTGTTGTTTTAATACGTTATTTCGGATTCAAACTGACAAACAAATTAAACTGAAGTAGTGGTTTTACAGAGCAGCTCCTGTGTGAGTCAAGTGGTTCAGAGCAGAACGATGATGGATTCGGTTTAACTTGTTGGAACATGAAGGAGAACTGAATACCTCTTCTATGAAGTGTTTATATAAATTTTTTCCCCTCCAAATTTCATTGAGTAATGTTCAGCTCTGCTTCATCATCAAGGTGGAAAGACTCAGGAAGATTTTAAAACAGGATGGTGCATGTTTAGCCATTTCATCATCATCGTCGTCATCACCACCACATTTTCACCCCATGTTAGAACACAGAGCGTCGATCATTCAATTGTATTTCATACAAATATAGTAGGTCAATTCTTACATGATACTACAACCTGCAAAGTGCGAGTGCTTTTTGCTTTTGTGAACAATGGAAAAATCCATTCACTCATTTTCAAAATACTCCCTGGTTCTTTTTTTTTTTCTTCTCTCGACTGTCCTGTTTCATATATAATGAACTCTTGTCTATTTGTGTGTATGTGTTTGCAGTCTTACAGTGTCTTTGTGCATGTAGCCCCAGATTCCAGCTGCAACTTCACAGGCGAACAGGATGACCAGGCAGGCGAAGAACTACAGGACACGACGAAAACACAAGATAGATTAAGATAATAGTATTTACATGGCTGTTTAATAACAAAGAGGTTTTATCCAGCTAAATGTCAGTGTGACTCACAGTTCCCAAAAGACACTGAGACTCCTGAATGGCACCGTAGCACCCGAGGAAACCGACGACCATCATCACTGCGCCGACTGCGATCAAGATGTGGACACCTGGGGAAGTAGACACAGTGAATATCTATAGCAACATGCTTTTTATTGTATTAACAAGAAAATTTTAATCCATGACAGCACATTTCATTTATACAGTCATTAGAAAGTCACAACTCAATGGAGTATAATAAAACCCCTGTGGTTTTAAGGCAACACAGCCTTGCCATATAACTGTGATAGAAAAATCTCAGTCATTTCCTCTTTTGCTCTATCATTTAGTTACCTGTGTTGTAAATCACACTCTTCATGGCAACATTTTGTGTCTTTTGTACTTTCACTCACACAGATGCAAGTAGGAGAGGCTGCACTTGCAAAAAAAAAAAAAAGAGGAGTTCAGACTTAAAAGAGGAGATATGGTTGCTGCATGGGGGCCTATATTTTGTTTGCAAAAGCTTTGGGAATAATTACTAGACCATGTTGACAAAGTAAAGCCAACATTTGTCATAATGGGATTTGTCATTGAGCGATATCAAGGTCAAAAATTTGTCAAAAAGTCTTTAAAAATGTGGAAAAGTACAAGATATGCTTCCTGTATTTAAAGTAATTACATCAAAGGCAATTCAATTCAATTCAATTTTATTTGTAGAGCCCTGTATCACAAGTTTGCCTCACAGGGCTTTACAGAATTAGTTGGATATGAAAACAAACAACAGTCAAATAAATAGTAGATGAAGGAAATGGACAGCACAATTCTTTTCAGTAGCAAGTTACATATAAATTGAGAATGCCTGATGTTGAAAAAGAACTTAGAAATTCAGAATAATAGCCATTTATTATTCTATTTCTATTAAAAAGAAAATGAGCTTATAATCAAAATGTAATAAATAGGCCTTTCTGTGTTACCATTTAAATAATGTTTAAGGAATATTAGGTTAGGAGGGGGCATTTTTTCTTTGCTGAATGGTCAGTGGTCAAAAGTTATTTAGGAGAGAAGATGGTAAATGAATCTTCTCTAATACAACATTACATTGTTATTAGTTTATCATTTAAATGATGTTTAAGGAATATTAGGTAGTATGGGGCATTTTTTCTTTGCTGAATGGTCAGTGGTCAAAAGTTATTTAGGAGAGAAGATAGTAAATGAATCCTCTAATACAAGACTACATTGTTATTAGTTTCACCAAAAAAAAAAAGTCTTTTGTGCATAAAAGTACAACTGGAATTAGAAATATTAAACAATTAATGAGATCCATTTATGTAAAGAATAGTGGTTTACTGTTACCGCTTGTTAAAAAGATAAATTGCTGTATATTAAAAATGTAATAAGACTTAGGTCTTTCCATGTGACCATTTTAAATAAACCCTTTCTTCGTTGAACTTGCAGGAAATGTGCTGTCTCATGATTCAGATATGAAATAACCTCTAGCAGGTCATATCACAGACATATTCGCACAGCATTTTAATAGGTGTGTGTGTGTGTAATGATGCTGGATGACCAGAGGGGGGCGTGCTGACATTATCATGCTGCAGACCAAAGTGAGTCATGTTCCAGTTATGTTCACAGGAAGTTGTTTCGTGTTCTTATATAAAACCCCCGCTCCATAATTCAACACGTCATTTTTCACCCAAGACGCAAAACAGGTCCTGCACTTGTTTTTTTGTTTCATTTTTCTTTCTTCACACATTCTCTCTGTCTCACATTCAGACGGTTCTTAGCATCTGCAGAGCCCTCCAGACATGCGTTTCCTATCTTACACCGTCAGAAGTTTGTAGGTTAATATTTGACTTTTTGGAGAGCGGTGGGTGGGGGGTAGGGTGTCCAGACAGTAGTGTGTGAATGTGTTCGACAGCCTCTCCCAAAGCGGAGTCATTTCCCTGCTTTACATCTTTGCTTTTAGTTGTATTAATGTCTGGGTGGGGGGCTGTAAAGCTCCAGCTGCACATGGGCTCTCAGTATAAAAGCAGAGGAAAGGAAGTGAGAAGTGGGCTAATAAAGGTTCAGGTCAAAGGTCTTTAGTGCGACAGGCCAAGCGGTTTAGAACATGCATGGCGAAATGAGAAACAGGATCATAGTCTGGGCTTTGAAAAAATAAAATAAAGTAAATCCAGCTCCATGCAAATGTTCCATTTTCCAAAACCTATTCAGTATTGGCTCATTAAATAACTGTTATCTTGGGTTTCCTTTAAACACCACTGTGGTGTGTTTAGATACAGTCCTATAAATATTTCAGATAGATTTATTGCGACTTTCCTATGGCATGCATGTGTGTTGTAAGTTGTTAAATGAGTTTTTCCATTCAGCAGTTTCCTGGGTCTCCATGCACTGGCGTCCACAGAAAAACAAAACCTACAGAGATTTTTGGATCATTTCCGACAATGCTCACCATTTCATTTTGCAACATCTGTACACATGCAATTATTAGAGTGGGAGGGGGTCAAAAAAGGGAAGCTTGTGTATTTTCTGAATCACTGCAGACAGCAAAGGATTGTTTTTCTACTCCTGGATTGCAGAACTGTAGGCAAATATGGATACACTTAATAGATTAAAAGACTAACTGATGAATGTTGTCCATTTATGGGCAGACATTATGTTACGTTTTTACAGCTTCTAATAAAAGATAAATTATATTCTGAGTTTCTTTCACCAAACAATTTATGTCAAAACTTGATCAAATATTATTACTAATATGAATGGTCAATCCTGAATCTACTTCATGTTCTGCATCGCATTTTGATGATGTATTTATTAATAACATATTCCTGATAAAAATGTGATGCAACTCCACTACGTAAAGAAGTGTTGGCTATCTCTATACAGTCTTCATTTTTTAATTCTACTATATTTTCATCTTACACTTAGCATAAAGGGGCTCAGAGTTTGAGTTTTGTTGTTATCCAACATTACACAATGATAAATAAATATACTTCAAACTATACTTCTCTAAATGGTGAATTAAAATATAATAGACTGAATATGTCTTATTGTTAATGCTTTCAAATACATACATGGTATTAACCGTGTTAAAATACTATTGATTGCAAAAGAATATTTGGCTTGATTTGACACCAAATTTCTGTATCTACGGTATAAATCTCAACGATGTCAATGCAGCTTTTATGCATTTTCTTTAACCTTTTGCCCACAGACAACCTACTGTGGTAAATGGGCTTATTTTTCACATTGAAAAACTATGCAAGAGCAAATGAAAAATCTGAAAAAAAAAAAAAAAAAGATTTGTAATGTATAATTTAATGTGTATTGCTCAGTGATAGGACAAGTATCTGTTGGAAAATTTTGATTGATACCCAATCCTCATCAGCATTCATGGACATCATCAAAACGTTCAATGCCACTATGAATACTTTGGTTTGATTCCACTTTTCTTATATTACATTTCTTTAGCCCATTTGACTAAAAAGAAAATGACAGATGTTTAGTTTTGAGTCACTAAAGACTATTTACTAATGCAGCACCAAAAAACAAATTCGTCCCATTGTTATTAATTCTTTAAAAAAATAGTCAGCAATGTTACCAAGACATAGCCTACTCCTGATATGTACCATTTGTGTCTGAGCTGAACAGACTGCATACAAAGCCAAGTGCTGCTCAATAATTTCCATACACTCCCTAACTGTTGTGTGTTGCCATTAAAAAAGGAGGGCACATTTAAGGGGTCAACTGCTGACTAGCGGTGCATTCACGGGCAGGTCAAACTCTTTGAAATCAGACACATGGGCAATGGCTGCTAATCAGAGCCGCACAAATGTGGACATATTAGTTGTTGCACTCCATGGTTAAAATATCTGAACACTGAAAAATGACAATGTAATGTAAATTTTACCAGACTTGACTCTGTACGAGCGTCTGGGATACAGACGAAAAAGCTCAGCGGTGACGTAATGGAGCGCCAGGACGTCCTCCCGCTGTGTTACTGTGCTTGATCGGGCTGGGAGAGGAGCTCTTTGTGTTCAGCCCCAGCATCATTACTCCTGCTTGTCAGCTCAGACATAATTAGATTCTGAACCACTAACTGGTCCGTACCTCGTATTCCCCACCCCCCAGCTCTCCACTACCCACAGGGCCACACACACACACACACACACACACACACACTCTCTCTCTCTCTCTACAGGCTAATTTCTAAATCGATATCTTGGCGACGGCCCAAGTGCTCCCTCCATCTCTTATATTGTGGTTCTCCACTCTGACAGTCCCTGCTTTTTTTTTTTTTTTTTTTTCCTTTGATATGTTTGGCAATCTCAGCCTCTCCCTCTCAGCCCATGCCACCACCCATTGGTCCTCTCAGTCTAGCTCGGTCGAAGTAACGCTCTCAGTAATTCCATTTACTTAAACGTCTCTTCCTGTCCATCTTGATATGATCTCTTCATGGATCCTCTCCCATTATGATCTCTGTCTACTTCCATTCATCAGCCCCGTTGTGCATCTCCTTCTAACACAGTTGATGGATTACAGTGGCCTCTCTTTGCTGAATAATTACCAAGCGATGTGTCGAAATCATCTCAAATTTCAGACACTACAAATAAAAAGACTATGTTGTGCTGTCAAGTAGTATCTCTAAATAATAAATGATTGGTTTAGATTTTAATTCCAGCTGGTTTTGTTGTAACGATCCTTAAAGCTGCAGTAATTTTGCCTAAAAAAAAAATTTAAAAAATCCATAATTACCTTTCAGTGGATTGTAACTGAGGTGGTCTGAGGGGATATGAGACATCTGCAACTACTCCTTGCTTATATTATCAGGCTGTAAAATCCCTGTGAAGCCTTGATTTTCAGCCACTTGCAGGCTTTAAGTTTTAGCGTTAGCATTTTTAGAGAGGATGTGCTGAAAAGCACCCTGTGATGAACATCCACGGTTTCCCCACATTCACCTTTTGGTAGCTGGAATAGGCTTCAGCATCCTCGAGACCCTCCCGATGACTAAGTGGCTCAAAAAAATGAATGAATGAATGAATGACTGACATGGGACTGATCAGATTCTGTTTGGGTGTGACTCATCTGTTCTCTTCTCAATTACATAAGGGAAGCTTGGAAATGTTTTCCATAACAGCATGAAATAGCATCAATTCTTCTGCATTTATATTAGATTTTTGGAGTTGGACTGAGAGGAGAGAGCTGCAGAAGGAGGGTGTGTTTTTTCTTAGGCTTTTATTTTCCTTCCGATTTTGACTCCTGGAGCTTTAAATGTATGCAGTGCTTTTTGGATGGTTTAGTTATGTACCAGCCTAAAACAAACACCTGGATGCAGTAAATAACATGTTGTAATAAATATAAATGTTAACTATTGGTCATTTTTCGATGCTGATAGCTGTATACAAATCAAAGCACACGTTAATCTAACGCATTTTACAATACCTGACAACCTATCATGCTAGCAAGCTCAGGTTTTTTTCCATTAAACAGTTCGCACATATTTCCAAAATCCCAAAACATTTCCAGAACATTTTATTTATTCATTATCATATGAAAATAAAAATGTTTAGTATGTACAGTTAAATGCTTACATGAGGCTTGTATAAGAGTCTGTTTTGTGCTGGGAGGGGGTTGTTAGTTTATTAATAGAGCTGGCAAACTTCAATTAACAACCGATTGCCTAAATCCATGGCAACAGCCTTTACATGGTCTGTATAGAAGACTGAAGTGAGAAGAATTTTCCCAGAAAACCAGACCAAGTCCAACAATCGCTCTTTTCTACTCCTCTACAGTAATAAACAGTGTGCAAAAGCAGCTACTGATAGATTAGAAATGTAGCTGGTTTACAAACTACTGGCTCTGAGTAATGTTAAATGTCAGTCTACACATTTTCTTTACCTATGAGGATGAAATGTTAACCCCATGACCTTGTTAACACAAGATTTAAGCTGTTCAACTTGGAAGTGGATGGGAGGAAGTTTCATTTTTGATCACTTTTCTTACAATCACCTTTTTGGGAATCACTAATAATATGTTAAACAGAATTAAGGTGCTAGAGTTAATCTGAATTTGCTCAGTTTGCCATAGAAATTGCTCAGTTGTCACACAACCTCAGTACTAGATTTGCAGCAGATAAAATCATATTAAAATGTATAATATATGTATATAACACTGTATCCATTCCAGTAGTGCCTTTCTTTACCTGAACTACATAGGGCTTTTTCTAATGCTCTCTGGTTCAAAGGTTTAATTAGACATATATTATTATTACAATGCCTCAGCTCCATTTGTCCTGTTAAAATCATTGCCTTTTTAATCTTCATCCTAAACTTGACACTTCCTATTTCAAGATAAAAGCTCTTACTTAAGCTGTTATTTAACAGTTGTTTTAATCTTTCACTTTTTCTTTAATTTTACATGGAAATTCATCTGTCACAGCTTTTCCACTGTTGGTCCTCTGATATGAAGGCAGATGTGGTTACTGGTTTTAATGTAGTATTATAAATAAAATATTATAACAAGAAAAAGGATGTGGCAGAAAGGAGCACTTATCACATGTTATTTGCATCTGTACGTTACAACAAAATACTGCTAAACTGGCATTTTACATATGCAATCTAGAACATTAAGGTGTTGCATAATTATATAGCTGAATTCACTCATTTAAAGTAGAAGAATGTGGTATAAACAGTATTTGACAGCCACCACCCTTGTTTTCCACTGTCCTGTACTTAGGAGCCAGTGTTTACTTGTTTGATCACAATCCCAGCCATTATCAAAGACCCAGCTTTTAATCAAATGCCTTTTTTTCTTTGGGAAAATACAGTAGCCTATACAGAGAGTAGGGATGCACAAGAATTGTTTTTTAAACCGATACCAATAACTGATAACTTCCTGCTTCTTGTAACTGATGCCGATAAACAACAATAGTACGCATTCTTCAAATTCTTTAATTGTTATTTCAACTCAGTGGTAATACTCAGTATACAATAGTAAAATAAAGGCTTCTACAGAACCATAAGCCTATGACCGCTTGAAATGGACAATAGACCAAGGGTTTTCAGTTACTATTTATGTACACATACATAATTTGGTGATGACTGACGGCTGTTTTCAGACATTAAGCTACGTTAAGCTTTTTCTCTATAATGTGCACCTGTGGGTAGGAAAAGGCTTAATGTGGACAACATCCATAAAATTTTAGGGTTGTTGTGATTTTTGCAGAGGTGAAAGTGGGTATGACTAGAAATGTCCACACGAACTTTGGTGACGATTGATTACTGTTCTCGGGCATTTAGCTACATTAAGATTTTTTTTTTAAAATTTACATAAAGCATTTTAGGATGACTCTTCTCCTCTGCTGCTGCTGGACCATAACAGCGGCCACAACCACTTCATCTTACTCTTCGTCTTGCAGCTGTAGCAGACTAACTGAAAACCCTTTTACTTACAATGTACAGATCCAGACCTCTTCTTTATTTTTATAGTGGCTGGCAAGGCAACAACGTGCACTCTGTACTGGTGAAATGCACAGAATCTAAGCAATTTAGATTTATTATCATGGACTCTATTTATCAGTGAAAACTTTAATTATCAGAATTATCTGAATGACATCATTTTTTTTTTCCAATATCAGACCAATAACTAATGGTGCCGAAAGTTATTGTGTATCCCTAGTAGAGTGTACAGGCCCAACTTTCACTGTGTTCTTTAAATTCACCTTATTGTTCATCCGCTCAGTGCTGTAAACAACATGTAATACAAGTGCCAAACTCTGAGATGACAATGCTTATTAAACTGCATACATCCAAATATTTAATCCAGATGTGTTTCGATGTAGTACCCATCCGACTATTGTTTATTGTTTAATTAAAGTCCTTGCTTCAGCTGCTTCCTTTTCCTGGTTACAGTTTAGTTTATTTTTAATCCTACGTTTAAGCCAGAAACCACGTCAGAAATTATGACTTCATATTAGGAAATCTGCAGTGGAAAAGCTGTGACAGATGGAATTTTATGCAGGAAAAAGTGGAAGACTTCATGACCTGTGGACAGTATTTAAACGCAGCAGACTAAACTGTAAACGCGCCACCGGATTACTGTTTTTATCTCGAGTACTGGGTGTATATTATGGTTTTTCGTTTTGTCCCAGTGTTGCCTAATGTTTGTTTTGTCATGTTAACTGCTTATCACCATAGTTTATCCAAGAAACCATAAGGGTATAGTGCAATATGTTCTGTTTGCCAGGATTTCAATAACATGCAAACGCGTACCCGTAATAGCAAATATGGTGTGGGTGACTTTCTTAACATAATGGCGATGGCATTTACTGTTAGAACACTTCAGGGAGTTGAGTGGTTCAAGTAACAACTTCCTGAAGACTTCCTTTACTCATCCAGGACATCCACAGTAGGTAAAAAGATGTCGTACTGGCTGGACATCACACGACCATGTAAGTTGAGGTTAAACATTATGCTGTGAAAGCCTCACCGATGAAGCTCTGTGAGTGTGTTTAGAGTGCAGCTGTTCCCTTCATTAGCCGTCCCAGCATTTGGTCTCGACTGAAACATGAGGAATCACACCCAGCTCGAAGCCTGAAACGTAACGCAGAAGCCTATCCTGCTGCTCTGCTGTAAAAGCCATGATCTAATTATACCGCATTGACTGATTGATCCACCGTCGTAATTATTATGTAAATGCAAACCACTGCCTTTTAATTCAGGACAGATTTCAGGACTTAAGATAAAACATCTCAAGACTCTCAAAATGAAAAATGACTGTTAGGTGAATGAACGTCATATTGATTGGTCACTAAATACAATTAAGTGCAAAGGAAAACGATGCGTTATTACAATTTGGATTTCATTTTCATTGCTTCAGCTTTAATTCAATCTGATTTACTCTGAAAATGCCCAGACAAGGATTTGTGTGTGCTTTTACTCACGTAACTAAGACTCATAGGCCTTTAGTTCTTTGATAAAAACAGGAAACATTTTTAACCGCGATTACAAGATCTCGCTTCTTATGTTTTGGGGCGGTTACTAATACGCGACAAAGCACTAATGATTGCATAACCTGGAAGGAACTGAACTTTTAACTTACTTGCCGCTGAGAATGTGAATTTAATTGGAGAGCAGTAACAGGAACTGTGGAACTTTAGATCTGTGTAAAAAACTTAATTTTCAGATAATTTCACTACCAGTAAAACATTATAAAAGAGGTGACTAAGAAACAGGACTGGGAGATGACAGCAGTGATCTGTCCATTACCAGAAAACACACAGAAGCATGAAGCCACTGGGTAATTGTGTGTGTGAGTGTGAGAGAGCTTGCAGCGGTGAAAGAAAGGAAAGAAGCAGATGCAGGACTCCATATT
>JAPQRP010000019.1:12178790-12189760 GCA_037367295.1 Apogon hyalosoma | reverse complement strand
GGTGGTGGGGGGGGGGGCTAGAGGAAAAATAAGGAGAAGTGAGACAGTGCGACTCAAACACTAACCGCAACCAGATGGGGAAGTGAAGGGGAGCGACAGTGGAAAGAAACTGAGCGGAGTGAGGGAGAGGAAAACTTTCACAGATGAGAGGAGGCGGAGGAGGAAGAAGAAGAGGGGTGGGGCTGATGAGGCGGAGGAGGAGGACAAGGGAGGGCCAGTGAGGAATTTTTTCCAACACCGACCAAGGCTTTTTCTCCACTCTTTTTTGGAATGAGAGGGAGGCTTTATGTAATGTTGAGGAACGCAATCACTGGGACTGTTTGAGAGAAAGTCCCTCAGTAGTTTCCCTTCCGAGTGGCGAGGCTTCTATTCACTCCACAACCACAGCTATGCTGCCTTAGAGGACAATGGACCAAAAACACCCACTACATTTTTTTCCTTTTTTTTGTAAGTTTTGTTAGCTGTATTTTACACGTCCAAAACATCTGCTGCTTTACACTCTCACATTCACTCTAAATATGGCCTTTTAGCTCTTTCCCTGTCATCTTCCTCTTTCATATCTCTTCTCCTTTGTCCTCCTCAAAAGGCAGATGACTCAGGTTGTTGACGCAGATGGGAGGAGTCGACTGGCGTGTAGTGTGGGCGTCTGTCCTGCCCGTCGGAGAGGTGACATAGCGGATAACTTCAAGAGGGAGTGAGAGCTTTTTAGGAGTCACATGATGAGCTGTGTGTGCTGTGTTAGTTTGGGTCACAAGCTGCTGGTGTTTGGCTGAGGTGGGGCCGCCCCGGTTTGTTAGGACACATTTCACACCAGTTGAATATTCTCATGTTCAGGCTACTGAGGGGTCAGCTCAGCACCTTTTGTTCTGTTCTATAGGTTCCTATATGTGCTCTGCAGGATGTGTGAGCTCATGTAGCAGAGGAAACAGAGATTTGAGGTCTAACACTTTGGTATATCTGAATACATGCCTTCTGAGGTCTTCAACAGGTTAAATTTAAGACATTTCAAGGACATTATATTTGTTATATCTATTTAAGCTCTGTATGGGTAAAAGAAAGTGTGAAAAGTACAGTGGAAAATTAGAGTCTGACTTTTGTCACTTTGGTGATGCTTCCGGTGTGAAAACAGAACATTGGGTGATAGCAGGTGTTTTGCTGGAGGCTTTTTATGGCCAACAGCTGACACATTTTTATTTTCATTAGCCTTCAGCCACAGACTAAATGTGATGTTTGTACCAGATGGCGATTAACTTATATTTTAATATTAAAGTAGTGTTTGAAGGGAAAACATGTAACTTATTAATTCCTAAAAAGTTATGGTTAGGAGACATCAGGTCAGTGTAAAGACCACTGGTGCAACACACTAGTTAGGCAGCAAAAATAGGGTCAATCAACATTAAAGTTAACGTAACTTCGTAAACTTCATAATGTAGTCCATTTTTAAGACCCGGTGAAATGGTAAATGGACTTATATGTACTTTTATAACGCTTTCTGCCTTTATGGTACTGTGTCACATTCACACACCAGTGAAACAGTCACTGGGAGCAACATGTGGGTCTGTGTCTCGCTCAGGGATAATTTGATATGTGAAGAGGGGGGAGCGATCAAAAACCACTAACCTACTGGTTTGTGGCTGACCCACTCTACCCACTGAGCCAAAGCGGCCCAATTTGATGACATTTTAAGGCCTAAAAATTTTATGTTTTTAGTATTTTTAAAGGACATACAGAAACCCTGGGATAGCGCCTTGAGTAAAAGTAATCAGATATAACATTAGTGAGTCGAGAGAAATGTCAGTGGTTGCGTCTTTAGTTAGGGAGCAATGTCGAACTAAAAATCATTTGATCCATGACACTAACTTTCAGGATGATTCAGCATAATGTTGCAAAATGCATTACAGTTTTTGTTACGGTGTGACGGGAAGACTACAGAGCATAGTTCATGTTTTAGAAACCATCTTGTGGTTCTAAGTGTGTTATCCAGGACCCAGGTGGTAAGTCAGGTTACAGCAGCAAGATGAAATGGATACAGGTGGCCCATATTTCTGTAAATTTGATCAAGATGACTCCTGTTTATACACCAAATGGAGCAGCTAATGTGATCCATTTATTCTTTATTAGTGTTTTGGCACTTGGAAGTCGATCTGATGATTTTGGATACAGTTAATAAAATTCTGGATTCTCTAAGATAAACCTTGTACTCAACACTTTCTCTGTTTTTTTTTTTTAATCATGAAACAACATTGTGTGTAATATCTAAGCAGACCCACACATTTCCTTGGTAAAATGTCACAGCGGTAGATGATTTAAGAGAATTCGTATTAACTTGTCCCTTTAGTACATGGTGCATGTGTACCTGCAGTTCCAACATTCTCAGACATTACCGACTTTACATTGACCACATCAAACCTTTTAGAAGCTGAGTGAGTTGTCCACTATTTACAGGCTCTTGTAAAAGTCACCTCTTTATCTCCTTTAACTTATTAATTATGGATATCACTATTATTCTAATCAATAAAGCCTCATTGACCAAAGGATGTTCACTTACTGTGGCTATTAATATTAATGTGGGCCTCTATTACATTTATCATTTCAGGGTTTGTAACGCAGCACAATAAGTAAATTAAAGTGTGGTAAGTGTGTATTCACTAAAGCTAAAAGAAGTGAAATGCCGATACTGATTTCAAGTTATGAAACGTAATAAAGTGAGCCAGTTCTGCTGTGTTCAGCTTGTTCAGTGAAGACAATAAATAACATATACACTTTCACAACCTGTATCAAAAGTCTGCCCCAGCGCTCGTATGGATATCTGAGAAGATATGGTGGATGCAGGTCACATGATGTTCCTGAAAGCGTGAGACCTCCTCCAGCTGTGAGATGTTTGCATTTCAGGTTGTGTGGAACGATCAGAGCAGACACGCTTCTCATTAGTATTACGATACAATTACCTGAACTTACTTCGATTTCAACATCAATAGTTGTGTTTCAAGCTTTCCTTTTTGGAATTTAGTACTATATTAGATTATGTGTTCTGATCAACCTAATGAGAGCATGAAAACATAATGTTTTCCTCGAGTTTTGAAGAGACAGCAGAATACCTTTAGATCAAGCTGTAAAATATCCTGTAGTCATAGTGAAATGCAAGTCTGACCACCACAACTTTTGACCAACCGCAACTAGAACCAATAAACCAATCAAGTATTTTATAAATATATTGACTGTGGGCATTTTAATGTGTCTTTCTTGATGTTTTTATTTCACAGCACACAATATGATTTGCTGACTTTAAACTATTGAGCAGTGTTTCCACAGTTCATTTGAAAAAGTGTTATATCCGGGAGAGCAGTTCTACTTGCACAAAGAGCAGTGCGTTATGTGGAAATAATGCAAATGGGCACAAACGCCGTCATTTTCCAAGTATGATTCAGTTGTGACTGGGGTTGAGTTTGGCGACAGATGCTTTCATTGCCACGGGGCTCTCAGTTATTGACGCATGTCCAGAAGTCTCACACACAGGATTTCCATTAGACAGACACATTGAGGAGACAGACAAAGGTGTGCCGGTGATGTACGTACTGATGTAGAAGGTGTTGGGGGCCTGGGTTCCTTCATACTGGAGATCGAGGAGGCTGCTGGTCTTGTTATCGTGTCTCAGCCACAGGGCCACTCCCAGGATTACACCTCCTGCAAGCTGGGACAGAAACGCAAGCAGTTCAGTTGTCTGTTGAGACAGTAGTTCTCTGTGGGGAAATCAGGTTAATAATTCCAGATCCCCATGAGGATTGTTTTTAATCACTTTCAAACATTCATGTGAACTGGATTTTCCCTACCATTACAAGGCTTTGTTACCACCAAAGCCAAGTTACTGTAAAATCAAAACTAATTACATGACATTGGACTTCAGACAATGGATGTACTGTGTGTTTAGGTTTGTTTTTAAGTGTATTGGATGTTTATTTCTTTCATTTGCTGCAGCCAGTCCACAGTTTTTTTAATGGTCTAAAATTATACAACTTTTATTGAAAAAATTTACATTTTCTTGCACCACCCACACACGCAGGTCTTCCCCAAACTTAGATGCTGTCTGCGTTCCAGCATTTTCCCTAAGCCCTGTGAAAACCCTGAATTGCATAAAACTTTGGTGACATAATATCATTTCTCCTCCTTTCCTGTAAAATTCAAATATTTTTGGCGACTCATCCTTAACGTGGAAACACTGACGTACATGTATCTGATGACATTCTGTTGACTAGTTAAACCCATATGTCATTTTAACCACAGAGATAAGCTGAGCAATACAGGCAAGAGAGATAATTTTTCATAAAACTGTTAGACCAGGGGTTTCAAACATACGGCCTACAGGCTAAAACCAATGGTCCGATCCAACCGGTGGGATGAATTCGTGAAGTGCAAAATTACAAAGAAGATATTAACAGTCAAGGGAATCCTGACAAGTTGTTTTCATCGTAAAGTTTAAAAATGTATTTTTCAGTTCCAGATGCCTGTTACCAAATGTTTTGTGTGTTTGTAGATCTACAGTGATCTGTATGTTGTATTGTACATGTATAAATGATAAGCTCAGGCGTAACATTGTTCACTTTTCTTAAGAATTTCAGGTTATTCTGCTTATTCACATTGTGTGAAAGGAGAGTTTCTAAATGTAAACATTTTTCATGATGTAATTTTACTTTTTTGCCTTAAAATAAAAACAAACATTTAGAGTTGTCATTATTTATGGATTATTATGCTATTAATTTACTGGTCTGACACAGTTAAGATAGTCAAAATAGGCTGTATGTGGCCCCTGAACTAAAATGACTTTTACACCCTTGGTTTAGAATATTCCTTTTACACAGTTGTTTTTGTGGGTGAGGTGTGTATTGTCCTGGGTTGTCTTGGGGACATGGGTGAAGAGTAAAGCAACAAACATCAGACAAAGCCTTTGTTTAGTTTTTTTGCGTCTTCCTTTGGCTAATTTCCTGGGGGAAAGCCTGCATCGTGTAACTGTTACTGAAATGTATTGTTCTTGAGGGTGGTTTACATTGACATAAGCCTTCCCAAGCCTCTGTGTTTGGCACAGGACAAAGAAACCCTAAATATATCTGGAGTTAACATATACCTCAGCAGCCACTCAGGAACAAGCCTCACCGCACTCAGAACCAGTCAAATAAACTGCAGACTGACTGAAATAACATTGTTCCTCTTCTAATAGCCTAGGTCTTAAAAGTTTTTGTCAGTCTTTGAAAAACTCGACAAAAACACCCGATGGAATCAGAAATATCAAAGCAGAACTAGCTAGTTCTTGCTGCTGAATAAATTTGTGCTAAAACAGGCTCTGCCACCCTCCTCCTCCTCTTTTAGTGAGGGCCATACTAGAGCTAAGGCCAGCTCCTGCCTAGCAACCAGATCAACACCATAACTGCCAAGAGTGCAGAAACTCAACACACACACAGAGAGGAACACCACAAAATGACTTACTAACTTTAAGTGAACTCCCACCTCCTTACTGCGTGAATTACCACCGAGATGAATCACTGAAATGCAATGAGTGCGTAAATGGAGAGCAGGAATCCTGACTTTTAATCTGCATAGAAAGTAGACAAACTCCATGAAATTAAAAGGGGTGTAGCTCACAAACACAATCACACATGCCGCTACAGCTCAGTGTGAGAGAAAGCAATAAACTAGTTAATCAAAAGTCCATACGATGGCCTTTGAGCTATCATTATGGTATGTGTGGGATGTCTGAGTCATTGGGACATGGAACTTAAGGGAGCATTTAGCCACAGATCTGTTTTTTTTTTAGAAGGGAGTCTTTGTAACATGAAGGAAATTCAGCAGTCAGGAGCTTCAACACCAACACTTCAACCAGTACAAAAACAACTGCTGAATAGTTTATGTAGTGAAGGAGTAAAACTGAAATACAATGAAACACAACTAACTAGACGTTGACTTAAGGTTTAATAGTAGACATCTGTAATGCTCTTCGTAGTGCATCAACCTGGATGAAAGGTGATTTACAAATAAAGTCTGACAGATTGATTTATTGATTGATTACTGGTGCCAACTCCTCTAGCCTACATGGTACAATAATGATTTTAACAGCCGTCTATCTGACAAGACCATCTGTCGACCTCCTGTTACGTTGCACCACCTGTTTAGGAAACACATTTTATGTTCCATGTACGACAGGTCAGAGATGGCTTTCAATGATCACCTTCAAGCCCTTTATTTTCACAAACTGTGATCAAATAAGTTCTTCAAAACAACCTATGTAAAAAAACATGTCTAAGCTAGGAGTAGCTACTTTTGATCAATGCTGCGACTGTAGAAGAGCAGAGGAGAAGAACGGGTAAATTTGTGAGCAACCAAGAGAATTTTCACAGAAAAAAATTTACCAAGTCCTCTGTGCAGAAATCAGTTTACATGCTACCATCACGGATTTAGGCAATGGAGACAGTCATCAACTCAGAAAAGGTATTCCAGCTCAGATCCCCCCTTTACATAAGCACACATGAATCTCGACATGAAGCCTTTTAAAAGCTTGATCTCCAAGTAACAGTAGGTGTAGTTTAGTCTTTCAGGACTCAAATGTAGGTATACAAAGAATGCAAAATCCTAAGCTACTGCCAGTATTGATATTTATAATGGCCAATAGTCCATCCCAATGTTATTTTCTGTTTAAATAGTTTTTATTGTTATTTATCCTCCAAAAAATCTTCATTGTATATATAAAAATAGTTTACCTTAACTGTTTTAAAGTCTTTCAGCCCTTCGTTCTATTGTCTTTGAATGAGCACAAACTTGAAAGCAGAAATTTATTGGGGAAAAAAAACTTGAAAATATCAACCACTAGCCTAATATTGGTCAAATTCCATTAAAAAGGCAAATAAATCAGTGCATCCCTACTAAAATCAGTTCTATTACAGAAGAAAAAATGTTTAAAAGTAAACCAAATGATAACTGACTTCACAGGTAGCTTAAAAAAAAAAAAGCAGTATTTAGTTGAATGACGATGTAATTCCATGTATGTTCTTCCACTATGAGCAGTAAGTCACGCACAATGATCTTTCAACTACCTTCACATTTTTTCCTGTGACTGATTGCATTTTTTTCCCTCTCATTCCACAAATGTAATCTAACCATCTGTTGTTCTTAGCCGCTGCATTTGTTGCCGTAAATTTCCCACCAGGAAAACCGTGTAAACACATGGGCCATCGACACCAGGTTTACTACGGCCTAACATCAGTGAAGGAGGGGGTGTGTGCTGTAAATATTGCTTAAATATTACCATTTTCATTAAACCGAAGATCTAGATCATCATATTTCTGAGCCGTTATCTCATCTCTGAGCGAGTCCATACATGTATTATCTCTCAAGGCGGAAGTATGACCGAGACTCTTGGGTTGTCTCTCCCAAATCACCCACCAGTGTCTATTTCTGCCTGTTGCCCAGAGTACAGGGGGTTGTAGAATGCAGGGCATGCTGGGATGGGTGGTATGGGGGATGGGGTGTGGTCTGCAGTTCCCATAAGGCTGCTATACCACACCACAGTCGCCCACCCCTCCCCATCCTCACCTACTTCCCCCTCCTCTTGCTGAGTAACCTCTTAACCCTCTCAGTGTCCAGTTTGATTTATGGAAACAGGAGGTCTCTGTTTTTTAAAGAGGCAACCCCCCAGCAGTGCATCGACAGCCCCAGTGTCTCTTCTGACGCTCACAACTTGTCTGCTTCGACAGATCTTCTCACAAAGCACTTTAGACCAGCCAATAAAACTAAAAGCGCTAAAGTGGGCTGCGTGTTAAAAAAAAAAAAGAGGAGGAGCTACAGTACACGGATGCTGTAATGCACCAACAATCACATTACAATCACTTTTCAGGAGGATTACCAACAGCTCTTACCCCTGACCGCACCGTTTCAGAAGGAACTCCGCTGGGACTTATTATCAATTATTCTCCATTATAGACAGACAGAAAGATACATATGCAACAACAAGAAATAGACAAATTACTTGTTAGTGTAAAAATGACTCTGCATTTGATGAAAAACAAATGATGAAGTCTCTCAATTCTAGACGACCGATAAGACAGTGAATAATACTTCAATGACAAATTATAGATCAGTGTGAAAGTTAATGATGCAGCAAAAGAAAAATACATTATCCAAGTTATAATCGTGAGTCCCTAGAGTAATTTATCATGCATTTCTTCTTTTAACATCTGGACTTTCTGTGAAATGCCAAAATACTCTTGATAATTCATCTGGATGTGATTTAATTAAATACTATTTCAGGCGCCAATTAAAGTGTTTCCCACTGTGTTACGCTAATATTCAGGCAAATGTTGGTAAGAGACAGAATTCAGTCTTTTTATAACAGTCTGTAAAGACTAACATTCTAAGCTGATGACATTGTAAAGTCATGAAATTGGACTTATACTCAACTCAGATCATGTTCAGATACTTGACCAAGTGATAATGTCAAAGCCCCACTTTCTTTATCAGTAACTCAGGGACATTAGCTAAACTGCTATGTTAAGTTGGTGAACATCCTGCTTCATCATATTTACTGAATAGTTTATGCTACAAGAGGTTTGCAAGGAGGTGATGCTGCAGTAAGTCCATGTCTTGAAAAAAATAGCCCACTGCAGTCCAAAAAGTATTTTAATTATAAAAGAAATACCTAAATATTACTCTATTTATTACCAGTTTTTCAACATGAAGGGTTAATATGTTTTAAAAACACACAAAAACTGAAATATTAAGTCTCTATATTTTACAATTTCTGCACTAATTGTTCCAAACAGGAAGGTACAGAGTCAAACCCAGAATTTTTTTTGGTTCCAACAAGTAATTTAGACGCCATACGATGAAGTAAAACAATAAAAGTGCATTTATTGCATCTTCAAAGTTCTCTGCAATACCATTTTTGCAAAGCCACGCCCACCCACAGCCCATGTTCCAATCACATCTGGAAAAATTTATATCAAATGGCTCAAAACGTTGCCCACACAGTCAAAGATAATGATGTTCTAGATTTCCTTTCAATGCAAGATTAAATAGTTTACCACTACAAAATGCATTCAGCTGATGGAAATGTTTAAAGTTCACAGAATTATTGGACGTCCCTAAATTCTCTGCTTACCAAAAAATGGGCTCAGATGTACATGAATGTTTCTTAATTCCTAAAGAACATTTTCTAGTGCAGAGAAGAATCATATTTATTTGCTTCCTTGCAATATCAATCATATATAGGTTGAATAGGATGTGGTAAATCCATCTGAATACATAATTATCTTCACACTTAAACATAAGCAGCAAATGGGAAGGAGAAGCCAAATTGTTGTTATGTTTGGAGTCTGTATGGAGGCTTAACATGCAACTTTGAGAAGAATCAGACTGAGAAATCTAAACTTTACATAGATGTAAATTCCATTTAAATTCTATTAAAATAAGCCTCCTGTTATTTCCTCAATTAGATTAAGCACCTACTTTCTATGTTAAAGTTAATGTTGATTCTCTAGCTTCATTACTAAGTTTTAAAATGTTTTCAGATCAGTTAAATCTGGTTAATTTTTACTCCTTGGAGTGGGTGTGAATGGTCCAAACTGCAACTTTGGATAAAATCTGGATCCTGCACATCAGTCTACGTTCTCACATGGTCCGTAAACATGCATTTTACTTTACTTTGACTTTTCTCAATGTGAAAAGAAGCTGAACCAAGCAGAAAAAAACCTATATGTTTACAACCTCAACTGTTTTGTGTTAAAGGTGTGAAAACAGCCACATTAAACTGAGGAAAACTGCAGCGTTAGGAGTGAAGAGCTGATTGTGATTACTCACTCGCCAACACCAGCTCTATAACTGTCAGTCACCATCACAAATGGAAGGAGCAACAGCCTTCCTTTGTGGTTCAAGTCCAGCATGACCCGTAAGAGAAACCATTTTTCCATAAACATAAACTACACAGTAATAGTCCTCTATTATGACAATGGTCTGAATTTGTCATGTAAACACAATATTCCATCTGAATATACTGAAATACAACTTTCCCCCCCCAATGGAGCATATCCTGACTACAATATGTGAATATACGCATATAATTATGGTTTTATGAAGATTCTCTGGACATGTATACATCACAGGTTTTACTGTACGTTGCAACACATAGCCCATGTTTATGTTCAACTGGAGTAGAGATAAAAGTCGCCGACAGTAAAGACATACGCCTCAAAGAAAAGTACAGATTCTGGTCATGAGAAACACATCTACTAAAGAAAAAGGATAAACAGGTTTTTGAATGTGAGCAAATATCATAAAGTTGATGGTTTTCCAATAAATAAAACAGAGATGCTACATTCACATAGTAACTGCATGTAAATACTGCAAGAACTAATACTGGAATACTTTTACTGTTATTAGGGCAAATACTAGAATATTGAGCAATGTTTCATCCAATGACCAACTATGTCGGGGATATTAAACTCAATTTAGTTTGGGGGCCACATACAAGTCAATTTGATCTGAAGTGGGCCAGACCATTAAAATAATATGATAATAATGTATAAATACCTTTTAGAGTAAAATGTTTACATCTACAAACTATAATTAAAAAAAAAAAGTGAATAAAATGAACAACCTGAAATTTCTTAAGAAACATAAGTGGAATTTTAATAATATTATGCCTCATTTTATCATTGACACAGTGCCTTAAAACTTACAGATCACAGCAGATACACAAAACAAGTAGTAACAGGTATAATTTGTCAAAATTTCACTCTTAAGGCATTTCAGATTGTTCATATTTGCTCATGTTATAAATTTTTTGGTGAAAGGATGGTTTATAAATGTAAACATCTTCATGTATTTTTTATACTAAAACAAAGAACATTTTCAAGTTGTCATTATGATAGTATTTTACTGGTCTGACTCACTTGAGATTCAATTTGGCTGTATCTGGTAGAGGTAGACAT
>JAPQRP010000019.1:12133018-12152616 GCA_037367295.1 Apogon hyalosoma | reverse complement strand
GTGGAGTTTGCATGTTCTCCCCGTGTCTGCGTGGGTTCTCTCTGGGTACTCCGGCTTCCTCCCACCATCCAAAGACACGCACTGATAAGTTAATTGGTTAATCCAAATTGCGAAAATTGTGAATATGAGAGTGATTGTTTGTCTCTATATGTCAGCCCTGCAATGAACTGGCGAAATGTCTAGGTTGTACCCTGCCTTCGCCTGTATGTAGCTGGGATAGGCTCCAAGCGACCCCCGTAACCCTAGTGAGGATAAAGCGGGTTCAGAAAATGAATGAATCATAGAATCATTAGAAATGATGACTCGTTATAATGGAAGACTGAGGCTTTAACCCATCTTAAAAGGCTTGACTGAAGAACGCCATCTGTGGAAGTAGGGCAGGTGTCTAGATGTACGTGTTTAGTGGCTAGATAATTTTCAGAAATGTTTTTAAGGCAGACCCTTTAAATGGAGATCTTTTCCAGTCCTGTACAGAGCTAGATATAACAATCTTTTGGAGAGGCGACTGAGACCGTTGTGAAACAAAATAAAACTCCACCGTTTATTTCACATTTACAATGGAGGAGCAAATGCAAATCTGAGGAGGATGTACCCCAGTGCCCCCAACATCATCTCCAACACATATGACTGACATCCTACCTGCGGGTTCATTATAAGTTTAGTGTAAAAAACTTGGCCGTCTCAAACTGCGTATGTTTGTTTAGTATGTCCGAGGACTAATCTAGTTACAACACTGTGATGGGACCAGCCTGTGTAGGTCCAGCAGTTTTTGTACTTTTATCATGACATATGGTTGGGCGGCTTCTATTTGATTGGTTTCCACCTTGATGTAGAAGGTGGTTCTTTTCATCCTATGGATCCCTTTTCTTCTTGTATTTGGCAGACATCCTTTTTAGAGATATCACAGAGTTCTGCTGTTCTTTTGATTTCTTTGCCAGCACCCAGTCTGTATAGCATAACCTCTTTTCTGCCTTTTATTCTCTCCGTTAGTTCACATTCCCTTTGTCTCTTTTCAGGCCTCCCTTCTTTTTCAGCAATTTCTTTTGTTCTCCTCCATCAACCAAGGCCGTCTCTTGGAGGTCATGACATGTCAACAGTGTTTTAACCCTTCCTAATCTTTGTGCTGACATTGTGTTCATGAACCAGACTCTGATTCCCCTTTTCCTCCTTTTTCTACGTCTCTACATCAGCACAAATCTTTCTCTTTCCTCTCCCAGTTGTGACATTCTTTCCATAGACGTTGCTGGCAATCATGGGTTACTTTATGTTTGTTAAAAGGGGGTTACTGCTGCACTGGTGCAGAGCGTGCACAATTACAGTTACCAATGCTGGGGAGTATTCATTTATTATACATATTTATAATTCAACATATCATTCATCGGCCTGAGTAGACATTGTAATTTATGTAGCTAGGGATTGGGAAATGCAGTTACATTCTTGAAATCAATGGCTCACTTATTTTTATTTGCATTCTACATGCAGTGTAGACTATGTGAGTTAAAAGCTGCCCATCCTTGTGCATTTTTATTTTAACAGGGTAATTTACAAGGTAATAAAATGCAATTAAGGAGCTAAATGAAAACAAAATGTTCCACTGTAAATCATCTTTGTTTACAGCTTTGCACTTGTCTTATAAAGCTGAAGGACAAATTGATGCTTTATCTTTTTTGTTTTTTTTAACAGACAAAACAACATATTTCTTTTATTTTTAAACCTTGGACATCTCTGCAGAACATGTAAACATACATCCAGAAAGCCACATTTATTCACGCAGAAATATTAATGTAAGTCACTGGTGAAAAAATCCAGCGTACTTGCATAATAGTAACAATAAGCATTTAACATTTATGGGCATGTATTCTGTAATCTATGGGGTTATACATTTTGAATTTAACTCTCCTGACACTGACAACTACAGATGTCTTGCTTCTTTCTTTCTTCATCCATGCAGTAACCATGCAGTGATAAGTTACTGTAATTATACCGAGAGACAGGAAGTCTCTATCTGGCTCTTTAATTTTAGTAGCCTGTCTCTAGGAAGCTGCATACAAGGCCTGGCCTATTTAAGCACATTTACAGCCGGATCTGACCTGCAACCACCCTCTGAGAAGAAAATCGATAATGGAGGTTCGCTAGAAACAAGTTCTCTGCTGCAGGATTTTCTGATTAGTAAATCTGACCTTGGTGAAGCCCTGCTCCTTTGAGAGGCTTAATGAAAACCAATCTTAGAGTGTGATCCATCTGCTCTCTGTTTATACAATTAGAAAGCCCAGGCTTTTGTGTAGCATTAAGAGATATTGTCTAAGGCGTTCTACTGCTCTTCAGGTTCTGTGCAGGTTTATTTCAAAGCCAGATGTTGTGTTTTGCTGCTGTTTTGTATGATTTATTAATTTGACCTTTGTTTTAGCACAGAGAAATGGAGGTAAACGCTTAATTTTCAATCTATTGGAGTTAAAAAAAAAAAAATACACAACAGTGATGAACATTACCAAATGAATCAAGTCAAACATTAGCTGTTGGAGATAAAATGTGGTAAAATCAAAGAACACAGAGACAGACAGACAGACAAACAGATAGACAGATACTTTATTAATCCCAAAGAGAATAGAGTTACTCAGCTGTGCAGTAACACAGCATCACACTCTCTTGCAATGTATAACAGTATAAAAAAATAGCTAAAATAAATGACAATAAAATATGGTGTTAAATAAATTGTTTATCCTCTGTAAAAACAGACCACATGATCATTTCCGTATATAATAAGGGCCCATTTTAAATAAACACACATGAAATTAAATAGAAGGAGTAACCAGTACAGGTCCTATAAATAAATAAAAACCAGTGTCTGTCTTGTCTTACAGACAGGGATGGTCACCCAACCAAAGCATTCAGCTTACAGCGATGTGTAATATTCCACGGTGTGTTTTTTCCTTGGAAACATTTATGACAATAAACCAGTTCTGTGAATGAGAACAATGTGAGACAAGACCACAGTAATTACAACCCCAAATGAAAATGAGCTGAAACAGAATGGAAAATGCAAATTAAAAATAATGCATTGATAGTAGGCCATGTGATTTTGTTTTGTTTGTGTATGTGTGTATATCTGATGGTTTTTTTTTTTAATTCAATGACTGGTTGACCGAAAAATAAATTGTCCTATGGGGATAAATAAAGTAGTTTGAATTGAATTGAATTAAAATTAAAACGAATTGAATAAAATGCAGTTTGCCTTGTATTTCATGGTAAATAGTATGAATGCAACATTTATGTAAGTATAAATTAATTTCTGACATTCAGCCTGCAACACCCTTAAGAAAAAGATAGATCAGGACCATTTTAGGACTAGTAAAGAGCTAAAATAAATATATTACAAATGTGATGTAAACAGGCGATTATATAATAATAATTTGAAAAGTCTAGTCCCTTAGGTCAAAAGACTGACCCAAGATCATATATATCAACCAATGTGTAATACAATTATTAATATACATCAACTCAGTGTTTTTGGAACAAACAGGAAATAATTTGGATATTTCACTCTGTTTGGTGCAAAATCAAATTAAAAGCTCAGCACCTACATTCTCTGATCCCTTATGCTCAGGCATAATATTATTGTTAAAATGGCACGTATTTTTCTTTTTAAAAATTCAGGTTGTTTGTGGTTGTTATTCACATTTTTAAGGATACTTTGTAGATGTAAATAATATATAATTTTCCTAATATAATTTCACTTTTTCACTCTTGTTATTTTACTGGTTCGGCCCACTTGAGATAATATTAGGTTGTATATGACCCTGAACTAAAATGGGTTTTACACACCTCTGTTTGAGGCTGTCATCGCTGACTGAAGGAGACTGTGCAGTGTACAACAGGGCTGGGCCGGTGAACTGTACGGAACGCGGCCCTCGGTTGTAGTAGGTAGTAATGTTTGGAACGCAGCCGCAGTGTGTCTGGTTCCTGTCTCCGTCATATATCGGGGCTCCCAGCACTACGGCGGCTGCTAGCTGGTTAGCAAAACAACTTCGAAACAAAGTTATTTTATAAATTAACACTTAGTATCATACTAGACAGAAAACGTGTCGTTAAGTGGGAGCGGAAAAAATGCCTGCGGTCTCTAAAGGGGATGGGATGCGTGGCCTGGCCGTGTTCATCTCTGACATCAGGAACTGTAAGTTTGTTTATCACACTCTTAGACAGTTCTTAGTTAAGCTAGCTCATATAAGTTAACTCGTCCTCTAGTAATGAGCACTGGCGAGTTTACGGTTGGTTTAGATCGACAAGCCATGTCAAGAAGTGCGTGCTTTTCCTTTTCTCGCCACAACTGAGCTTATTCAGACTCGGATGGTTTTTGACAGCCACTCAGCTGGTTAGCCAACACTAGCTAACTAATTAACGCTAGCTGTTAGCCTGGAGTTGCTAACGTCATGTAAAAGGGCGTGGACCGCACCGCTATCTGGAGATTATAGCAAACTGTCACTTTTACGGCACTAAAACGGCTCAGGATTGGTGAATGTGTAGTTTTACGTTAATTTCCTTTCTAAATACATCCAGCTGTGGCAGTACAGCCCACACCGGATGCTGAATTGGCACTTATTATTTACCTTCTTTTAAGGCAGTGGTTAGCTAACTGACAGTTGACCATGAGATAACGCTTAATATATTATGAGCCACATTATTGTGAATGGATGAACTGGATATTGGCTGTTAAAATCCATCTTTCTCAATGGTCCTAGTTCACTGGTCCTGTTTGAGACCTGTAGAAGAACTAATAATAGTTGTTGTGTAAAGAGGAATAATTACAGACTCTATTATCACAAAACATTCACACACAGGAGTTTGTATATAGTGCATTAAAACTGTGTTTCTGCTGATTAGTAGCACTACCATGCCCAACATTACCAATCCTGGCATTTACTCTTCTGCCAAATTATAGTATACACATGTGTGTTTTTATTTAATACAAGAATGAGACCAGGAGTAGGGAAGTAGATCAGAGTACAAAGTGTATTGGAAAGTTAGATTAAGAAGAATAATTGTATTTATCACTAAATAAGTAGCCAAATACTGTTTACCAATGACTTTTTACATGATATGTGTCTGTGTGTGATTATAGTGAATGATTTCTGTTTAGAGCTTGTCAACATTTCACCTCATTCCCACAGCAGAAAGCTGTCACTGAGAGCAATTACTTGCAGAAAATTATCTGGTAAAAAATAACTAAGTAAACAGTGTTTTCAGGCCTTCCTATTCATTTGCAAACAACAGATTACTAATATTTACCTTAGAATTATTGCAGAAATCTGTTTTAGGTGGAAGAACCCTGACTTTCAATCACAGCTTTCATGCATCAGGGCATGTTTTCCACTAGTCTTTCACATTCTGCTGTTGGGGGCCTTATGCCTTTCCTGGCACAAAAATGAAAGCAGCTTGGCTTTGTTTGATGGCTTGTGACCATCCAGCTTCCTCTTGATCACATTCTAGGGATTTTCACTTGTGTTAAGGTCTGGAAATTTGGGGTGGTCTTGTAGTATGTTTTCAGAACTGAATAAGATAGAATATAGAAACGACCAGGGCTTTACTTTTAGGATATCTTTTAATCAACAGGTCTCAAAAGTTGTAGGCTTGTGAATGACATAAACATTGCTCAGGCTTTGCAGTGTTGGTTATGCTGGTCACAACAACATACAAAGCCCACACTGATCTGTTTGTTGTATCCTCTGGGCCTTTTCACTTGTTTATTTAGTCACGGTACTGTTTTGACTTTAATGATGATATATACTGGTAGTTTGTTGCTGGGAGGCTTATTCTTATAGAAGACAACACTGCATTACAAACCAGCTATTACTTGCAACATCAAACCATTTTTTTTCAATTGTTTGCACTAAGCTCAAATCTTATGCGCCACACAGTACCTCATTTATTGCAGCTATAATCTGAGATCTTTATTCCTATTTATGAAACAAAATTCCTATATGATTTAAATGTTCTGGGAAATTTTGGAAATTATTTCATAAAGATCTTATAATATGACATCCAATCTTATAATTGTGAGCGACAAGTCATAATTATAAGGCCAGTGCATCATAACTACACCATTCAGAGGCCATAAATACAAAAACGCTATGTGAAAATGAGAGGCACCTTTAATTTTACATCTATTTTAAAGGTTGAACACTGTGGATACAATTTATAATATATGTCATTAAGGAACACTGCATAAAGTTTGTGTTGGAGAGTATAACTGGGATGGTTTGCTACATAACCAAAAAAATTCTCTGTGTTACAGGTAAAAGTAAGGAAGCGGAAATTAAGAGGATAAATAAAGAACTGGCCAACATCCGCTCAAAGTTTAAAGGTGGGTGAAGTCTAACAGATAATTCTGCTGGAAGGCCATGAGTCAATGAGTTCTCATCTCTGTTGCCTGGTCTGGTATCTTTGACTTTACAGTCATGTTATGTTTTTCCTTATTCTGTGTGTTACTCATTTTGAGTTTCTTACAAGCTGTTTGTGTGTCGGTGCTGTTAAAAGTTCACACGCATCACTGTCAATGCTGGTGTTGTTTCTCCTGCCACCTGTTCCATGCTGCCTAAAATTAGGTTTGCCACTTCCCTACCCACAGTGCTTAGCATTCTGACCTCCTCCATATCCTCTGCACTCTCTTGTCCTTCATTAAGTCATGAACACAGCTCTGCCACATTTGCTATTGTAGTATGTGGCCTATTTTTGAATTTATTAATTTCATATCTTCACATAGGGTTGAGACCTGTCTATGCATTAACCTGATGTTCAGTCATACAGTATCACCAAGCATATTGTAAAATTGCAAAAGGCTGCAATTTCATAACCTAACATGTGCATGTCAAACTATCCGTCTGTTGTGTGCTGTCTGGTTAATAGCTAGAGCTGTTATAGAGGAATATTCAGGCTGTGCAGTGTATGACCACATGACTATCACATGTTGACCAGGTGAAATGGGTACCAGTGTACAGACCAATACTGAAGTGATGGCCAAAATGGTAATATTTTGTCATTAATGACAATGACCTTGATAACTTATTACCTTGCCTCATGATACCCAGTGTTGTCAGCAAAAATTTTAATATTGCTTTTTCAGTAAGCTAGTATGTTTCCAACAGGGCGGGTTCATCATTTGACAGTTACAGACAGAACTGTTTATAGCTGTCTAGAGCATCTATATAAGAGATCAGATTCTCAGCAGAGGGAACTGCTTACTGCTTATCTTTGTCAGCCTCTTGAACTGAATGTTACCAGTGTGACATGTCATTTTTTAGCCTTGCCAGCTGCAATTTCAAAACCGTGTCATTACTCCATAGGTGTTTGTGTAGCAATACAGCCCTAAAACAGACTAATTTAAGCACTAAATCTTATTTCTTGTTTATGTCATAAGATGTGACAGTAAGCCAATTTACATAGCAATTTACAGCTGGAAGAATAAGGCTCAAATTAAGAATACATCTAAGCAATATATATATTTAATCCACAGTTGTAATGTGTGCTATTCCTGCCATAATGATGGTGCAGGAATATTATTAAGCCTCATATTTCAAACATGCATTCAACTTTCCTTTCTGGCTTTGGTAACAGTAGTTGTGTTTCTTTTAGTCTGGATTAGATTTTTGCCAATTCATCATATTTGTTGAGGATCATGTTTTGTTTGTCTTGTGAGGCATTTGTGGCTGCACACCTGCCCATGTTAACAGTCAGTCATCAGTGCCAAAACCTTTATTTACATATGCTCACAGATAGATTCAGAAAACCTGGGTTGACGTAAAGAGTTGATAATGGCCATTGTGACTCAACTCAGGTTTGATTACTGTTGTTAGGCTATGTGAAAACAGCTAATGAAACACTGTCCTTTATATTGAACTTTGGCATATAGTTCTCTAATGTAAAAATTCATATGAGATAGTGGGGTCCGCAGACACTAGTAGACAACCAGACTGCTTAACTCTTGTGTTTTTGTGTCTTGCGGTGGTAGCAAAATATCTTGGCAGAGAGATGATGTCATTGTAAACAGCATCAGTTTCTACAGATACCAAATAAAAAACAGAATTTTTTGTTCTGTTCTGCATAATAGTCATACTGGAAGAATGTTTAGTTAAGGAACATGAACGCTGGTAGTGAAATGAAATCTGAATTCACTATGCCCCTCTGAGGTCAGAACGGTTTGTCTGAGGACCACATGTCAAATATTCACTTTCAAATGGTTTTCCGTAATGTAAGCTCACGTGATTTACTGGACTGATTGTGCAACATCACTGGGATGTTCCTTTAAGGATGCCTCATAGACAATTCAATGGAAACAAACAAAACCATGATCAACTTCCTGACTGCAGCTGCAGACAGAAATGCCTACAAGGAAGGCATTCTTCTGATGCTGAGAGAAACAGTAGCAGATATTTTGCAGCTGCATTTTTGCAACTCTGCCTCGGCTGATTGCAAAATAGCACAACAGCAACCAGTTTGAGCACAGATTAAAAAACACAGCAAGGAAAGCCACCACACTGAAGAAGTGAGGGCGGACTTTTTCCTTCCTTAAACTGATTTCTGTTGAGGAGAATTGGTTATTTAAGATTGCATAAGAAATAGGGAATAAGATAGTTTTCAGCAGTAGCTTGTGTCTGTGTTAAATTCTTTTGCAATCATTTCTGTTTGACCTGACACAGCAGAATTACATCTTTCCCCATCCTCCATTTTACGATTGTAGTTATCCTCTCACAAGGCAACATTAAACATAGTTGCCTCAGGTCTGTAACTTCATATGCACGTCTAAATAATAGTTTTTTTGTTGTGTGTGGATAGGAGACAAAGCACTGGATGGCTACAGTAAAAAAAAGTATGTGTGCAAGCTGCTATTCATCTTTCTTCTGGGACATGATATCGACTTTGGACACATGGAGGCTGTCAACCTCCTCAGCTCCAACAAGTACACAGAGAAACAAATCGTAAGTCCACCCTCATTCATTCTGAGCTTATTGATCAGTGACTTCATAAATGTGTTGTGAAATCAACACTGAGGATGACTAAGAGCTGTGCAAACAAGTAGACACATGTTTTTGTCTTTTTGTTGTATCTTCTTTCAGGGTTACCTTTTCATCTCAGTGCTGGTGAACTCCAACAGTGACCTGATCCGTCTAATCAACAATGCCATTAAGAATGACCTGACCAGCCGCAACCCTACCTTCATGAACCTGGCCCTGCACTGCATTGCCAATGTGGGCAGCAGAGAAATGGCTGAGGCTTTTGCTTCAGAAATTCCCAGAATCCTGGTGGCAGGGTGTGTACACGCACAAAAAAAAAGAAACCCTTTGTCTGCACAAAACTAGCTTATATATGTATCTTTGGATTTGAAGGGGCAGTGACGGTGACTTCTGTAGGTCCTAAATGAGTTGAAATAGTAAGTTCTATTTCACCACATACAAATTGGAGTCCTTACTGCAGAAGCCCAGGTTGAAATCTGGCCTTGGCCTTTTGCTGTATGTCCTTCCTTTTTCCTTATCTTTCCTGTCTGTCTCTAGTCTCCCTGTGAAAAAGTAAAGTAATACAGGGACTTCCCAGATTATATTCCATGTGTCAGTAATACACAAGGTCACTAAAACCTCACTTAAACAACAAGCTTTTTTGAGTCAATCTCAAAGAATGTGAAAAAGCTTAGAAATTGAAAGTTACATTGTCTCATACAAGGTTAATGCAGCTTACATGCTGTGGTTTCCTCTGTAAAATTATTCATTGCTTTCTATAATGTTGAAAGAAGAAACAGGAATTTATGAATCTTAGATTATTAGTACAAGAAACATGAGTTTAATCAGATGCTTCCTCTAGTTTGCTTCAGTCTCTTCGTGCAGTTCTTTCAATTACAAACAGCTATGGCTAAAAACATGTTTGGTGACGCCACAGTGACCTTGGTCTTTTACACGTGCCAACCTAAATCTTGTGAGATTGTCCTTGAGTCCAACCAAATATTTATGCCAAAGTAGAAAAAAAAATTCTGAAGGTTTTTGTAAGATATTACATTTATAAGACTCAGCATTGACCACCGGGATATTTTCAGTTCATCAGTGAAGTTGTGTGTTAATAGAGTGTGTTTTTATATACATACACACATATATATATATATATATACACACACACACACACATACATATTAGTGCTGTCAAATGATACAGTTTTTTGAATCAGATTAATCGTAGGGTTGCTGTGGATTAATTTAAATTAATCACGATTAAATATCATTAATTTTTAATCTATTTAATCGTGTTTCATTTTGCATGAGCAAACAGACTCAAGAAAGAAGGGAATATATATGCACTTAATGTATTTATTAAACATCAACAGTTTCAGCAAAACAACTTGAAACAAAACAACTGTTCCATCTTGGTTTTTTCTACACGTTTCCCATCCAGAGGGCCAACGTGCTGTTTAGCGTCTTCCATCTTTATGCGGTGGTTTTGCTGACTGTCACTACCGGATCAACTGACCATTTGTTCATGCGGTAACTGTACTTGGACAAACTTCCCAAAATATGTTGGCATCATTCTGCACTGCAGATGGCTTAATGGCTTTAAAAATTTTAATCAGATTAATCATGATGATGGATTAATGTGCGTTAATTTGTTAATTGTGACAGCCCTAAAAATCTAAAAATTTTATTATACTTGAATGGAGCGACTATAACAGCCAATAATTTCCCCCTGGGATTAATAAAATATTCTGATTGTGAACCTTTGTGCCTAGTGTACTTGTATATAGCTATGCTCTGGGTAGTATTGCATGTATTAGAGTGGTTTCAGTGAAGTTGTGTTCTATTTGACTAAATCAGAGACACCATGGACAGTGTGAAGCAGAGTGCAGCGCTGTGTCTGCTGCGACTCAACAGGACGTCTCCTGACCTGGTACCTATGGGAGAATGGACAGCCCGTGTGGTCCATTTGCTCAACGATCAGCACCTGGTACGGCTCTGTTCCATTACACGGCCTCTCTAATATCTTAAACCCCAGTCCCACCCTGGAGCGTCTGTGCATATGAAAGACAGTCTCTCCGGCATGATGCAACATCGTGTAGTGTATTTTGTATTAAGCAGCCTCTGTCTGATTTCAGGGAGTGGTAACAGCAGCCACAAGCCTAATCACCACTCTGGCCCAGAAGAGCCCGGACGACTTCAAAACGTCCATCTCCCTGGCTGTGGCAAGGCTCAGCAGGGTGCGTGTCTTCCTTTCATTCCATTTGATATCTTTATTTCTTTGAGACGAACTCTGGTTTTTATAATCTGTTATGTTCTTCTGTTCTTTCTTGTGCAGATTGTGACTTCAGCATGCATCGACTTGCAGGACTATACATACTACTTTGTTGCTGCTCCGTGGCTGTCTGTTAAATTGTTACGTCTTCTACAGTGCTACCCTCCACCTGGTACGGAAAGTGAAAGCTACAACACAAGCAACCCTTTGACATTACAGTTATTATTAAGAATGTCCCAATCAAGTCTTTTGTTCCTCACCTGCCAATACCTGGCCCTGTTTCAGACATCCTAGAGTACACACAGTGAACTTCAGGCATATTAAAGTTATACTAAGGAATCCATTATTTCAATTCGCAAAATAAGAAAATAAACAAGGAGAACAAATGTATATCTCTTATCAAAGTTCAACCTCATTCAGCATTGGCTGTCATTTGTTTTTTTTTTTTTTTCCAAACAAAGAAACCAAAATATGTCTTTATAAAGCACTTTCATCAGTTCCATCTATTGCAGTACAACGGAAATGTTCAGAATGGGCATTATATTCACAATTGTACTCCCTAAACTTCATTCGCAGTCACAACAGATAATCAAAAGCTCATAGTTCACCAGTGATGGCTACCTTTTTGTAGTGTTTGCCTGAGTTTTCTGCGTGAACTCTATTGGTGTTGTAATGAGTTGACAGTACCTCTGTAACAACTGGGACATCTGATGCCAAACAAAAAAATAGGTCTTTGACTGTCTTTGGTTGATTCCCACTGGTTAAAAATGGTTCGGTTAGCTCCAGTGTCAGTCTTTGAGCTTGGATTGCAGCACCCATAGTTACTGTGAAAACCAAATATAACTGTATATTTGCATATACACTACTCGGGAAAAAATTTGATTATTTCAGAGGATGCCGCTCTGCGGAGTCGCCTTACTGAATGTCTGGAGACGATCCTCAATAAAGCCCAAGAGCCGCCCAAGTCTAAGAAGGTCCAGCACTCCAATGCAAAGAATGCGGTTCTGTTTGAAGCCATCTCCCTCATCATCCACCACGACAGGTTTGGCATATTCAACATTGTTGGGATAACATAATCCATCTGTTATTGTAAATTTGTAGCTTTGCAAACAGATACTTCCTCTAATTTCTCTCTGTCGTCTCTCAGTGAGCCCACTCTGTTGGTTCGAGCCTGCAATCAGCTTGGCCAGTTCCTGCAGCACAGAGAAACTAACCTGCGATACCTGGCTCTGGAGAGCATGTGCACACTGGCCAGCTCTGAGTTTTCTCATGAGGCGGTAAAGACACATATAGAAACTGTGATCAATGCTCTAAAGGTGAGGCCTTTGTCTGTGCTGCCCTTTTGATAAATTATTGCAGGTAAATGTTAATATAATATGTGAATAAGTTCTGTCAGTCTGGTGGTAATCTTGTCTTCCATGTCGGTTTAGATTTACCGTAGTTTCAAGGTGCTAATTAATCTATGTAATCTGAGTAGTGCCACACCAGGGAGCTTTGTTGCTCATCTTTTCTCCCTAAATGTGTATTGGAAAATCCTTTTTAGCATGAAGTCTTTCTTGAGTGTGTCTGGTCTTTGAGTACATAAATGTCATCATAAGAACCTGTATTTCCATTCATATATTAGTGAGCCATAATAAATGCAGTCGCCTTTACAGACTAATGCTGTTGACATCTTGTCATCATGTTGTCAATGGAAGAACAAGAACTGCTCACTCACTGAATATAGTTTACTGCTGCCACCTAGTGGCCACATGTACAAGAGAGGAACTGAGTTAATTAGTCATTGGAAATTAAGTATTAATTTTAACGTTCAATAGTCATATCTCATTTTGCCACAGTTGATCACAGCATTGTCATTGTGTGTTAAGATGTGGGAATATTTACTATACTGTTCTTCAAAGTGAAGTACATTAGGTTAACCCTCCGCTACATATCAGAATTTGGTTCCACAATGTATCATCTTATTTGGTTCACACTTTTTCATTGAGATGTCTGACTTTAAGATTATATATATATTCACATTTGTGTGAAAATATGTATTTTTTTTTTTTTATTGTGGAAGAAGACTCATAGTAACACACATTTGTTTGCTGTTAGTACAACAGAGGAGTTTCATTCTGCAGCAGGACTTAAGTAGTTCTTCATAGAATTCATAGAGAATTCTGAGAATCTGCAAAAGAAAATCTGAATTTAAGTGCCTTTCAGTCCACTAATGTCCAGTGAATATTAATAGATGGTTCATCACCACAGTTTGTTTGTTGCAGTACTGCATACAATAACATGCTACCTGAGCTATTTATCAAAAAACGGGTGTCATTTTGACAAAAACTGTCAGTTTTTGATCATGTAGCCTTGTTTCAGACATGACCACTATATCTACAGCTCTTCATGCATGTTGACATTTTTTCTGTTTTCCATCTAATGTAGCATGCATGTTTGTTCCATGTATTATTCAGTGAATGTTGCAGCCTCCTTATTTGTCCACACCTTGAGACACACAACTCACTACTGTTTTGATTGCACTTACCTGCTTTTACCTTTTATTGATACAGCTTTTTTGACTTTTCCTTCTCGTAAGCGTACATTTTTTGCTTTATTTTTATGTGTATTTTTTTTTTTTTTATTATTTCCTGAGTTTCCATATAGCTTTTTATGTGCCCACTAATAATGTCATGCCATCTGTATGTTTTGTTTTTTTTCTTCTATACAGACGGAGCGAGATGTGAGTGTTCGCCAGCGTGCTGTGGATCTGCTCTATGCCATGTGTGATCGCAGCAATGCCAAGCAGATAGTGGCAGAGATGCTGAGCTACCTGGAGACCGCCGATTACTCCATCAGAGAGGAGATAGTGAGTTATCTGCACAACACTATAAACGCATCACTTCCTCTTTGTCCTGCTCTTGTGTGTCAGCTATTTGTTTCTCTTCCTCAGGTGCTAAAGGTGGCCATCCTTGCAGAGAAGTACGCTGTAGACTACACTTGGTACGTGGATACCATCCTCAACCTCATCCGCATTGCCGGGGACTACGTCAGTGAAGAGGTGTGGTACCGGGTCATCCAGATCGTCATCAACAGAGACGATGTTCAAGGCTACGCCGCCAAGACTGTCTTCGAGGTAGGCACAGTAGCTTTGTGAGGACACGAATGATTTGTGGTCAACTTTCCTGTACAAGCATGTCCATGTAGACCACATGAAGGAAAACTGAAGGCAAAGTAGAGGTCTTCAGCTGTCATTCATGCATAGGCTCAGTCATTTCCAGACCTCATGCGGGCTCTTAATGCTATGGATGTGGCCGCAGTATTGAGTGAAAGTGGAGTAGATTATTCATGGAACCCATACAGTGGGAAAACAGTGAAAGACTGTGCATTTATTTCTTATTCTAAGTGCATGTATTCATATACTTGTGCTACTGGACATTGTGCAATAGCAATCTCTTAATTTTCTATTATGAGAAAATATAAATGAAATCATCTCCAAATGCACAATCTGCTCGTACTCTGATTTTTATTCATTCATGTCCTTGTTGTCAGCCTCGAGCATCAATGGAATTTCCATCATTTGGCATGATACTGAGATACAAGAGCACAGCAAAAATGCATTGTAAGAAGACATAGATGAATCCAGGAAATAATTGGGTGCCAACAAAAGAACAACAAATGGATATTATCAAAATAAGAGAAATTTTGTTCTTTTGGTGCATTGCTGAGCTGTGTTGTATTGTCATCACTAATGAGGGTGTTTTGTTTGGGTACTTTTAATAATAATTATATATTTGTTCCCTACCCTCTTATCACTTGTAGGCACTACATGCTCCTGCTTGTCATGAGAACTTGGTTAAAGTGGGTGGTTACATCTTGGGAGAGTTTGGTAACCTGATTGCCGGTGACTCTCGCTCCAGGTAAAAACTGCTTCCACACAACGACAGTAAAAACTTTACTTTGTGACTGATGAGCTTGGCAATGATCTGAGCTTGAGTTTCCTCTTTCCACATTGTGTTATGTTCTGCTTCAGCCCTCTGGTCCAGTTCAACCTCCTCCACTCCAAATTCCACCTGTGCTCTGTGCCGACCCGTGCTCTCCTGCTGTCGGCCTACATCAAGTTCATTAACTTGTTTCCAGAGGTGAAGGCCACCATTCAGGATGTCCTGCGCTCAGACAGCCAGCTCCGCAATGCTGATGTGGAGCTTCAGCAGAGAGCTGTGGAGTACCTCAGGCTCAGCTGCATCGCCAGCACTGACATACTGGTCAGAGAACACACAACACTGAGCACTTACAGCACTTATAGTTGCATCATCAGTGGCGTCCATTCTGTCAGATCCAGGTTAATGTATATGTTCTGCAATTTTAGCCCCCGTGTGACTGATTCACATTTTTCTCTGTCAAGGGGCTCTTCTGTACATTAAAACTGTCATGACTGGTGTTGTTAATGCACTTCAGATTTAATATCATACTGAAAATGCACAGCAACTGGTGAAGTTCACGTTTCTGCTCTATGAATGATGATGTACCTTTCTATCCCTTATAAAACAGTATAATGAAAAACATAACCGCAAAAAGCAGAATCCCCACTGTGTTGTTTACCCATACAGTGATTTAATTACCTTTACTGTGGGATGTTGTGATCAGTCAGATCATCAGTCTCACAGCAGTGTTAACAAGCCTGACATTAGCATTTCCCCAAAACAATAACAGTGGTTAAAAGTCACAGTTAATTTGCTCTGTGTTTTACATTTACTCGACAGTCTCTTGACTCTATATCCTCTCATATTTAAAAGACACTGTTCTAACTAAACCATGATGCAGGTTTTATAGGAATTGTTAGAGAGAAAGTGTCGTGTGCTCATTGCAAACAGCAATCTGATGTTGTTGCAGTTCTGTTTCTCCTTCCTGTTTGATTAAAAAAAGCATTTTATGAAATTGAATCAGTTTGTGAAGTAACTGGAAGTCACTCTTGATATTGTATTCTTTCTCTCTCTCTGTTCTTTTCTAGGCCACAGTCCTAGAGGAGATGCCCCCATTCCCAGAGCGAGAGTCATCTATTCTGGCCAAGCTGAAGAAGAAGAAAGGTCCAGGAAACCTCCCTGACATCGACGATTCCAGACGGAACATCAACGGCAACACGGAGCACAACGAGCCTAATGAAACCACAAACAAGGTAACTCAGCAGTATTTTACCCACCATGGAAATCTCCTACTTTCTCTCACATTTTCCTACAAATCAAGTTTTCTTGTGCCGATCTCATCCTGAAGCATGTGGTGTACAGTTCACTTCAGCCTTTCTTCCTTCAGTTTTTCACAACTTTTCTCTTTCTTCCCCATCTTCAACCTTCTGTCCTTCCTTTCCTCTTTCATTCCTTTTCTTCTCCATCAGTCTCCTCCTTCACTGATGGCTGACCTTCTTCCTACCAACAGACCCCGCCCTGCCTCCTCTAGTCCCATCATGCTCTCTGCTGGGACCATGGTATACTTGATAACTAGTAACAACACACTATATCTATTCATTACCACTGGAGTTGTGGTTGAGCATATACACTTCACTCACCATTCATATCTTTACTATGTGTAAGTTAAAGAACAAAAAAAGAAATTATTCCACTCATGTCAGGGTTTATAGTGGCAGTTTGAAGCAGTGCAGTTGTATGTAATGACCAGATTTTGGATTTTAAAGCAGACCTTTGTGGATATTTTTGTCCCTTAGGGTTCCTCCCATCCCTTCACGGACCTGCTGAATCTAAACTCCCCTCCTGCAGCAGCACCCAGCCTGCTCGTTGATGTGTTTTCTGACCTCTCTGCCCCTGCTTCTGTTGAAGTGTCTGAGGATAACTTTTCCAGGTGGGAGCACATTGTGATTTTTTTTATGAAAGATTAAGCACAGATGAAGAGTTTGCAGCACAAACTTTAAACCAGTATGCCACTTCCCTCCCTTTCTGGTTCTAACTGAGGTATTTGTTTTTGTCTTACGTGAGGGATAGAAGTAGTATAAAGAGGCAGCAATGTAATAGACCCTCTGTATGCTAACTGTTTGTACAGAGTGAACATTTCAGTGTTTCGCATTAAGTTGTGCCAGATGTTTTGAAAAGTCTGAAATTGATCTTATTTATTTTTACATATAATTGTTACAAACCTCAATAAGTTACTCTTATAAAGTTTCATTAACTTGTTAGTTAGAGATTTTCTTGTGATCAGACAAATAAAATTAAGGAATGATGTTTTTTTACCTGCTGACGGTTTCGGCTGTAGCCTCAGCCTTCATCAGAGCTGTCAAACTGAAATTACAGTGGAAACCATCAGCAGGTAAAAAGACATCTTTCCTCAATTCTACTTGGCTGATCACAAGAATATCTCTAACTAACATTTGGAATGGAAGACATGACGAACTTAATCAATCTTTCATTAAGTTGTCGTAACATATCTTTTAAAAATATTTATCAATTACAATCTACAGTCGTGGAAAAAATTATTAGACCATCAGAAGTCATCAAAAATAATTATGAAATAATAGTGCATAACTACTGTGTTTATCATGTGACTAAAACAGACAGAAAAGCAAATATGGAATCCCTAAAAACACTGTTTTTGGCAGTACACTGCCATAGTTATTTACTTCAGAACTGAAGGGATTTTGGTTATTATCAAGAAAACCATGGAAAATGGATAGATATCAGCTCTGAAATTAAATTTGTATGAGCTATTTTTGTTGTTTTCACTATATTTGTCCAAACAAATGTACCATTAGTTGTACCAGGCAAGAAATTGAAGAAAACAAGGGTGGTCTAAGAATTTTTTTCCACGACAGTATAACAAAACTATATATCTAAACAAACATCCAGACATAGGCCACTAACGCAAAGTGTGCAACCCAGTCAGAATTGATCAGACACACCCAGTTAGTGTGTCAGAATGTGATGTGAGCTAATACAGTGCAACCGCTCATCAAAAAAATAAACATAATAAAAATAACAAATCTGAATTCCACTGAAATTAGGAACTTTAGTCAGCAAAACAGAAATACATTGCCTACCATCACTAATGCTATTTTATAATCACATCAACCACTCATTTGGGTTCTTATGTCTTAAAAAGTCTTTAAAGGTCCTTAAGTTTACTTGTTGAAACCTGCAGAAACTTGGAGGATGTTAGAGAAGAGAGTTAGAAAAAGATGAGTAGAGTGACATCATTGGTGAAAATGGATTGAAAACTGTATTTCGTATTAAATGATCTAAGTTGTAAATGTGTCTTTTCCAGGTTTGTTTGTAAGAACAACGGCGTTCTCTATGAGAACCAGCTTTTGCAGATTGGATTGAAGTCTGAGTACCGGCAGAACTTGGGTGAGCTGCATCACACTGATATTCAGTCAAATCTCTAAAAGTGGAATATGTCTGTGTAGAAGAAAAAGCTGACACAGTGATTGGCTCTGGTCCCACAGGTCGTATGTATGTGTTTTATGGAAACAAGACGTCCACTCAGTTCCTCAGTTTCTCGTCATCAGTGACCAATGGGGACGCGCTCAAGGCTCATATCCTTTCCACTGGTAGTCAGGTTCTTGGCCATTATTGACCATTAAACATTATTTCTTCCTGTCAAGAAAAAATAATAAAACTAGAAAAGCACTCAAAGAGCACAGACCTCCGCCAAGGCCGATCAGCCCCCCCCACACCATGATTCATTTACGTCTAAAATGAATTCCTGGACCTTGAAAACCTATGGAGTGAGTTGCTGGTACCAACACAGCATTTCCGCTGGTAAGGTTTTGCCGTGGCATATCCTGCTCCCTCAAATGAAAGCTTGCAAAGCTTCAGGAGGTAGGGAAAAGATAAATGTACCCCCCCAATTACCACCAAAATTTAATCATTTGTTCCTTGTGCCAGTATCAACATTTTCTGAACATTTCATCCAAATCCATCCATAACTTTTTGAGTTATCTTGCTAACAGACTGACAAACCCCAATGAAAACATAACGGCGGTGGTAATAGTAATAAAAACAGTTGAATCCTTAACCAGGGTCTCCACAGCTGATTGTCCATGCGAAATCTGTAGACCCTGTCATAGATGGTGGTGCTCAAGTCCAGCAGATCCTCAACATTGAGTGTGTGTCTGATTTCACAGATGCTCCAGTGCTCAACATCCAATTCAGGTTTGTGTCAGAGTACATACTTTTTGATGCATTTAGAGCAGTGTTCCCAACCTTTTTTGACTCATGACTCTATTTTAATATCACAAATTTCTGGCGACCCCAGACATTCAAAACAGAGACTTTTTTGGTTGAAATTAATTTATTTTTGATCATGTAATAGTTTGCTGTACTATGTTGCAAATAAACATTAATTTTAGAGGATATT
>JAPQRP010000019.1:12115069-12132918 GCA_037367295.1 Apogon hyalosoma | reverse complement strand
CTTTTATCACTTGCTAGAAATTTCAGGCGACCCCACGTGGGGTCCCGACCCCATGGTTGAAAAACACTGATTTAGAGACTCTTACATACTCCTTTCTGGTGACATGTGTGAACAGGTACGGCGGAGCCCTCCAGAACATTGCAGTGAAACTCCCTGTGATGCTCAACAAGTTTTTCCAACCCACGGAGATGACATCCCAGGACTTCTTCCAGCGCTGGAAACAGCTTGGAGCGTAAGACTCACTTGAATTTCTACAAAGCGTCAGTGTTGTGGCATATTCCTGTTATTTTGATTATGTAAGTCTTCACGGTTTGTGTCTTCTCTGTGTAGTCCTCAGCAGGAAGTTCAGAAAATCTTCAAATCCCAACACCCGATGGACACAGATGTTACGAAGGCTAAGGTAAAATATTGTTTGTTCATTGTTTTTGCTGAACTACTCATTCAACAGCAACTGTATGTCAAGCCCCCTGTTATTAGAAACTTATGTTTATTACAAGGACTTTATTATTCCCCAAAAACTCCAACAAGATTTTCTAGAATATGAGGTTGCTCATTGTTTGTTGAATAATAGCAGTGTTGTTTTTCCATGTATTTTTTTGCATTTTTGGTGAAGTTACAGCAGAAGGTTTTGATCTTCTTCCTTTACTTGGTCAAACTTGTAAGTGCTCCACATTCCTTTGAGTTAATATTGTTGGACAGAGTAGTAATCCCTTAGAAATCATGCATGGATTAGGTAGCTTTAGCCATCAGGCCTTTACATACCAGGGATATTTTTTGGGGTGACCTACTTTTGTTTTACTCATGAGTAACTTTACACCAAACACAGACCTTTAGATGATGCATCATCTTTGCAGAGCAAAATCTATTTTTCTGAGTTAGAACAGAAGTCGTGGCACAACAACAACGGAAATGTTGATTATGTTTCCAGTAAAACCTGGATTATGTGACAAAAATATATAAAGAACTGAAAAACAAAAAAAATATGTAACACAAATAGTTATGAATATGGATTTTTAACTAAAAAAAAGTTTGACACCCCTGGTCTGGATAATATAGATGCCATGAGTCGAGACACCATGTCGTTGTAAACATCTGTGTGTGTGGCCGTTGTGTTGCAGATCTTAGGTTTTGGTGTTGCTCTGCTGGACGGGGTCGATCCCAATCCGGCAAACTTTGTAGGAGCCGGAGTCATCCACACTAAGGACACTCAGGTGGGCTGCCTCCTCCGACTGGAGCCCAACACACAAGCAGAGGTAAAGGCCAACACACACACACACACACACACACACACACACATACACACACACACACACACACACACTGTTCTATTGTGTGCTGAATACAGATCCTAAATCCCGTGTGTTTCCTGTGCAGATGTACCGTCTTACACTCCGGACCAGCAGGGACTCCGTATCTCAGAGACTGTGCGATCTGCTCTCAGAACAGTTTTAGACGACGCCTCTGACGCATCACCAGCATTACTACGCCTTTACTTTCATTTAGTCTCACATTAGAGGAATCAATGTATTGTACAGTGTAAATTCTTTTTTTTTTTTTATTTTCTTTAATTTCCATGTAAATGAATTGAAATGTATTTTTGGCACACAGCTTTACTAATACGTCACTGCTTTAAAACCTGCCTGTGCACTCACTGTGAGCACCTTTAGCTGCCACGTCGCTGAAAGGTGCAAAAGAGGCTTTGAATCTTCTGCAGCTCCAAAGTTTCTGAAATGGCGTGTTTCCGCTGCTTGAATTCTGCCTTCACGTGTTGTTGAAGAGTTGGTTAGGATGCTTTATTTCGACTGAGACGCCTGAACATCTCATTAGTTCACCTGTGATTCCTCCTGAGTTAGTGTCGTAGTGTTTCAAACTGATGTTGCACACAAACCCGGGAAGCTTTCTTTAACTTCTCACCCAATTTGCACTTGTTAGGTAGCGAAAGGAAATCACACTGGTAGATGAAATAGACGAGAGAATTGCAAGTTTAATCTCTGAATTTTTTATGCCGCGCACATTTTACACCTGTGTCGTCTCAGGAGCAACGCTTTGCATTGCATTTTTAGCAAAAAATTTTTGATGTTACGTGTTTTGTTCGGATGTGGAGGGCTTTGTCTAAGCTACATTGTGCATTAATTAATACCAATTAATATTCAAAAAAATGACGAAATGTCTAGTAGCAAACAGGGAGTGATTGGTGGGCTCCCTGGATCTCTGGCCCTAATCCTCCCTCACACGGTTGTGCCTTAGATTGTATGTTGTTCCGTCAAAAACAGAAGGAGCAGTTTAACATACATGAGTAATGTCCTTACAGTCTAATGCACTGCCACACTATCACACTTTGCCTGAATGCATTTATTCACAGAGCACTGCCAAACTGGTAATATTTCTATATTTCTATGTTTTATAAAATGTACTCTTGTCTTATGGTGCCATGAGTGACGTCTCTTCTGTTGTCGATAACACACAGCAAACACTACTCAATGTGACGAGAGCTACAACTTATGATTACTTTCAGTGATAATCTGATTATTTTCCTTAGTCATTAAATAGTTGTAAAGAAAATGTACATGGTGAATGTTACACATACTGGGTCACATTATAAAAAAAAAAAAACATGACTAATGTAGAAGTTAAGTGACAGAAGGATTGTGAGAGCGGCCTTTAGGCTTGGCTTGCTACTACATACTCCATGAGAACAGAGAAATTTGTTACTCTCTTCTTGTGTGTTGTGCGAGAACTGCGCGATTGGTCAGGTATTCGAAGTGGGCGTGGTTAATGTGGAAACACGGCAAGTGGTGCAGGAGTTTGGTACTTGTGTATCTGATGAAGTGTGACTTCTAGACCAGAAGGAACTTTGTCCTTGTTTTTACCACCTTCAGAAGACAAACAACTTTGTTCTTGCAAAGTGTGTAGCAAGCCTTATTTTGATTCTGACATGTTCATCTGGACAAAACTACAATGACGTGTTCAGTTGAAGTTCAAACTGCCACGTGACACCAGTCCAGAGACATTTTGGAGGTGACCACATCTGTTCCTCCACAACACTCAACAGGGTCTTCATGGAAAGGGAACTTCTGTTATTTATAACATAAGTTTAAGGGGGTAAAACTGGAAATGTAAAATGGACTTTTAGGAGCACAGGAAACATTTATTGTTCTACTGTTAGCCTCATCATTTGTGAAGTTTATCAGCTTTATAGCATCCTTGACAAGAATTATTACTTAAAATTGGGCATTTTAACAAATGATTGGAGGGGTCTTAGATATTTGTCAGCCTGTTCAACCCTGAAAATTTTAATCTTTAACCCATAAAGATCCAAACATCCACTGGTGACCAAAAACTGATCTAAACTGTTTAATACCTGTTGATCCACTAATCCTATTAATACATGTAAATAATTGGTGTAAAATACAGTTTATTATCTTTTCATGGTCATCAGGTTTGACCCATTTGGATGTTCAGAGGCTCTGTAGTTACCATGGAAACACCATCATCTACAGCATTGATTCACCAGTAAAACCCACAGAGTTGGATCAATGACAGTGGATGGAAACACTGGGTTTATGCTCAATTAAGGATATATGTATTGAAAAAGTCACTTTTTCACCAGTTTTTACCCTCGGCCACACAGGCTGCAGGGTATTATCAGTTGGTCGTCCGTCCGTCCAAAAACTTTGCCATGCACTGATAAGTCAGGCCACTGGGGCAGTAGTGCGCCTGGTAAGTCAGGCTGAGGGCTTTCAAGTGCACGCATGTTAACGGTCTCTGTTTTGTTATGTGACCTTTGAATTTACTGTATTCATGAACATCTAAATTAAATATAGGAAAATACATGATTTACAGTGAAAAATGCAAAATACAGAGGATAATGTCATAATAAATGGTGATAAATAATTTACGCAAGGTTTAATAGAGAAAAATTCCTTAGGGAACTGCCAGAAAAGTAGCACTGGATCTTTATGGGTTACAATCTAATCCTTAGTTGTACTCTGTATTTAACAGTAGAGAATCCTGTCAATTACAGCTCCTCAGAATGGTGATGATCTGGTTTGTCTCACCTCTTTTTTGGTGGCGTTTGAATACTTCATCTGTCCTTTTTAATCACATATACATAAGTTGCATGTCGTCAGTTTGTTTTGGCTGGCGGTTGTAAGCTATTGCATTTACCCTGCATAGTCAGAAGTGAGCTGAAATCAATACTATTGATTTCTGTCAGATGAGGTGCAAAGAGTGAAAAAGACACCTTTTGACTCGAGTCCACATCACATTTTGGATCTGTGGTCTCATAATTGTATTTTTTTTTAACAAGTCTTTGGTTCACTTTTTAGTCTTAATTGCAGAAACTGGCTTCTAATATAGTAAAGTACAATGATGTTACTGAACACTTTTACAAATACTCTATGTGAAAAGACCCAGTTCAAGGTGTGAAAGTGTAAATAACTAAACCAAAGCTTCATTGTAAGAAAAGGGGGGAAAAAATGTGAAAAGACCCAGTTCAAGGCCAAGGAAATGAGAAATCTGAGTGCAGGTGTTCATAACTAAACCAAAGTTCCAATTTAAAAATAGAACCGAAAGAGGAAAGAAGAAAACCTGCTCATGCGCATTAAATGTACACGTTTTTTGTTTTTAAATATATTTAGCCGTTTTAATCACCACTTCATCAAAAGTTGCTCCTTTTTATTTGAAACTCTTGAACAGAGGTATTTAAAACACCCTGATACAGAGTGTGGCAACAGGTTCATTCTATTCTTGTTCAGAATAAGAGGTTTATTAGTTTACAACATTATAAAAAGAATAGAAGAAAATGGGCATATTTATGATGTACAAAACACAATATGAATTCCTTAAGATATTCCAGTGCTGTTTTTTTTCTTGTTCAGATTGATGATAAATACTAAATTCCATAATTCAGTCCTGATCCAGTAGAAAATTCAGCCTTGGTGTTGCAAAGGCTTCAGGCTGTTTTCGTCAGGCTGAAGACCCTGCTGTGCCTTTAGTCTTCATAACGCACCTCCGCCTTCAGTTCATGTGTGACGTAGTTGAGCAGAGCGGCGATGACCTGCTGCTGGAGTGTGGCGTTGCCCATCACCAGGGCGATGAGCTGGGCAGCGTCCGTCCAGTTCAGGTTACCTAAAACGGCCATGACGTCCTGGTAGAGCCTCTGCTGCTGGGATGGAGGCAGGTCCATCAGGATCTGAGGCAGAGGTCTGAACTGGCCGCTGGTCATGTAGCTGCCCAACAGACCGCCAACAGCTCCACCTAGAGGAGACACAGCGTCAGTAACATGAACAAACAAGGACCATCAATGCATTAATTCTGCTTATTATACACCCCCCACCCCCCCATACCCTGCCTTTTTGATTCAGCTGGTTTGTTTGTTTAACACTTAAGCAGCAAAACTGTTGGTTGAATTCATACCAAATTGTGTTTATACATTGCCAATGACCCAGAATAGGTGTCATTGCATTTTGGGAAAGGTAGGTCAAAGTTCAAATTTTTAATGATTTTTTAAAAATCTTCCCATTTACTTATAATGGGCAAAATATGTGTGAGAGGTGGGGTTTGTTGTGCCTGGCACCACTTGTTTGCTCTTGAAATCACCAGATGCAACAACAGGACTTTGAGACCTGTTGTTGTGATGATAAAATAGCAGGAGAAACAGTGAAGTGCAGATCTAGATTATTCCTGAACAGGTTTAGTACTGAAGCGCTCCATCGACTGGTCACACTTCACCTCTTTCTACACATAGAGAATGTAGACATTACTGTGGGTGGTAAAAGTTCTCAAAATTGATATAAAGGTATCACAAAATCACTAATATTAAGCTTGTATTCATAAATTTTAGTGTTATTAAAAATCAGTAACATGTACTTAAAACAGGGGTGTCAAACATATGGCCCGTGGGCCAACACCGATGCAAAAACCACCTTGAAGATATTAACAGTCTGGGTGTTCAGGGGCCACTTACAGCCCAATTTGACCTCCAGCTGGACCAGTAAAGTAATAGGATAAAAACCTATAAACAATGACAACTCTGACTTTTTATCTTTTTACTGTTGAATTGAAGATGACAGTGTTTCCATGGTCACAACGGAGCCTCTGAACATTCACATGGATCATATCTGACAATGAAAAGCTAAGAAAGTGCATTTTACCTGAATTATTTAAAGGTATTGATAGGATTAGTGGTTGGAAGAAGTTAAACATTTTACATCAGTAGATGCTGTAGGTCACTGGCATCTGAGAGTTAAATGTGTTGTGACCACTGTAACTCTGTTTTGGTGCCTTTTCATCTCATGAGGGTCGGACACTCTGTACATGACGCAAAATAAGTAGAGCAAATCAATCTAACCTTAAGTCTGGTGACCTCCCAGTTGCTGGAAAAGACTGAAGCAGCTCACTAAAGTGCACAAACTAGATTTTTATTCACCTGCTGCAGAAAATACATTAGTTGAAAATAATTCCCCAAAATGCCCTACTTCCTCCTGTTTAAATAAAGTTTGCTCAAATCTGCAGTGCCCAGCTGTTGTGGGCAATAATTCTGGCTTCTGCCAAAATGAAAGAATATATCTGTGATGCTTTATTTAGATTTAGTGACAGTAGTGTAGTGTGGAGGCACATGAGGACTCCGTACTTTCTTCAACCTTCAGTGAAACAAGTTTCCTATTAATACATAAAACTACAGCTGTGTTGAATGAGTCCTTTTGGGTCATGTTCACCAGAACACGGTTTTAAAGGGAAACAGTGGCCCAATCCCAATTCACCCCTTGGCCCTCCCCCTTACCCCTACCCCTCCCTTTTGCACATTCATGTGAAGGGGTTGGGGTAGGGGGGGGCGCTGTTTAGTCCTCAAAACAGAGATTTTTCAGGACCACTCTACAAATGGAGGGGTATGAGAAATCTCCCATAATTCTGTTCGAATCATCGGCAAGATATAGGTAAACACAGCCAAAAAAAGTGCAGCAGTGTGATGAAAGAAACACAAATGTACGCATTTTCTTGTAACCAACTTAACTCATTTGATCATCCGTTTAATGCCATTTCAATGTGCTATAGACTGCATTTCTGCGGTTTGTGGTTGATAGCAACATAAAGACACCCAAAGCCCATAGAACAGACGGTTACAGCTGCTGACGGCATGGGGAATACTTTCGGAAACAAAGTTGACGCATTTGTTAATAGAGGCATCAATGACTGTTTGATGTTGTAACGGGTCTCGAAGGCTTGTCTCATTTCATAGGGGAATGTTTCAACCCCTACAACTACCCCTTGCAACTCTGTTTCAAGGGGTAGTGCCAAGTGCAAGGGCCAAAGGGTACGGGGAAGGGGGAAGGCCAAGGAGTGAATTGAGATTGGGCCAGTCTATGTTGAGGGAAGGATACAGAACATGTCCATTCCAGATCCTAATCCTATGTTTTAGTTGGAGATTCTTCTTACCTACAGCGATCCCTGGTGGTCCAGCAAACAGCCCCCCTACAAAGGCAGTCCCTCCTGCCACTAGGGCTCCTTTGGTTGAGTTTTTCACCGCAACTTTGATCTGGTCATGAGCTGACAGTTCACAGCAGAGGCGCAAGACATCATCTATTCGTGGCGCCATCGCTGTGTGGAAGAAACAAGCAAGACCGGAGAGAAGATGGTCAGGTTAACACGGAGACAGAGGCTCTATAACTGCAGCATGGAGGTAATCCTCTGATCAGAGTTCACATTGACTCAGACTACATCATCATGTTCTTGAAAACATTTCGTGACTCATTCAAGAAACTTCATCAGTTGTATTTGCTGTTGGGGGAAAGTAGACTAAGGATATGTTCACACTGCAAGTCTTAATGCTCAGTTCAAATTTTTTTGCTGAAATCTGATTTATTTCTTTGCATGGCTGTTCACACAAGTCTGATGTGAACAATCACCTGCTTACATGGGAGAAGAACACCACACTGAGAAGTAAGTCTAGATCTTTCTGGGTCCGGCCTCCTCAAGTACAAAACTATGACGTCTGTCAAATTTTAATGACATAAAAGTCGGATGAAATGCAACGTGACCATTTCAACTGAGTGAGGTCACATTGCAAAACATCAGAATACAGCCGATTTAAGACCACATATGAAACTGACCTGGGTCAGACCTGAAAAAAGTTGGATTTGTGCTGTTCAGACTGTCATAAAAAATCAGATATGGGTCACATATGGGCAGAAAAGTTAGAGTTGGGCCATTTTTTTTTCTGCAGTGTGAACGCAGCCTTAGAAGGAACTGCACTTGCAGCCAAGACTCTGCAGTCTGTCTTCATTTGGAGGAAAATGTCACTCCTTTGAAGACAGCATTGTTAGAATATTGACCAGAGGAGATAAGTAGTTTGAGATAGTGGGTCAAAGAAGACATCTTTGTAAAAGTGGAAAAACCCTCTAAGAACAGAGGCGATGGTCTGAGAGACCACCTGTCAAAAATGTACAACTCCACCTTGAACAGCCTTTTCTCAACAAGTAACCTTTCACACCTGGACTCACCTGAGAGCCCCTTAAGGTCATTAACATAAGAGAAGAACAACACACACAGACCACTCCCCTACAGGTTTGTCTGCTTTCTCTATCAGAAAACAAAACTGATGAAGCGTCTTGGATGAGAGACAAAATGAAAGAATAAAACCAGTCCAGCCAACCTTCAAAACCAACTGGGGATGAACGAGGATCTGGACACTGAGAACTTACACAGACTTCTTTTTAAGTTTGTCATCGTTTATCTTGTAGCTACATTAGGATCTTATATACAATTCCGTGTGGTGCAACTGAAATTTACCTTCACTGATTTCACTTTGTATCACTATCTTTCACTAGTCTGTCAATTCTTCACTGTGATGTCTCTAAGCTTTTGCACTTCCTTTGAGTTCTTAAGGGTTCAACCACAGAAAGTTCCATCTAAGGAAGCTGCAGCGGTCTGTGTGTGAGTACACACATGAAAGCTCACATTAGAAATGTGGTTTTGAGCTACGTGGGTGACTGGTTTGAGCCCTGTACATGCAAGTGCTTAATTTTCATCACAATTTGCATAGTATCCGCTTCAGAAAATCATGAGCTGCTTCAACAAGATGAAGCAGCAATGTTAAGCTATGATCCAGATGTCCTGTTGTTGCTGTTGTGTGTCGTGATGCCCTGTAGTGTCCTTGGAAATACCTGGGGCAGTCTAGGATCCTGGATTCCCTGCTAACAAGCATTTTACAAACATATACCGAAATAGACAGATATGGAGGGTAGAAAGCGAAGACACATTTGGTTTCACTTTTGCTTGTTTGTCCATCAGCCTTCATATACTATAAGCAGCATGTTAAATACATCACACATTCTTTCAGTCATTTTCACCTAAGTTAAACAGTTTAATAAGAGGTTAATAAAGTAAAGCTGAGTATAATGGATGTAAACAAATTGCAAACATAACTGCTGTATATTCATAAAACATCCCAATGACTTCAGATTAATGTTTCTGTAGTTATTAGACCCATGGACCTAATTATTACAGTGACGTTATTCATTTAATTTGATAAAACTAACATAGAGTGTATGGAAAATATACAATAGCTATCTTAGCTTAAACAAAGCAGGCATAATGTAAGCAATACGTTTGGTTTTTAACATCAAAAACGAAAATAACGTATATAATCACTAGTAAATGGTCTCAATAGTTATTATTAGTTTCGTTGTTTATAATCTAGCATCAGTAACTTCAGACCAGTTAAGTACCTTTAGGTATCACTTTTTATTTGCATACTTTGGAGGAATAATAAAGTTGTAAAAAACTGAGACTTTACTTACCCTCAGTTTTCACCTAAATTCACTTAACACGTTGGGAGTGATTCTTGATTGATTCACGCATTGCCTTCGTCAAAAGTTATGAACCGCGCATTGGATTATGGGATTGACAGCCGCTTCCTGGTCAGAGAGCATATGTAAAATAACTGTGACAAGATAACCTTCGTCGTTTACGGTGCATTCATCAGCTCTTTTTACATAAAATTGAATCGCATTGATTCTGTGTCTTTGTACTCTGAGTACGTATTTTATTTTTAGTCTAATTTATTGCAAACCTTTGATAATTACGTTCATAGGTTTGAGAAAAGAGGGAGTACCTACAACTTAAAAAATGTAAAAATCTCAACAGAGATTAAAATAAATAAATAAATAAAAATCCAGATTAAATAGAATCTTTAAAATCATCCATTACAACACACCATGACATCATGAAACAGGAAATCAATTTGGTGGTTGATATGCTTCTAAATGTCACGATATCTTGAATGATGTTGTTGTTATAAATGATGAACAGCAGCAGTGAGTGTTGGCAGTGTCTTAAAGTGTTGGTATTATACTGAAAGATTGATTTCACAATTCTGAATGAAATTATTAATGTAAACATACAGGTATTTTGTAGAACGGGGTTAGAAAATATAAGGTTGTTGTTCTTTCTGCTCATTTTTATTCATAATGTCGAAATTCTGCTGCAGTGTGACAGCAGATTTTATTTTCACGTGTTTTTCTTTTTAATTTTACCAATGAAATAAATAAAGAAACAAACTACACTAAACCAGTCTTTGAATACACAAGTAACTAAATGCTAGAACTATTAGGAGATGAACTATCTTGACTTGAAGAGAAGGGTGCTCGATAAAAAGAGACATCAGTTGCATAACATTAAATGTTGATGTAGTTTAGCTGAGTTTCACTGTATTCCTGCTGCCACTTTTTATTGTTGTTTTTATTATGGGGACGTAGGATGCTGCTGGTTATTATGAGTGTCTGTGAGGAAAGTTAGAACTACAACAACAAACGTTTTTCACCTTAAACTTCTACTACAACCACTAGAAATTGTCTTACAAGATTCCATACAGATGAAACCATACATTTTTAGGGATTTAGACGGGAAAAAAGTAATTTATTAAACACAACAGCACTGTGAGTTGGAAACTTTTTTTTTTGACGCGGAGGGTTGACGCACGCTAGCCACGCCTCTATGGGAGGAGCTTGATGACGTTTGAGGACACGGGGAGGGCTCTTACGGATAAACAAGTTTGAGATCAAAACAAATCTTTGAGGAACAGCAACATAGCGGCGTCGTTTTTGTCCAACGACAACACCCGAACAGAAAAAATTACTCTTTATCCTCTCAGGTGAGTCATACATCTACATTTCTGTACATTTCTAAGCAAAGATTGTAAATTATAATCCTCAGCCTTCAATTTCCTTTGTCTTTTGTTCTCTGACTACAATCCTCTTGCTGTGACTGTCGGCTTTCTTGTTATTTTCGCAGACTGTCAGTGTTGTACATGTGTATTACAGGACAATCACATCATATTCTCACATGGAAAAAGTAGATCAAATCGTGCTTATGCTCATAGAAGAAAAGCTGTAAAAAAAAAAAAAAAAAAAAAGGCGGGGGGGGCATCTGTTATGGTGTGTAAATATCAGGAATGCAGGAATGTAAGAAAGCTCAACGCCCACCGGGGTTAAATCCTGATCTGATCTGGGTTTGTGTCATTAATTCAATGTTGGTGAGCAGACAGTGTCCTGTTCTGTGTGTGTTTACAGGGAGGGGTGTGCTGACATAGGCAGACACTGACAAGCAGGCAGGGAGGCATCTGGGGGAAAAACACGATCTATTTATGGATCTATTTTTGTCTGCAAGAACAACAACAATATCATAATATATGTAGATAATGCAGCTACAACTGTCATTAGAAGCCTGTTAAATATAGAATATATTTCAACACATCAGCTGCTTAGAAAATATTAAAGGTACTTATGAAGGTTAAAGATAGACAGGTATTAGATTAAAAAAAAAAGTAGGGAAAACTTGTGGAAATAAGGAAATATAGCAGCAAATGATAATAATAAAGAGCTTTGGTATAAATTTAACTTCATAGGAGAGCCAAGATTAAAGGGCCATTGAGGTGAGACATAATAATCTTTATTTATAGCGCACATTTCTTTACTCACATTACAAAATGCTTCACACACGTATAAAATGACATTAAACAAAGCGAATATAAATAAAGACAGCAATTCCAGTGTAAGAAAATCAGGTTTAAGTAGATGAATAAGAGTAAAATCAAGTAAGTAAAATCAGGAAGGGATCTCTGACCAAAGAGTGTGCAAGACAAGATTAATCAGAAAATAGTGCTGTCTGATAGTTTAGCCCCATCTTCACAGACTAAAATGAATAAAACAGTGAAATAGATTAACTAATATCTTGCAATCAGTGTAACCTCAGCGTCTTATATCACCGTACTCTCCCAGTACTTTTTGTTCCATCACTCTGTGTCACTGTGAGGTAATAGCTCAGGCTGCTCATGTTTCTATGCTGCTGTAATAGAAGCAACAGGCGGTTGTTGATGCAGGAAAAAGGGCGTCAGGTGCTATATCTTTTGGGTATTTTTTTTTTGGGATGGCCTCTAGAGAGCGCCATTTACATAGTTACCCTGCTGAAAGTCAGGATGAGGAACAGGCACAGACAGCTGATCATGTACGGAGTTGGATTGATTACACATTCACAAGTGACATTAAACTTTCTAAACCTGAATGCTACTTTGTTTTTTTAAAGGTTGAAGAAGAGGAAAGATGCTCGGCAAGATTATTTCTCATCTGCTTGGGAGCAATGAGGATGACTTCGAGGCAGCGGATGACACTTTTGAGGAGCTGTTGGAGTTTGAGGAGGGAGGATGGGTCATTGTTAATCTCCCAGGTGAGAAAAAAAACATGCAAAAATATACGTCAGAACATTGTTTTTCACTGTGAAGCATGTGGGATATACTGAGGTGAATGTCAGACTCTGATTGGGTTGTACTGTCTGGGATGTTTCTCATACAGAGAACAGTGAGCTGTCGGCCCCTGAGGTGGATCCTCTGGAGAACCTGCTGATCGAACACCCCAGCATGTCCGTCTATCAGATCAGACGCAGGATGAGCGGAACAGAGGAGGAGGAGGAGGAGGAGGAAGAGGAACCCAGTTCAGATGAAGATGAGTTGGAGTCTCCCAGGTGACTTTTCATGCACACATTCAGACTCTACATCATAAAGCTAAAATTAATATGACTGAGGAACCAGCTCACATTATGGTAGTTTTAAAGTTAAGTCTATTAACTCATAAAACCCGTCTCATATGTCAAGTAGGTTATTTATCATGATCTAATGTACCCAAAACCCAATGTTTGTATTTTACAGTTTTGCTTCTGGACAAGATCAACAATTGTAAATGGAACTTTATGTGCTTTCCAATTGTTTAAAATGTTACTTGAGAATTAATGGTTTGTGGCATGACCGCTGAAGTTCAAGGTCTCAGCTCACACAATCACATAATAACACAAAATGTGATATGTGAAATATGAAAAACTGAGAACGATCAAAAAATCAATGGAAGGAATGCTTCTAGGACCCAAAAAAGAGTTTGTTCGAGGTGCTCTTTGGAAAAAAGGGTTCATCAAGTAGATGACAAACAGGAAGAAAACTCCAAGGCACTCTCTTTAAACATTAAAATGCCTTTATTCTCATGGCATAGTCCTATATAGACCTTTAAAAACACTTCAAAGCGTTTTGGCTTCAAGCCTTCATCAGGAAGTCAAACAAAACAGAAACCTGGAAAACATTTGACTTCCTGATAAAGGCTTGAAGCTGAAACGTGTTGAAATGTTTTTTAAGGTCTATATATGACCATGGCTTGAGAATAAAGGCATTTTAATGTGTAAAGAAAGTGCCTTTTGTAGTTTTTTTCCTGTTTGTCATGCAAAAATGAGAGTTGAACAGGATTTTGGTCCTGATGAAACAAATACAGAGGCTATTATGCAGCCAGTTGTTAAAGCTTTTTTTTCTTAGCTTTTTTTTCTTAATAACTGATGTTATTGAATAGTTGAAAAGCAAGAAATCAGATTTTTTATGTTGAGTAAAAGTAATATCACAGTATAGAAATAGGCCATTCAATTATAAGAAGTACAAGTATGAAAGCAGAATTAGTAGAAATAAGTACTTTAAGTTTGTTTTATGAAAGTAATCTGCACGATAACTGTTTACAGCTCTAGTTTACACATTATATGCCACTATTGAATAAAATTATTATTATTTTTTTTAAATATGTGTAGCTAAACGTAGCATGTAATGTATTATTTTGATTATCAATTATTTAGTGGGGACAGTACAAAATACGTATATTGTACCAGAAATTTCCAAGAGCTGATTTTCATCTATTGTCCTCGTTAATAGTGCATGTTTTCATATATCATTATTATCATATATCATTGTTCCTTCATTAACACAAATGACCCAAATCTCATTTATTAATGTATAAAGATTTAATAAGGTTTTTGCAGTATTAACACATTCTGTGTAATATATAGAAGGTGCAGCAAGCACTTTACTCAGAGACCCAGAGATGGCATAAAATACGATATCTAATTTGTATCTATTTAATATCTAAAAAACAGGAAATTATGTATACATATGAAACAAATAAGCCGAAGTAAAAAATATATGTATATACCAACAACACAAATGCTGCCAAAGGAAAGTTGGACTTGATGCACATTTTCACCTTTTATCAGGATCAAAAAGTTTAATTAAATATGATTCTTGTGTTTTCAACTGACATTTTATCAACACACATTTATTTCCTTTATCCCCTGCAGGCCCGTGGCGGTGCGGCGGCACGTCTCCTGGCGTCTGGCTGCCTGGGGAATCCCTCTGCCCTGTAACTTCCACGTCCTGGCTGTGCAGCGGGCGAAGACTCAGGCTGAGCGGAAGAAGCTGAGCCGTAGCGCCCTGCACCGACAGAACCTGGCAAAGGTGCGATTCTCCCCCGCAGAGAAACGCTACGGCCACTTCAAGCAGCCCTGCCAGCGTCTGTACAACTACTGAACCGGACAGACTGACTGTGAGGGTGCGTGGTCAGGTTTCCTCCACCAGTGAGCAGCTTCCGACAGGCTAAATCACTCAGGTTTCCGTAACAGATCACCAGTGGGCACTTAACTTTTACCTCGCATGACAAGTTCTGCATTACAAGGATGATTCACAGCTTCAATCAAATGAATACTAACCACACAAACCACAGCGTTTTCCCTCATATACTATTTTATTTGATTGAAACCAACCTGCACTGCCACCCTCACATGTGAAGCCACTGACAACAATGACCTTTGACCTTCTGACATCCTCAACGACACAGTCAGCCTCTTAGGTTGATAAGTAACACAGTTAATGTCAAGCTTGTGTATATTTTAAATGAGAACATGTGATTTGTTTTGGTGAGTTTTGATTGAGTAGATATTCGATGTAGGTTGTAGGGCTTTGAGGAAAAATGTGTGAAGTGTGTGAAAGGTAATCGAAAAGTATTGTTACTGTTACAAATGTTAAAATAATCAGACCTGTAAAAAAATTTTTTTCCAAATGACAGTTTTTGCTCTTCTCTGATGTATTCATTGTGTACTATATGATGTGCCTTGGCTTTAGCTTTCCCTGTGACAAGTTACAAGCTAGTGTCATACCACAGTGTGCTGTACAGTGTGATCACAAATGAACTCTGTGAATCTCATAAGAAAATGTATACTTTTATTTCAAATGGAAATTTCTGCAAAGGGTTTGATTTACAAAAATAATGGGTGTTTTATATTGAGTCTACTGTTTTGTACTCACATTTTCCATGTTACATATATTGTTCATTTTAGACTTCAGTGTAAATACAGTTGAAAACTATGTTTTTCTATGTGTATTTATAAAATGTACAAAAAAATGCAAATAAATCTTGTTTTCTTAAAATGTGAGCAGCATTTATTTTGCTTGAACTGTAATATGACATATATTTATGGTTTCTTTTTTGAGGACATCAGCCAGTTTTCAATACACAAAAATGAACTTCACTACACAGTTTCTCATTGCCGTAGTTCGTGGATCTTTCCCATGAACTGCTTTACTCGCTCACGGTCGACTTCATTGGCCCAGTGGCCCCCCTTCTTGAAATGAGATCCGATGATCATTCCATTGGCATTGAGGTAGTGCTCGAGGTTGTCGTATGTGACTCCAGAGCCTATCAGCACTGGGATCCTCACAGACCGGGAAACATCTGTAAAAACAAAAACAACAATGGACATCAAAACACAAACAATGGGACATCAACTGCAGAGATGGGAGGCTACTTCTGAGATAACAGATTGTAGATGAAGGAGCTATTTGTCTACTTAGTTTTTTGTTCAAAGTTAATTTACTTTTTTGTTTACTAATTTAGTATTTTTTGCTAATTGCTTAGTTTTGATTCTTTACCTTTTCGTTGGTTTAATATTTAGAACACATTTTTGACTTTCATGGTTATTACTTTCATTCTTTAGTATTTAGAACCTTTTGTTTTGTTCTTCTTATTGGTTTAGACCGTGGGCACTTGGGCATAAATTGGCAGCACCAAGGGAGACCAGCATGCACCTGGGTGGGCCTATGGTTTTTTTACCAGTCAGTCGGTCAGTCAGTCAGTCAGTCGTCTTATCAGCCAGGATGACAGGATGATCAGGAGAGGCAGTAAGTAGGCCTTAAAATCCTAAATTGTTGTTTGCCTGCAAAACCTGAAAATAAAACATCTGAAATACATCTATCGATATGGACATTACGTTTTTTTGACTGCGTAAACCACAAATGGTGCATCTAGTGGTTATTTGAGTTATGTTAAAGTCTTAAGTTCAGTCACTTTTAAGTTGGTTTAATTTTGATTACAAATAGTCACTATAGTAGTTAAATAGTGCCATGTTATCAATGTAGTAAACAACTGCCATTAGTTAAAGCATCTGAATACATTTTATTACCTGTTTCTCTCTAAATGTGCATCGCTTAAAGGAGATTGGTGACCTTAAAGCTTGGACATTCAAAAATGTTCAGACTTCAGTGCACAGAGGCTTGTTTCCTGTTCAAACTGGGCAATAAAACAAAACAAAACCTAAAAACATCCAACAATCCTGCATCACACTGCGGGATTTTTTAATTACAGCATTAAGGTTAACGGTATTTCATCCAATGGTCTATTCTTTTTCACAGATTCCTCTCCCCTCTTTTATTTAATACACTAATGACTGTCGAAGCCAACACGCTGAGCCTCATATCATAAAGTCTGCTTATGACTCAATAATGGTGTCTCTCCTGAACAATGACGACCCTGACTGTGGCCCAGTAGTGTCTGACTGCACTGACTTATATTGCTTTTCTTATATCTTGAGCACATATTTACTAGAAATGATTCAGCGTAAAGTAAAAAATGTTGTTAATGCACTTCTCTGTTGGATTGAGATGTTGTAAAGGGAGTAATGGAAGCGAGTATGTGAAACAGCCGGTGAACTCTGGACACAGTAGAAGCCGACCTCTAACCAGACATGTGTACTCCAGTATCACTCTGACCGGCGGCTGCATGTTTGCGTTAACAAGAGAGAGGAGAATGCATGCGTGTATGTGTCAGCACACGCGTGTTCGTTGCACGTTAAGAGGTTACAGACTTCACTGTCGTGTTGGAGACTCTGCTTAAAATAGCAGGCTTAATGTTGTTGTGAGAGGGGGCATAGTCCAGACTTCAGACCCATTGACCCCAAGAAGAAATATGGTCTAACAGGCATGTTTCCAACCTGGTGCCTTTGTTCACAGAATCTGTGGTCACTATTTTACAATTCAGAGAAAAAAAAATCTAATAGCAATGCCATACTGTAAACATATTCAATGCAATGAACAAAAATCTGTTAGTACTATCAGTATATATTGTAAAGTACTAAATACACAGATTGTCACATCTCCATCTTTTCTGTCGCTGTTTTCCCCTCCTGACCCTTTGAACTCTGCCACTGGTCATCAGTTTATA
>JAPQRP010000019.1:12092888-12110128 GCA_037367295.1 Apogon hyalosoma | reverse complement strand
ATAGATAGATAGATAGATAGATAGATAGATAGATAGATAGATAGATAGATAGATAGATAGATAGATAGATAGAAGTCCTATATACATTACATTAGTTGCATACTTTCAATTGTAACAACGCGTTTATGTATTACCTCTTCAATAAAATGTAAAAAATAAAAACTAAATACAGGGTAATTATAGAATGTTGTGATGGCAAAAAACCATCAAGTACTGCAAATTTCACCATCACTATACTACATATAATTGTGACAAGGTGAGAAGAAAATCTTTGGAGGAAGAGCTTACTTAGCAGTAAAGGTTAGGTCCAGTATCACTGTGGGAAAATTACACCAAACAAAAATATAAATGCACCACCAAAGTTAAATTGACCTATGATGAAATATGCCCACTAATAGTGCTGATAGGTGTACTGAATGATTTGTTTTGCCCAGTTCCGGTGACCCAATTCTCATTTACCACTCCCTGTGACATTACTCATTCATTGAGCTATCCCACCCATAAGCTGCATAAAGCATAACATTGAGTCGGTCAGTCAGCGTGGCCAATACACAAGCACTCCTTGCCCCAGGGTCAATAAAAGGCCATCCCTAAATATGTACTATTGTGTCAAGTCACAGTACTACAGATGTCACAAATCATTAACACCTTTGGGATGTCCTGGATCTGCGGGTCAGGCTATGTGTTCCGGTTCTAAAAAACATGCGCCAGCTTGAAGTTGCGCTGCAGGACGAATGGGACAACATTCCACAGGCCACTACTGACAATCTCATGATCTCTATGTGCCGGAGATGTACTGTTTTACAAGATACTAATGGTGGACACACTTGAAACTGAGTGCTGTGAACTCCACCGACCGCTGGTGTGTTCAGACTGAGTTGTGTGGTCCTCTGTGTCTTTTATTTATTTTATTACTTTTAATTATTTGATTTTACTGTTTTATTTATAACATTGTATTTTCATGTACTTATGTATTGGTTTTAGTATATTTTCTTTTATTTGTTTTATTACATCCTTGGCTCTTTCTTACCTTTGTTGGTTTGTGGTTGTCGTTTACCATGTTGGTACGTGTCACTTCCATTACCATTGTTGGTACGTAATTATTGTTGAAACATATTGTATTATAACTTATACAGACTATCAGTTAGATAGTTACTATGTGTAATATACATCAGTTTTGCTAATCTGTTTACTATCTGTTATTTACATTATTAGGACTCTAAACAGATGTAACTTTATCATTAAAGAAGCAAAAGTAATGTGTTATGTTGTATGAATGAGAGATGGGGGTGGGATTTAATAAATTTTCTCCTTCCCACTCCTTTTTGAGCAATACTTACTGAATTTATTTTGTTATTACTAGTGTGCATGGCAATTGCTATATTGTTTTCATCACCTCTATAGATTAATATATTTGCTCTGCCATTAACACATAAAAGTTTTGTATTTTCTTTCAAAAAAAAAAAAACCTGAATGAATGAAATTAAATTAATTGTTTTTTACAATTCTATGTGCAGCACTTTGGAAACATTCTTGTTGTGTAAATGTGCTATATAAATACAGTGGATTGGATTGGATAACTCATGAATTGTATACAAATTGTTAGTCATGTTTCTGTTGTTTGAATATAAAGGCCAGACTAAATAATTGTTTGGTTGAAATATTCCCTGACTGATAAAAAAAAAAAAAAATTGGAAAAAAAAATTACTTCCGGTTTTTATATTGTGTTATATAGTAGTGTATTTGTTTATAGGTATTGGAGATCATACACTGTGCAGGTGGTCATACCTGTGTTTCTTTTTGATGTCAGTAAAAATCTGCACATGCTCAGCTCCGATATACTTGCGGTATCTCAGTAAATCCCCGGCACATGCATTCAGAAGGCCTTCATCAGCCACATGAGAAAAGATGAAGCCCTCTGCTCTGATGAAGTCCAGACCTGTGATGATAACATATACAGTGACATTCTGAAGGTATGGCTAGCAGTGGCTGTGTCAGATGTCTGTAGGTTTTGGCTGTGACTGGGACAGTCTGCCAAAACCATGCAAATTGCTGACCTTTGTACAGAAGGTATGCAGTTGATCTTTTCATACTATATACAGAGTAGCTGATAAAGCACCTAAATTATCAAGTGTGACCAAACAGTGGAAGTGGAAGATCTGTTTACACTGTGCAAAAGAAAAAGGTCTGAGAAGCTTTCATGTATTAATTTATTGTAAAATGTGACCTGATCTTCATCTAAATCACAAGTTTAGAAGAACACGTGCTTGAGCCAATAACAAACACAATTCTAATCTTTCATGTAATTATTGAACACACCCATTAAACATTCACAATATTGATAAAACTTTTGGCAGCCAGCACCTCAAACAAACACTTTTAAAGCTGCTGTGATTCATGACTCGCCTCATGTTCTACTTCATTGCAGTGGTGTTGTTCTTATGAACAGCAACACTCAAAATGTTAAGTCAAAGTAACTCTCTCCCATTCATCTAATCTGGTTTTATGGATTGGATTTCAAGTTTGCTAACTCCTGACTCCAATAAGATTTTTTTCCCTTTCAACTTACACTGAGAATGTTTGCATGTGTTCAGTGTGGACACAGAAACTGCAGTGATTCAAGTGGTTTTTTTTTTTTGTTAAAATAGGTTGTGTTTGCTCATTATTGCAAATTAGATGAAGACCATGGTTACATTTACATAGAACTTAAAAGCAGAACCTGAAGCCAGAGCGACGGCCAAAGCATGCTGGTTAGCGGAGGACAGTATTTGCACTCCGAGCGGCAGAGATGGACAGAGGCCTCTCACTGCAGAGCAAACAGCAGTCATACAGGCGCACACCTCAGGGCCCATGGAGAACGAGTAGGGGATATCATGCATGTTCTCGATGATCAAACCATCCTAAAAGAAGGGTTTACAAGGAGTTCTTACAGGCTTTAGAAAGCTTTGAAATATCTAAGGAATTCACACAATGTGAAGCCACTTACAATCCCCACGTCACGGTAGATTTCTGCCTCTTTGCATGCTTCTTCAGTGATCTGGGACATTTTCATACCATTGAGGGGAGTGCCTGACACAGAGGACAAACTTGGTTAGAGGACATAGAAGATATCACTAGTTGTCAGATGTAACTAAGTACTTCTACTCACAAGCTGTATTTAAACATACATTTGCAATTTTACTTTGCTTGAGGAATTCCTTTTTCTGCTACTTTGCATACTTCACATCTAGGAGACAGGTAAAGTATCTTTTATGCGACTGTATTTCTTTGACAGCTTAAACTACTCCTCAGATTACACATTGTCATTCCCTTATATCAAATGAAAACCATGTTTACAGTATTCCTACTTTGTTACTACTACTTCTATTCATACTGATCTCATAAACTACAGTTCATGGCTATAGATTACATGACCTACAGCAATGCAGAGAAAATTATCCCAACTTTGCAGTAAAATGCAACAGTAATATAAATCCACAAGCATCATATACAACAGCAAAACAATGTCTGCAAACAAATTTACTACACAAAGACTACTTTTCCTTTCATGCTTTAGGGACATTTTATTGATTACTTTTATTTGTGTTGGGGTGTCTTCATACTTTCGTAATCGTATATTAACCGAAGTAGAGGACCTCAATACTTCTTCCACCACTGATAATTTATTATGTAACAGTTTAGCTCCCATTTACATTTAGCAAGAGACAGACATTTCATAGGTCCTATTTTACCTGGTAAAGCTTTAACGTGTATCATTCCAATGACCACGGATTTCAGTCGTCCAAAAAGGTCCAGAAACTTCATGTTGCCGTTTTTCTAAAGGAATCGAGGAGCAGAGGACAAATCTAGCATTTGGGTTGTTTCTTCCCAAACATGGGCATCACGTGACTGATCAAGGGTCATTTGCTCAAAAGAAGTTGTTTTCAACATAAATAATCAAATTAAAAGTTAGTAAAGATTTGTAGTGTTATGCTCCTTGGTCCAATCTGCAGGGTTTATTAAGTGAAGACAGGTAAAAATCCAATAACTTTGGGTTGTATTTGATATAAAATTGTTGGGTGAAAAAGGTGGACGGGGCAAATCTGGCAACCCGCGCTGTAAAAGGGCGCCCCGGTAGAAACATCCGCAAGCTAACATGATTTTTGCGTTAAAAAATGAACGCGCCAAGGGTGACAGCGCCTGAACACAATCTTTAGACTTTGCAGTACTGGAAAGCGTCATTATTTCTGTCTATTTTGGCCGCGTCGACTTGTATTTCTCTTGTTAATCCGAGCTACTTCGGCTTTGTTTACATCTGACAGACTAGCCACGCGGTTGCTCGTCCACTTCCGCCTACGAAGTCCCGCCCCGACAGCTGTCACCGCGGCCGCCACACCTCCCGACTGCCGGCAAAATTATAAACTCACTTTTCCCACTACTTTAGAGCAATTTACATCGGGTATACCTGTCGAAGTCGATTCGCAGTGTTAGCATCTGTAAAACCGTGGTGAAAGGACGTACGTTAAGAGCGTAAATCGATGCTGGAGTTGGAGGTTTAGCGCCAAGTTAAATCACCTCCTCCCCTGACGTTGATGCTTCCAGTCATCTGTTTCCTACAAGGCGCCAGCTCAGAGGAACTAGCCGCCCGGCCTGAGCGCACAGAAAACAGCTTCCAGCTCCAACAACAGGCGGTCAACTCATCCAGTATTATTATTTATCTTCTAGACGTGCATACGAGTGAACTTCAAGGACAGTATCTTGAGGTGAGTGGACAAAACAAACTTTATTGTCGCTAGCTAAACTTTATTAGCACTGTTGCACTTACGGGAGCTAAGTTGACTGAAATACTAATGATATCAAATAATGCATGTGAATAATGAATGTAGCTGCTCAGACTTAATCGTTACGTATATTTGCCCTATGTTCGTCGTTGTTTCTTTGACTGTTAAATGGGGAATTCAGAAAAATAGGCGTCCCAGTTGAGCCCTGTCCGGCCATTATCTGGCAAGCCAGCTGTCCCAAGTTAAGACAAGAAAATAGTCACGTTCTCATTAAAAAATACGCAAAACTACACCCGTGAGTGTTCAATATAACGTTTGTCCTTGGTCATCCGGTAGTTTTCTGGTCGCAGAGGCAATTTCTGGCGCATTTTGGCGACTTTTAACATTGCGTACCGTTTCCATTTCCCCGCGCCAGACTGAGCTGGGCTTTGTCAGAGGGAGGGAGCAGAGAGTGGGGGTTGGGAGTGTGTGTGATTAAACCCCAAAAATACAGCTTATAACCAATTTCTCATTCACAGGTTTACTCCAAAGTTGAAGCCCAAGCCTTTAAGTATAATGCTAGGAAAACGGTGAGTGGAATATTTTCTCATTTGTGGCCCAGTGAGCCGTCAATCAAAGTGTGTGACGACGGAAAAGAAAGTTGACATGATGGGCTTTAGCTATCCGGCTAACTAGCTTATTGCTATATGACTTTGTTTCGCTAATATTAGCATATGTCTTCAAAAATATTAACACGTATGCTTGCCGTGAAGACGTGTAACTGCATTTCGGTTCTTTTTCTTTTGTTTTAGGGAAGAGACAGAACCCAAGTCTGTTCCTCCCGAGGCGCCCAAGGAAAATACAGTACGAACGAGAAAGAGGAAGGCAGATGTTGCTATTGTAAGTGGTCTGAAAGGCTTTCTCATTAGCCTAATAGAAGCTACACCTCAACTTGGCTCCAGCTACATGAATGGACACCAAGACAAAATGATATTGAACATCTGAAGTGCCAAGTAGCACTTGCATATGCAGTACAACTTGTTGGTGCTTTACCAATGACCACAGTTATGTCTACTGTTTATTTAATAAAGTGTCATTCCCCAGCTCTGGTAAAGTGCGCCCTAGGAAAAAAAAAAAAAAAAGGAGTGAAGTAATGTTGTTTTATGTTCTCATTCCCAGTTTTTACAAGATGTGGATGAGGAGGTAGCAGAGATGACAAAGAAGAAGCAGTGTGACCATGAGGTAGGCCTGGGTATCTCTCAGCACTTTGTCATGTAACAGGTTTTCACTCTCATTACAGTTTTATCACTGTATATACACTGCATGGCCAAAAAAGGGAAGTCTCACATTCTAATAGTCTTTTGGACTGCCTTTAGGTTTGATTCCGGTATGCAATTGCAATGGTATCATTATGTCAAGGTTATGCAGTGTCAGAATATTTATTTATTTATTTAGACATATAACGTTACTCAAGGCTGTGTGACAACAAATTAAAAGGCAAAAAACTGTTACAAACAACAAATATTTTGTTTGATCAACTTTAGCTTTGATTTCTGCACACTTTCACCACAGCATTGTTTTGATGAACTTACGTAGTCTCACAACATTTATTTACATTTATTTGCAAATTGTTGCGGAACTTATACCTGACCATCAGAAATCAGATCATAACACTACCCCCACTGACTTGTACTGTGGCCACTAAGCATGATGGGTATTCACTTCATCCACCTCTCCTGTCACACTGGAATAGGATCAATCTGGACTCATCAGACCACATGACCGCTTTCTAATGAAACACAGTCCAGTCTTTATGCTCTGTGACTGAGGGTTAGCCAGGCTGTGTATAATTGGTTTTTCATTTCTACAGTATCTGACCTCACACTCTAATTCTCCTTATTTTGTGTGTCTTTGTTTTGTGAAGCTGGGCTTGAGTCCTGATGCTGGTTACAAAAGCCCACACAGATGTATACCCACTCCTGATCAGGAAGAGGACCAAACGGTCTCTCTAATAAATGCAGGCTTCCCTCTCTACAACTTTAACAACATATTTGTAACGCCTGTGCACTGTGCTCCTCTTCCTGCGCTTTGGTGAGTCCTGATCTTGTTGTGTAGCTGCCAATCACTGGTTAGACTTGAGGCGAGCAGCCATATCTGCTTCTGTGTGTGTGTCTGACTCCACAAAGTCAGCCAACTACTCAGAGGGAAACCTTGGAAACACATTTTTCCAGTTTAATTAATAGGTGACGACTAAGATGTAATGAATTCTAACTTCATCTGATCATCGTCCATCTGCTCTGTCACCAGCTGGGCTAGTAAGGATGTGGTGTGGAGCAACATGTTGGAAAAGGATAAGACCTACACAAGGGATGTTCACATGATGGAGAAACATCCACATCTTCAGCCCAAAATGAGAGCAATTCTTCTGGATTGGCTCATGGAGGTTTGTAATACGTCCTGGATCTAATGATGCCAGATTAGCACCATTTTTCCTAAATAATTATAAACAGTTGCCCATTTAAAAATAAATGGGCAACTGTTAGTTATGGGGCAGGTTGAATACAATGATTTATGACATCTAAGATGGCCGCCGCTGATGTGGATTGTTTTTTGTTTTTTTTTCGTGTTGCTTTCCCTTTCTCTGACTAATTTTAAGTATAGTCAATTTAAGTCAAAGGCATTTTTGATCAATTCTCATTCATAATCTTTGTTGGTAATTGAAAATAACCTATAAAATTCCTTATTAATCCGAATTTGATAATTGATGGATTACTTTTTTTTGTACATTGTTTATGTTTTAAGCTGCCTTTCAATATCTGTCCAGGGACAACAGATACAAATTAGACCTGTTGGCTAACTTTGCTTCTAATGAGCTCTGTACCTGTCAAATAAATGATAAATACAAAAAAACATGTATATTTATGATTTTTTTAAATTTCTTTTTCTTCAAACCAAAACAAGTACTATTAATGATAATTTGTTTGCCTTTTTAGTTATCAGTGAAAATGCACAGATTAATTCTACTACAGTGTCTGCTCTATTGATGAGTGTAAATCTTAATATTGGCAGGCTGTGGAAGGTCATGCGACCACACACACGGAGACATGTATGAGTGTAGAATAATTGTGCAGCTCTGGTGTTAAATGTCGGTGCAGATTTAAGGATTACTTACTCAACACTATCCTTAGGAACGTTAAAAAAAAAATCTTTTCCATGAGTTCTAAGTGTACTGAAGGTGAATGAGCAGCAGTATCTGATGGGGGTGCTGGTCTCTGAAAGAAATCTTCCCATCTGATTTGGCCCAGTCACATTCATTACAAGCCCTATCTGTCATACGGCCTTATCACCAATATTCTAAGCAATTAATACTTTGATATGAAGAGGATGCAGAATCAAAAGGCTAAGAGCTGTGTGAAAGTAATATGGGACCTCATCAGATAGGTGTGAGCTCTCATTTAATAGAGCAGTGTAAACTTCAAAATCAGTGAAGTACTGCTTCTGATCCCATTATCAGTTTAATGTAGCACCTTGAACATGGTCTTCAGATCATTTGCAGCAATGTTTTTGTATTTACTACTATTTAATATATATTTCTCTGAATAGTATATCATAAAATAATATAGGAGCTATGTTCTTTTTCTTTGCTGTAGGTGAGTGAGGTGTACAAACTTCACAGGGAGACGTATCACCTCGCTCAGGACTACTTTGATCGCTTCATGGCGACACAGAGAAATGTTTTCAAATCGACGCTGCAGCTCATAGGCATCACCTGCCTCTTCATCGCCGCCAAAGTGGAGGTATGGAGGCAACTATGCTTTTTTTTTTTTTTTTTTTTCTTGTCTTGAATATGAACACGCATTTAATATAATTTGTCTGCACAGTGTTCAACAAGTTAGGGATGAGCTCTCAAATTATGAACACACACATCCTCCAGAAGTCAACACATACTTCTACCAACATTTCAGGTCTTTGACTGATTGTGTTCCTTATTGACTTACACAGGAGATGTATCCCCCCAAAGTGCACCAGTTTGCCTATGTCACAGATGAAGCCTGCACTGAGGATGAGATTCTGAGTATGGAAATCATCATTATAAAGGTAAATGACTCACATGCTCATCATTAATCCATGACTTGTCATATGTGACTGTTGCACGCACCCTAAAGGCGGATGTCATGTTTTTCTTGTCTGAAAATACCACAACGTATCCTGATCTGAAGGACTCCAACAACGTCTCAACTGTTAAAAAGTGTTCAGTGTGGGCGAAAATAACTTGTCTCTACTTGCGGGGTTTTCACAGGCCCTTTAGTCAGAAATCCAGGAGTTTTAGGCCTTCACATATCTTGAATATTTTTTTTTTCTTATAAAGTTACATTAAGTTGAATGTCACTTACTGATCATACATAGTTTGCTTCTAATGTTGCCATTATCAAATGTACGTACATGCAAGTTCAGCAAGATTTGACTCTAGACGGTACATATAGTGTTTGGTTGAATCCTATTGAAAGTAATGCGTTTGAAGTCTGCTGTTTCTCGTGAAAGAATTGTCAAATAGGGGACTTTGGCTATAAACAAGTTGATTTGCATAGGGAGTTGGAATACAAAAGAATGAAGCTACTATAAAAACACCAGCAACCACTTAGCATTGTTCTATAGTCTCACTGGGAATGTCACAAAAGTCAATCATTCTTTTTCCTTTTGTGAAATACTAAGTCTTAATTTGCATCCATGATTATCTTCAACATAACTTGTTAGAACCTGCTCAAACTCCGCTGTTCACTTGATATTGTTGCTGTTCTGTCTAACTGTGCAGCCTCTCTTGTGGTTTTCTTAACACAGGAGCTGAAGTGGAGTCTGAGCCCCCAGACTCCCATCTCCTGGCTCAATGTTTACATGCAGGTGGCCTACCTGAAAGAAACGGATGAGCTGCTTATCCCCAGATACCCCCAAGCTACCTTCACCCAGATCTCAGAGGTGTGTTCATCTGTCACTGAATAAATATTACATGTTGGTTAAGTGATGTGGAATGACTGGACGTTTCAAGTGTATTAAAGGTAGGGTAGGAGATCCTGGAAAAACAGTTCCAGCAAGCTACACTTTGAAAATACACAGTTCAAAAGTCCCAACCCCTTTCATCAGACAACCCCCCCCCAACATACACACACACTCACAAAAGCCATGCCTCCGCACCAAGTCTTCATTTATGGTGATTTTCTCTTCATTGCTCATTTTTCAATATTGTTACTAGCAACTCACTCCAAACTAATTAAGAACATTTGTGACTGGTGGATCGCTGTGTGCAGTGTGTGTGTGTGTCAGGTGCTTTTGAAATTAGAAGATAAATGTTGAGTTCATTTGCCTCCTACATTCCAGGACCTGCGATGTGACTATTGCGCACACATACATTGCGATGTCGATACTCATACAATATCTTGTGCAGCTCTAAAAGACATATCACCATTGAGTCATTTCGCTGGGCCAGTTAAAATGATTGGATGGTGTTTTTTCAGTCCTGTCCGTGCCACAGATGACTAAAAATTTTTATTATTGTGTTGGTGTTTAATTAATTGGTTGCAATTAGGGTGTGAAGGGGATTTTAAGCAATATGCTCCAGGAAAACCTCCCCTACCTTTTTAATAGATCAAGAATGATAGGATATGTGGTTAGTTTGTTTTACTTTATAATCCTTATTATTATCTACACATTTATTCACTTGTAATGTGATTGTACCCCATACTTTCAGACCAGCTGTAATAAAAACAATAAATAGTACTTTATTTTGTTGCATGCTTTACAAACATCACTACAAAGTGTTTTACAATTTAAAAACAGACATGTCGTATCTAAATGAAAAGGCAAACTCAAAAGTAAAATGAGCCATATGTAAGTAGATATAATCTTTTTTGTTCAAATAAAGAGACAAAATTCTTATTTTTTGACTGATTTCAGAATTTCAGCTCATAGTTAAGTGAACTGAGCGGCTCATCTGATATTTCATGGTTCTTACACTACAGATGTTCACGTGGCTTCATGCCTTTGAGCTTAAAGGTTTTGCACCTGACAAGGATTACATTTTTAATTTATTGGTGTCTGAAAATACACAGCATTGAATTTATAAATGGCAACAATTTGTGTGAGAATCCCAGCCTGCAATATGGAGCAGCAATAGACTGTGGCATTCAGTTACTTCTGCTACATCTGCTGTAAATCCACTGCTCTTTAATATATTTTTATTTGGTGCAACATTCAGTGAGATCCATTAAAAACTTGGATATTTCTGTTCTTTGTAATGTTTTTAGTGTAGGAAGAACTGTTTAATTGATTGTGACATGTTAAATAATGTTTGTCTTTGCAGCTGTTGGACCTTTGCATGCTGGATGTACATTGCCTTGAGTTTTCCAACGGCATCCTTGCTGCCTCTGCCCTCTTCCACTTCTCCTCTTTGGAACTGGTGGAAAATGTCTCGGGTACGAAACGCAAAAAAAAAAAATTACGGAAAATTGTGCTTACTTGTTTTGGATTATGGTTTGCTTGCTGGTGTTGGCACAGTTGTGGTGCCTTCACTGACCTCTTTGTTTCTCAACCTGTCCACACAGCCTTGAAGTGGGCAGAGCTAGAGGAATGTGTGAGGTGGATGGTGCCATTCGCCACGGCGCTCAGGGACTGTGGCGGGATACCCATGAAAACATTCATAGGAATTCCTGCTGATGATATGCACAACATCCAGACACACGCCCCCTACCTGACATGGCTGGTGAGCAACGCTCTGTACAGTAGATGTGTCATGAGGAGATAATCAAGATGCAATTTGGCAGATAGTATAATCCAAACATGGAGTCTGAGCGTAGTAAGAGCAATAAAGCTACACGTGATAGTTTCATCCATCATTTTAGGCAGGATTTTAGTAGATATCCTCCTACACAAAAACATTTAAAGCTACTCTTTATATAATGAAGCACAAGTCATCAGAACAACAATCTAAAGCCTTCATTAAACATGTTCAACAAAGAGACATGGTAATATTTTGTCCACCCATTTTTATTGTTACATTAAGTATCAGAGGCACTTTTCAGCGTCAGAACACAATGAATCAAAGGCAGCACAATCTACAACCTCCAAACTGACAAAATTAAATCCTCCTCTACAGTTACTTTAACAAAAGATAAACCTTCTAAGCTGCTTGATTTTGGATTAGACTGCATTAGTTTGAGCTGTGCACCCCTCACAAAATAGCCAGTGAATGTGTGCGTAATAACATTCTATAAAGGCTTAAATGCACACGACTATTCGTGGTTAAAGCTCCAAGTTTAAAAAAAAAAAAAAAATCTGTGTTTGCTCAAACTCTTTAATGACAACATTTTGTTTGTCGTACAGGAAAAGGCCAACTCGTATCAGGACGTGGACCTGCAGCATCCCGACAGCTGTTCCGTGCCTTCAGGTGTTCTGACTCCGCCACTTAGCAGCGAGAAAAATGAAGAGGCAGGTCGAGCGGACGCCGACGTGCCGAAAGTCAGACCGAGGATGCGCACTCCATCCCCCCTGTCTGACCTCCCAAAGTAGTCAAACACCCAACTTTACCAACAGGATCTCGTATAACAGCTGTAATCCGCATTAAGGAATCATCTGTGTGACTGTGAGCAGCGGTGCCTCCATGCAGTACCTTTACATACTGTAGTACATACAATGGATTGAAATGGTAATTTTCATGTTAATGTTCAGGTTTGTCTGATCCGGATTCTTTCCAAGTGTGAGAAGTGAGTGCACACGCTGACTATATAGGGAAACCCTGTCTACGTTGAACATTGGACCCTCCAGTTTAAAGCATTAACGGGGGTTTGTTGGGGTTGACATGACCCAAGGATTTTGTTTTTATTTACAGCATTGCATCTTAATGCTTGTATGAACTATCAGCCACCTCCACATACAGTGGTTGCCATTTTTATTTTTCTATGCAGAGGCCAAATTGAAAGGACATTTTATTGGGTCTCTACTTGATTATTATTTTGTGTGTATGTGTGTGCATGTTTGCTTAATTGTGACTGGTGTTTTTAATCTATCAATGGCCCAAAAATTTTTCCTGGAGTCATATTTGGCTCTAAGTGCTGCTATAAAGGTGGGCTTTGCTAATGGAGGGGCAAATGTGAGAGTGTGTGTGTGTGCGTGTGTGTGTATGGTGTGATGCTCAGTTTTGTGGTTCTGCTCTTGTCAGTTTCGTGGACAAAACATGGCCATGTTTGGCTTGGGGACCAGTAGCTTGGCTACCTGAACAGGTGAGTGAACCAGCCAGGCTTAAGAAGCTAAAATATTGATTGTATTTAACTTGTATTTTTATCCCAACCTGCAGTTTGTCTCCCCACTACCAAAATGTAAGATTTCTATTTGAGTTTTAAAAATAAAATGCTGCTACATATTTTCAATTAAATCTGTATCTGACTCTTTTTTTTTTTTTTTTTAACATGTTTTAACCCATACAGTGTTTGGGTTTTTTAAAAAGTGAATTTTATTTAACCTCTATTTAGACATCGTGTTATGGCTGTAGAACTAAACTTTAGGCACTACTTTAATGCTTTAATAGGGATGTTTTTTTGCAGAATGATTGTTTTAATTTTGTCATTTAACCCCTTAACAGAACTATTCATTATAAATTAAAAAAAAATATATGCTTGTCCACGGATCCTTGAATTTTGAATCTTGAATTTGATTGTCCTCATTACTGTTGAAAATTGATGAATAATTAGCAGTTATAACATTTTCATTGATATTGTCTCAGCTAGCAAAGGAACTATTTACAAAAAATACTTTTACAGTATATTGATGCTTTTACTTGCATACATCTACTACTGCTGATGAGTGTTTTCAGTTATTCTTCAGCATCAGTGTTTAAGATCTATTCAGTTATCACACAAATGCATGTTCACTGTAGTCCACTAGATGTCAGTGTGACACTATCACTTTGGATTTATTCATCTCAAGGAATTGAGAAACATGAATGAATACTAAAGCATCAGAGTACAAAGAACATATCATGTTTTACTACCGACTTCCATCCTTTGGGCGTTAGAGAAGTATTAATATAGCTTTACTGCTGTACATGTTTGTAGCGAACTGATTTTAATTTATAAAGCGTTGATTGTTTTATCTACAACAATGGATCAAATTCTGTAAGATTATCATACATATTTGTGACGCTGCTGTCCTGTGAGAATCGTATATCTGTAAAAGGTTCCCCATAATCCATGAAAAATAGGTCTGTTTCCACCTATGTGCCAATGACTTTTTGTGTTTAGTGAGGAGTTATCTCAAAAAGGAATATGCAACTTGAGTTTATTGTAAATATTAAAAAAAAAAACAAAGAAATTGTATTGATATGCAGCACTGTGCGAAAAACCTATTCCAACATTAGGTTTGTTGGCTTAGTTAAGTTACAACCTGCATATATGGGAAGTATGTGCAGCCATAAAAAGAAAGGTTTCAAGGAAAAAAGAGCTTTTATAAACCAAAGTGGTAGCATTTAGCGTGACCTCCCTTTGCACTTAACATATCTTTCACCTCATTTTAACAAAGTGAGATTAATCGCGTTCATTTTATGATGTTTTATACCAGGTTTCATTTAACACATGTCAGATGTTTCGAACTGTTTGTGCTGCTTCTTGTCATGGGGTCAGGGGTCAACACTAAATAGTGACATTAACCTTTACAACCTGTTTAGTTCAGTTTTTTTTGTGTCTTTTAAGGCTGTGCACACATTCCCTGTATTTTCTTGCTGTAACTGAATTAAAGAGAATGAGAAATAGATATATATGAAAAACAACAAAGAACTGTACTTGAACTGACTGGATATTTGATTTTCACTGGACATGATTGTATGAAAACTAAGCTAAAAAAAAGTACTCAAAGCTCCAATATCCGAGTAAAGTATAAGCATACGGTACGTGTTCATTCCCTCAGTGTTTAGAACCTGTGCGTTCATCCCATTGATAAACACACAAAAGAAGGAACACCCTTTTATTCAGAATGATGGTGATAACGATACTTATAGATGCAACAGTAAAGGAAAACAATACAGAATGATTTGCTTTGTTACATTCCTTAAAACGTCACCTGCTGCTTGGATTGTTTTCCATGACACAGACATATCCGCTCTAAAGTGATACAGAAAACTGCACAAATTGATGCATTAAAGTCAATAGGCTGTAGGAAATAAAGTGGTAGATTCTCAGAATTTCCAAGAATATGTCCCTCTTAACCCAAGAGACAAAAATCATCTACTGATCTAAACTGTTTAATATCTGTTGATCCACTAATCCTATCAATATATGTAAATAATTAGTGTAAAATGCAGTTTGTCATCTTCTCATGGTCATCAGATATGACCCATTTGGATGTTCAGAGGCTCCGTAGTGAACGTGGAAACACCGTCATCTTCTACAGCATTGATTCACCAGTAAAACCCATGGAGTTGGATCAATGACAGTGAAAGGAGACACTTGTTTTCATGTTCAGTTATTGATATCTTTGCTGAAAAAGTCACTTTTTCCTTAGTTTTCTCTGTTTCTGATATAATATCCCTCAACTTTTCTCAGCTTTTATGAACATGTACATGATCAGTAAATTAAATATAGGAAAATACATGATTCACACACAAAAAAAAGGATGATATTACAAACAATGGTCATAAATCACTTAAGAAAGGTTAAATATAGAGGAAAATTCATTTGGGAATTGCCATAAAAGTAGCACTGGGTCTTTATGGGTTAATGCTAAAAAAACCCCAAAAAACTATGCTGACAAGTTATATGTTAAGTACTACAGTTAATGTACTAAGTTACAGTTTATCAATGGTTTTGTGGAAATCCAACTGCAAAAGTCAGGTCACAAGGCTGTTATTAAACATACCGCATGTCTTATGTCTCATACATATGAAAAATAGTGGGAGTCTGTTAAATTTTTGGCCTGAGCATTACATTTAATATTTATCCTTTTACTTGCGGATGCCATTCTTTTCTGTCAGCGAGTGAATCCAAACTGGAACAGCCTGCAGTTTGTTAACTACACCATGAAAAACCACATGTTACCCAAACGTCTGAGACTGAATAGCCACACAGAAACTAGACCAGCCGCCACACACCGAGATTCTTGTTAACCATGGTTCTAGCCCTCCGCTTGTTTGTCTCCAGTGGTTTGCTTTCTGTGTGCATGTTGACGCTGCTGACGGTGTTGTTTGCTCCAGCTGAGCGGCGGAGCTAGAACCAGGCCAGACCTCCCTTAGGGCCTTGCCACCATCCCATGTAAACAAGTTGCTTCAGTGTATATTAGCAGACACTTTGATGTCACCAGCTGACTTAGTTTCTCTTCTCTTACTCTTAAATATTTTATTGGCTTAGGCAAATTCACAACAGTGGAGTGAGATATTGACTATAACCAGGGCTGCTTGCTGCTTTTCAGAAAACTCTGAGCGATAACTTTTCTTCAAAAACATGGCAGCGGCACATACTATATTATTTTATATATGCTAAATTAAAGCATGGAAGGCAAAGAGTGTATGATTTCCTGTTGATCAATCTGACTTGCTGAATGCCCAGTTATTGTTCAGGGGCCTCCTGGAACCCTGAAGTACCCTTAGACTGTGAGAAACATGTCTGTGTTGAAATACTCATGAGCCCTTAATGTACATGCTGGTCTGTCTGTCATGCTGTGTTAAATGTGTGTCTGCCTCCCTCTTGTGGCTACTCTAATTAAATACAGGACCACTTGATGAACCATGCAATGTTTCCCTCAAGCTCTCTCTAGCGTAGAGAGGAAAGACAGGGAAACATACCATTACCTTAACAACTGTTTGGGAATCTTAACAAAAGCGGTTCAGAAAGGTCGAACTGATTTGAGTTGCATTCATGTGTTAGTTGGTTGATCTGTTTTACTGTAGTTTCATGTCGTGCACATACACTGTTGCCCTTAACCCTTTATAGGGCACGCACAGAAATATTCTGATATTCAAATTTTCAGCCTTAATGTGTTATTGGAGGATATAACAAGACTTTATTAGCCATAGCCAAGACTTTATTTATTTGCAAAAATTTTAAAACATTTTTTATTGCCATGTAGAAAATCAAGGTTAATCAAGTTACCATATTTGGTTCCTTGCCCATAAGTGGCAAAAAATAAAAATAAAATAAAATAAAAAAAATCCAAGAAGTATATATTACAAGAAAAATCCATGTAATGTGAAAGGAACATGTATTTTAGAACATTAGAACATCATTTTTATATCATTGGAACAACATAAGTGCTGATCCAGACACCTGTCAACATACACATTATCCCTTTGAACAATCATCATTACATTAGTATCATTACTTCATAGTTTTATTATGTTTGTGGGAAAAAAAACAAAAAAAATTATTGTCATGTAGAAAATCAAAGTAAGTGAACTTACCATATTTGGTTCCTTTTGTGAAAGTGGCAAAAAAAAAAAAAAAAAAAAAAAAAAAACAAAAAAAGTGG
>JAPQRP010000019.1:12068998-12080991 GCA_037367295.1 Apogon hyalosoma | reverse complement strand
CCACCCTCCACCCCACCTCCGGCTGCCTCTATATACGCCCCCTCAGCGCAGTCGGATAACGTGCATATTAACTGGCTCTGGGCAAATTGTGTTGAAATGGGACAGAAATGCAGTAAATGAGATATCCATCGTCTAGCAGATAGCGTTTCCCCTCATCAGAGTGGCTAGCTTGATTTCCTCCCCGACCGACGCCTGATGGGTTTATGACGTCGCCACCCCAAATTAACTGACCTTGGCCTTGCAGTCATCTCATACACACACACTGTACATCTGACCAAGAAAATGACAAAACTCTGTTCACTCTTGCTATTTGACTCTGTAGATGTGCATAAAAACAGTTATTTTGACAGGCTTGAAGCTCTAAAAGCTGCACAAATATTTATTTTTTACATTAATCATGGATCAAATGACACGGTGTGGAAGGAATAGCTTGTAGTGGTGATACCACAAAGCATTGTCAGAACTCTGCAGCTCCTCTTTGCTCTTTGTAGCATTAAAAATCTCTATATTTTTTATGATTTAGCTAATTTTCTGGCTCAAGTTTTATAGCCTAGCTTAATATTACTGCCCGCAGAGGCCTTCCATCTGCAAAAAAGGTCTGATGAACACTGTGCAATAGCTGTCCGACACCAAATGGCTGACAGATGTTATCGACTTGCAGTCAGTGGAGTATCAACATATGTCAGAGTTGGTGGAGACCAAAAGAGAGCTTAAAGAATCCTAAATACTGAACTTAAGCATGCATCAACATAGAAAGAGGTATAATAACTACCTTTGTGGGATCAATTATTGCCAGTGTGGAAAAAATTTGATCATTTTGTTGACATATCTGAAATGAGTTTAGGTTATCTCATTTTACTTTTCCATGTCTAAATATCTTCTGATCTGATGTTTTTCTTGCCAATCAACCTCTTTGTGATGATGATTTTTGTTTTTTATACAGCGACCTAGGACTAGTGCATTCACAAAATCTACCCAGGACAAATCTTTAGGTTATGGTCATGAAAGAAAACTCTCTTGAAGATATGATAATTTCAGCTCATGTTGTTTTACTTTTTATTATCTGGTGGTGCTGACTAACATTCACTGATTAACTTCACTTAAAGGACAATGTTGCTTCTTGTCTGTTAAATGTGGATGTCAACCAGTGTTTTTTACGATGATGAGATGAGAGGCATTTTATTTCTTCCTTAAAGGAACTTCAATTGTCCTGCCCAAATGAAATAAAATAACATTTAAGTCAACATTATTTATACATTATTTACCGGATAGTCAAAGAAATAAAATAGTAAGTTTTAGTCAAAGCAGATCAAGGCCCAATCCCAATTCTCCCCTTGGCCCTCCCCCTTACCCCTACCCCCCATTTTGTGCATTCACGTGAAGGGGTAGGGGTGTCCGATTCTCAATAAGTCAGAAGGGAAGGGTAGTTTGGCCCTTGAAACGGAGATTTTTCAAGACCAAACTACAAACGGAGGAGTATGAAAAATCTCTGATAATTCTGTTCGAATCATCGGCAAGATGGAGGTAAACACAACAAAGAAGTGCAGCAGTGGGATGAAAGAAACACACAAATGTACATATTTTCTTCATAAACAACTTAATCATTTGATCAACTGTGTATTGTAATACCATCTCAATGTGTTATAGACCGTATTTCTGCGGTTTGCAGCTGATAGCCTCAAAAAAGATGCCCAAAGCCCACGCAACGGAGACAGTTACAGCTGCTGACGACATGGTGAATTTTTTCGGAAACAAAGCTTTCGCATCTGTTTATAGCAGCGTCAATAACTGCTGATGACGTAATGGGTCTTGAAGGATTGTCTCATTTCATAGGGGAATGTTTCAACCCCTACACCTTGCAATTCAATTTCCAGGGGTAGTGCCAAGTGCAAGGGCCAAGGGGTGAATTGGGATTGGGCCCAAGTGTTTCGTCTGTCTGCCTTCAACTAAGATATTCTACAACTTTACACAACAATAACTTGTCAGAATGTGTTAATGTCTTGTTGCACTACTAACAAATGACCAGAATATGATGTAATGTGGTACTGTGCTGCTTAAGTATGAAATGAGGTTGTGAGAAACACTGTCAAAATAGGTCACTAGGACTATTTACATATTTATTCTGTACATTTCATGGAATCGGTGCATTTTAATCCATTTATTTCATCTACTAAATGTGAATTGCAGATTGCACTTCAATTTTCTGAGCTGAGCGAAGACAAGAAATTGTAAAGCGCTTGTGAGTTTCCCATTGATACCTGTGAAATGTAGGTTAGATGTTTCGTGGAACTTGCATCACTGCTTAGTGATTGTCATTTCTGCCTTAGCGCGGCATTATGGGGATTCTCTTCCTTCGAGTGGCAACTGTCAGGGAATATTTTGGTGCGTCTGAAAAAAGAGAGATGCCTTGAATACACATGCTATTAATAATTAACACTGTGCTTTATTCCCCTTTGAATGTTATTATGCAAAATTAATATTTCATATGGGTACAGGCCTTACATGACAACTGTGCTAAGACAAAGGATAGTAATGGCATAAAGTTTGACAAGTCTGTCTGGGCTCGCCCTAAAATCATTGGCCTTCATCTTATATTTAGCATGCAAGAGATGAGATGAATCTCTATTTTTGTTCACTTTTGTATTCATGAATTCTGTTTTCCCACCCTATGTGCAAAATATAAGAAGCGTTCCATTTTGAATGAAGATGCACTGTATGCACTGTGGTAGGCTTCCTGTTTGGAGATGGCAACTGTCATTAGAGCCCATCAGAGTCTCGTAGCTGCTCTTGTGATCCACATCAGTCCTTAACACTTAGACCCTGAAGCCACTCGGCGATCTCCAGAGATAAGACGCATCAGGTCGATGGCAAGCCGCTCCACCTTTCCATTTGAGGGAAGCTCTGTCAGACCATAATATCTAGGGCATTAAGTGTCTAATGTGCTTTAGCAAAGAACACCAGGCTGCAGTCAGTTATCTGAGAATATAGGTGCTTTTACCTTCCTTACAGATTTTTCTAATCTTTGCATTTGAATATGTAAACCACACGCTCAAATATGTTAATACTGTACATAAATATTGTGCTGCTACTCAAAGATCTGTATCAACCTGCATTTTATGTTCATTTTGACGCTTTTCAAAACGTCGCAAGAGTGTTTATGCTTGCTTGAGGAGATCTTTGCTTTTGTTGTAACATAATTAATTCACAAAATGGGAAAAGGAAACACATTCTTTGAATAAGTTCCAACCTGCCAAATATTTAACTCACATGACTCAACCCCAGTGTTTTCTTGATAAAGACCAGCGAAATGCCCCTCTTCTTCTACTGCATTTTTTTTTTTTTTTTACAGACATGCATTACATTGCCCATATTGCCCCTTTCTGCAACATTATAAAGCCTATTTAATTTGCTCCTAACCCCTCTAAAGAAATGCACAAATTGGATTTTCTTTTCTGTAATTTCTCAAATGTTCGCTTTGAAATTTCATAACACTGTAAGCATGTTTTTAGGGCAAGAGATTCAAGTCAACATGTGAAAATGAATTTTCTTTTCTTTCAAATAAATACTCTGCACCAAAAGTGTTCTTGAATGTCCCATGATCTTGGCTCAAAACAAATGAATACCATGGTCTCACTGTAAAATCCATCCTCCTCCTCACTGCCATGTTTGCTGGGTATTTACCACATTTTGGAAAAACCTTTTAAAACATTCTTAAAAACTCACTTACATGCATAAACTGGTATTTTCATAAGTTTCCTGCTCACAATCCCTTATATATTTATTTTAATTTGATTCTGTATTGTTGTGATTGTTGAGTGAGTGGATAAGGTTTCTGCTTTTCTGTGCATTTTCTTTATGTGTGTGCCTTGTTGTGTTTGCTGTATTATGTTTATTATTAAATTTTGTTGTGTGCTATTATGGATTGTATTATTAACTGCGAAGCACTTTGGGACTGCTGTTTCACGGAAAAGTGCTACATAAATAAAGTTTTCTTCCTCCTCAAACCAATTCATGCTGTTGCACTCAGTTGTGAAAAGGAGAAGAGAAAAGAAGGTACAGGGGCGGTTGTAGAGTCAGCTTCAAGCAATAAATAAAATAATGACCCTAGACAGACTATGATATATGTACAACACTTTGGTCCAAAATAATAGAAGGTGGCCCCCGTGGCTTAGAGGTTAAGTGGCTGACTGTGAACAGCAAGGTCTCTGGTTTGAGTCCAGACGGGACCAACAAGGTCAGCTATAGGAGTGGAGAAATGTCAAGTCTGGAACTCTGAGCAGTGTGCAGTGACTTTAACAGTACCACAGTAAGGTTCATTATCAGGACAGATAATGGCTCTTACTGGCACAAAGTGGATCTGCTGATCATCATGTGTTCATAACCTAAATGATTAGAAATTATTTCAGGGAGAGCTGTATTATCAGAAAGTGACATTACAGCTCATATTTTAGTGCGTGTTAGAATGAAGACTGAAACGGGACGGCCATTGATATGTAGGCTCACCCCTGTATGTTATTTACAACCAGGTGCATCTGGATGTGGGCTCTTCTATGACACTGGTACCTAATAACTGGACACGGGGGCTAAAAATTCAAACCACATGTAGACTAATGTTATGACGCAAGTTTGGAAGCACTTTGGGTCTATTTTAAAAATTAATACTTACTGAGATAGAAGAGAAACACTTTTTCAGATAAAACACATTTTTATAGAATTTTACATTATATTTAATACAAAAATCTGCATGTAACATGGTCAAAAGGGCATGAAAATTACACGCTACTATTTTTCTGTATATCTCTTTTCTCTCACAGGTACATTTTGGGAATTGAACTAATTATGCAAGGCAGAGTGTTTCACAAAAATGACCGCTGTTGCAAAATCATTCGCAATTTATTTGTGTTTAAATGGGCAGGTTCTGCATGTAACGCAAGTGGACACGATGGGTTATAAACAAAACCTTGATTGAGACTGAGATTCATGAAAAACCTATATATCTGGATTAGAAAAACCACTTGGATTGACATATTTAACACAGTGTCTTTAATTGTAGCGCTATATAAGAACATTTACAGCCATGTGGTCCAGATCTAATGCACTGACACCTTGGTAGCTTTTCCTGTCCCAGTTTTGGTCCTATTTTGAGCCCCAATATTTTACTAAAAAATAATTAATTTTGGGATGGCTCAGAGCAAGAGAAACATTTTTTTGCATTTATCTGAGGTCATCATTAGGGACATCCTGGGGGGGAAATATGTCTAAATTTCTCTTTTATTATTGGGTGTAAATAGCTGGTGAAGTGCCAGATACCAAAATGAACCCAGTTTCATAGAAGCACCCATATGTGTCTGTAACATAACATTTATACTGTGTTTTTGCTCTTTATCATTTCTTAGTCTTCTGTTTGCTGGGTAAACTCCCAAAATACCATCAGCTCTTGCAGTTACCATCTCCACGCCTCCAACGTGGTTGCTCTTGAATGTTGCTTGGGCTTGGACGGACTTTGACAAAACAGCTTTTTCCAACCATGCACCAAGGTCTTGGAATAATCTCCAAAAAGTTCTTAAATTAAAAACATTCATATCCATTAATAATCTCACAAGGATAAAAAAAAAAAAAAAAACAAAAAAAGTGGTGAGGGAGGAATATCACTTTTTTTTTTGTTGAGAGGCCATTGGGCTTGAATAGCTGTTATATTGTTCATTTGTGTAAATTCTATATGTGCTGATTTTGTTTGACTGCTACCTTGAACACGTCTCCAAGAGATGTCTGATCTTAATGGGCTGTCCTGGTTAAATAAAAGTAAATAAATAAACAAACAAATAAATAAATAAATAAATAAGGAGCATAGATCCTAAAAAAAAAAAAAAAATTAAAGGCTTCTTCACCATTTGGACATTTATTAATTTATTTTCCACTTTTTTTTTTAATCATATACATGTTCCAGGAGAATATCCATCAATGTGATATAATTTTGGCTGAGATCATCATATCTGATGAGCCTTTTGTTTCTAATTTGGGTGTCTACTTTCTATTGCACAGCCTTTGTGGACAATTCTTCCATCTCACTGCTCATATCATGAGCATGTGACAAATAAAAATCATGAATCTATTGATTTTTAAATTTGGTGTTTATACTCATTGTCCATGTTAAAAATTAACCTTAAAAGACTAAGTTTTTTATCTTAATTTTTGGTTTGCATCTTTCTTTGATTGCTGACCCTGAAATTTCATCCATTCCGCCTCAAGTAACTTCAACGCCACTGACGGAAACATAATCTAAATTCTGTTGTGTTAAGGAGCAATAATCAGATTTATATGATATATTTCTTTCAGTATATTCACATTGGAATTACTCAGTGTGGTTGATAATACCCAAGGAGACAAGGGTCTGCAATATTGTCTCACTAAAAATGCTTCCCATCACAGACACAAACACAAAATTAGTCACGTGTTAATGCACTGCATCGGAGTGTAACACATACATTGTGCTGTACATTATATAGATCACCTAAGACTAAGACGTTGCGATTGCAAAGTCCTTTTTGTTCATCTCTGTCTCCTTTGCGATTTCTCTCTCCATTTGGTCCTCCTCTCTTTTCTTCTGTGACTCTCTTGTCTCATAATATACCACAGAGAGACACAATTATCCACTTCATTTGAGTTGTGGTGCTAATGGTTGAGCCTGGCCTCTCGGGGAGCTGGGGTGGTGGTGATAGGTAGCAGTAATTGTAAATGGTGTAATGAGAGTGGAATGGCCGCGGTGCAGCGCTCCACCATTACAGGTGACCTGCTCCTGCCTCCCGGCACACCGACAACAAGTGAGCCCCCCGCCTCTCCTTCAGGGTTCAGAAGAGACAGGGGAAATATTAGCCTCACAGATCATTACTCCCAAGTGGTTTGGCTGTCACTCCTTGCCTCATTCTGCAGCCCCCCCCCATTCTCCAGCCCCTGTTTCTCTAATCTGACATTTGTTTTTTTTGTCCTGACATTATGTCTTTTTCCTTAAAGATTAAGCAAACCATCCCAACACATAGGTTTTCATTAGAGGAACAATGAGCCATGTCTTTAATGCCCTACAATACTTGACATGCAGTAGAAAATACAAATTGTCACTTTATGATATAACACATGCATTGTGAGTGCATATAGTATTTTGGGTGGAGATCATTATTGCTAAAAAAAAAAAAAAAAATCACAGTTAGAGCGTTAAATCAGTTGGTTTAGATGTTCTGAAGTTAGTCTAAATAATCTGACTACTCAGGATTATTGATTTTAGCTTTTTGGCAATTTATCAAAATGCAATTTGTCAATTCACATAGCTCATATAACCTGGAAATAGTCTGTAATATGAACAGGTTTTTGTGTATCTTATATAAATATTTAGTGTCTATTTCCTTTGTGGAGTACATGTCTTTTATTAAATCCCCTAAGTACCTCATGTCCAGGGTTGCTTTAGCCATTTTTGTGCCTCAGATGTGACTGGATTTCCTTTCTCTTTTCAGTTTTTTCCATTTTCTTCCTTGTGCTGCTGAAAGCTTTGTTCATTTATTTATTATTTTGCTTTGGAGGACAATCAGTGCCCTCCAGTTGGCACAACCCCTATACATAGTTTGGTCCTGGCACTACTTTACACAGCTCTACTCACCTTTTTGTGGGTTTCCATTGGGGGAAAGTTCTATATTATACCTAGTACCTGTTTTTATATCATCTCCACTGAAGAAAAGTGAGATGAAGGATGAAATTGGTCAGAGTCTTCACATTCATGCATCATTGTAGAAAAAGCCTGTCTTTTTACATTGTCAAGCTTCCTCACACTAACCACTGTTCCTATGATACAGTAATTTTAAAATAATGATATTGTAACCTATAAAACCATTCCATGTTTGAATCAGGAGAATCCACTTTTGCAGAAGTTATAGTTTTGTGTTGCATTGACCACAAGGTTGCAGGACTTTCATGTTGCTATAAGGAGGTACTGTATATTTGCAGTGAAAAACAAACAGACCGCCAATTGCCAAAAGTGAATATAGTTTAGCTGAGCCAGAACCATATATGACCTGCAGTGTTGTGAAGCTGTGATAACCGTCACTCCATTTTTAAGTTAATAAGCACATTTAATTGTTATCCTGCATGTTTGACAACATATCAACATACTGCTGAGTTTAGAAAAGTTGTGAGACGGGGCTTTGAACAAGTGTGAGCTACCTACAGTATATTAACCATCATGCTGTGGGCCATGGATATAATAAATGTAGGTGTGACATGAATGTAAACTGTGGAAAAATAGATAATTGGCTATGATGTCAATCAAAATAAAATAATTAAATATCATGAGGGCATGTTGTTTATATGTGCCACTATGATGGCAAAAAAGCTTCAGACTGCACTAAAATAGTGTTTTTTATGTGATGAAAAAGCCAAAGCTGGTTGTGACCCATAGACTTTACAAAGAATGAAGAACTAGGACTTTTAACAAACATGAGCTTACTGTTCAGTGCATTAGATATAGGTTGTAGTAACAGTTGCATTGATAACCTAAATTTTGGACACTGTCATTGTTCTGTCCTGGGGTGTCTGGTTGCAAGACAGATGAACATCTTTGAGCCTTTCTCACTGTGATATGGTACCAACATTTTTAGCCACAACTATGGATATGTGATACAATCTTTTGTGTGGGCAGTGACATTATTTGTGAAACCATGACATCACCTAGAACCACTGCTCTGAAGTAGTAATTTGTGATTATGACATTTCTACGTTGACTTTTTTGGCATTAGAAGTGACCATATTTGGACAAAAGAGGTGGAACTACGAGCCTTAGAGGTCAGAGGTAAGCTAATGCTAAGTGCTAGTGAACTGACCGACTCAGCAGGTGAGCTGTCAATCACACCAAAGCCTCACACAGCAGACATCAGTGACATCACTGGGGCCCTGAAATTTTACAGAAGAACTAAAGGATGGACCACTGGATCACTTCCAAATTCCACTTTGAGACTAGAATGACTAGAATGAGATTTTTGAGGAAAAAAAAGATTGACTTAGTACAGGGTGTCCCAAAAACATTGACACCATTTGAGATGTCCATATCGGTCAGGAGAAATGATACTTAATGGGATTTATTTTGGACATAAAAATGTTTTATTCTACAAATTTCACACACATGAAGTCGGTAGTGGAGTCCTTTTTTCCAACACAAACATCCTTCCTCTTGAAACTTCTTATGCCACGTCCAATTCTGCTTTCCTGTTGGCACTTGTTTATGAAATTTTCTACCAAATTCATGTTGCGTATTCACATTTTACAGAGTTTGGGTGGACTTCAATACACAGAACGCCTTTTCTGTTGCAGTAAACGACATGTCTATTCCGGAAAGCAGAACAATAAAAATTATTAAAAAAAAAGTTTTAAGCAAAAAGAGCAAACAAATTCTAAACAAATTATTAGGTAATGAAATAATGTCAGATTTTTTGGGACACCCTGTATATTTCAAGAGAAGTTCAGTGTAAGTCTATGGGAACCAGGGATTTTTGGAACTAACCCCAGTGACTGTCTGGTTTTAGAACTTAAAGATGCTTTCACATTGGCTTCATAGTTGAACGAGGTCCTTGCCCCTTGTATGTGGGACAGCCCAACATCATTCAGTACGCTCCTGGTTGAAGGAGCGACGCCTTGAATGCATATTTTCATGTGCTGCCTTTCATATTTAGGACCTTAAATATCATTAATGACTAAACACATTTCTAAATTAGCCTTCTCACCCCACCCCACCCCATCTTACAAACAGCAGCTGCTCAGGTGTGAGACGTAACAGAGGAGGAAAGGAGGAAAAGGAAAAGGAAGAGGGGGATGAGGAGCTGTCCCTCTCCGGTGGGTGATGACACAAAAGCACCTGCGCAGAGACAGGTGAAGGAACACACTGACGTTCCCCAATTATCACAAATGACACAGTGTCAGCGAATTACCTCCCTGCTCACCGATGCCTAGAGTGCTGTGTGGCAGCGGGAGGCCTCGGCGAACCTCAGGCAACTTTCATCGAAGAGAGCTGCGTGGCTGCCTGTGGAGGATCAGCACACACACAGTCATTCACTTACTCGCACAGGTTTTCTGCTGCTTCTCAGACTCTCACATGAGCCTCACTCTTCATTATTCTTTTTCTCTCTTTAAGCGCACACTCATGGACATTTGCTCTCTCACATTGTGTCTGCCTGCCTCGCTTTCATACACACAAATGCACGAACACACAGCCACACACTCCACTTCTCCTGGTGAAGTGTGTGTGCGTATGTGTGTGATGAGCTGCTTATCGTGGATTCCTGCTGTTTCGGAGTACGTGGGAGCGATATGTGCTCGTTTTAAAATTCCTCTATTAATTAACTGGCTCTTCCCCCTCGCCCCTCCAATCCCAGCTCAACCTTTCTCCCTTTTGTGAGCAGTGTCACTGTCTACGTCTTTTAAGTCCTGGAGGGCCTTAACTGGCTCCTCTGGTCTCAACAACAAAGACAATAGTTCTGCTGAGTGATACTCCGGTAGCAGAAGCACCACCTGAAGAGTGGTTCAATTTACCCCACATGGTGTGTGACTTATGACCATGACTCAACAAAACACTTGGGGCTGATTAGGATAAAATATTATATAACTTAAGTATAACTGAGTGTGATGTCTTTATATGTCTAGTTTGACTAATGTAGTGCTTAATGCTCATGCAAAGTGGGATCTCCAAACCTGCAATGTAAAAATACAACATCAAAGAAAAAAAAAAAATCTGTGCTATGGTGAGCCTATAGAGCTTGTATTTTTCCCAACAAAATACCTTAATTTATCTGTATTAACCTGATCATAGCTATTTATGGATGATTCATTTCTGACTTCCAGCTTTCTGTGTATCATTATTTTCCAAAATATGGGGCTTACACTATGTTACGCATCATTTGGCAGAACATGGATGATAATAGTTACTATATACTGCAGTTATACGAAGCATTCACATAATAGTCTAAGTTGGTGGACTATCCCAATAATGCAACGTCCTTGCTAGCCTCCTAAGGCAAAATCCACAACTTTTATTCTTTCAAAAACATAGAACACCCATATGTGTAATCTGAAGACTGTCTATTGTGAGTCACATATTCTGGGATAGCTGAAGAGTAACTTTTTAACATTAGCTATCTATTCTGTTCTATTATCTATTCTCGCAGAGATCAAGGTGCATTGTTCTACATGTCTGTTTGTTCTGAGGTTCGACCTTGGCCTATGTCCTACTGTTCCACAAAATTTCATTAAAGTTGGTACAATGGTTTTTGCATAATCCTGCAGACAAACAGGAGTGATCGCAGAAGCTCTAGAAGCCGAATTGAGAAGGCAGTGGCGTTACTTTCACTTCCTGGCAGCAGCTCTCAGAGACAAAATGATTGAAGTTTGATGCCAGTCTCACAGTGTTTCTTCTATGCTGGTTCTTGGTCACGTAGAGGCAACCTATAAGGTGTAGATCAACTGCAAACTCGTGTTTATTGTGTAAAGAAGACAATACAACACAAGAATAAGTGGGCTAAGTGACAAAGCCAAAAATTAATCAGGACAAGTCTGCTGCCTTTATCCCGAGTTGATACAAATTCTGATGCTGCATTCAAGTTGCTGTCGAATAAAAAAAGAGTGATGTCTGCAATTTGGAAAACTCACAAGAGCCTCATATTCTATGTAGATATGCATACATCCAGTGCTACTGTATGTATTTAATAGAACAGTCAGTACTTTTACTTTCTGTCTGTGTATACACCACAAATAGAATGCATCAACATATCCAATAATAATGACAATAGTGTTTTTTGAAATTTTTCTTACCCATGATGTTTATGTTTCTGCTTTAACCCTTTATTGGGCAAGTGACTATTTTTGGTCATTTCCACACTCATTACAAGACAGTGACAGCAACAGTTACAGTGAGGACAGTGAGTCAACAATCTCAGGTCCAATGTGGTCTCCAGGGTCTGTAA
>JAPQRP010000019.1:12034298-12056265 GCA_037367295.1 Apogon hyalosoma | reverse complement strand
TTCTATTCTATTCTATTCTATTCTATTCTATTCTATTCTATTCTATTCTATTCTATTCTATTCTATTCTATTCTAGCTTTTAAAGGACATTTTTTACATCATGTAGGCATTAAATCACCCATCCTTAACATCACCTCCTTTACAGCCTAATCCAGATCTGGTGAAGTGAAAAAGCAGCCCCCCCCCCTTTACCTCCTGCTGCCATTGATCCACAGTTATAGAAATATGCCCTTAGTAAAATACTGCAGCTTTTTCTTTTTTTTTAATTTTTTTTTATTCCAGTGGATTTAAAGTCGGTCAGGCACATTATCAGGCTGGGCCCAGCCGAGCAGAAACATTCCATAACCCCAACCTTCCCGCTGACCCCTCCCTTGCTTTTAACAACTGCCGACATAGTTTGGCTCTGTTATGTGATCATGCTTGGATGAAATCTGTCAAACAGCTCCCTGAGTTATTAGGCTGTCTGCGCCTGACCTTTCCGCAATCAAAGATATATGACTTAAGGGCTCGGATTTGCCATGGCAACGGCTCCAATTTGCCGCCGTGAGAAAAGGTCTAATTGTTGTAGAAATTTAATGATCTAGCCCCGACATCAGGGGCTGTGAGATTTTATGAACTGTTTACGCTATAATTTTCTTTTGTTAATGCATTCTGCCTTAACCCCTTCCCCGCTGGCTGCCTGCAGGGAGGGGAGGGGGGAGTGTGTGAGTTGACTCTGTGTGTGTGTGTGTGTGGTGGTTAAAAAAAAAAAAAAGGAAGGGGGGGTGTATTGAGTGAGGGAGGGTGGCAAAAGAGGAGGAGGGGGAGGAAGAAGAGGGTGATTTCTGCCCTCAACCTGTTAGCTCGTGTGTTTGGCGCCTGTTTCAAAAGGGCAGTTTTGTCTTTAAGAAAAGCAGCTGCCTGCCGCATTATCTGCTCTCAGCGATGTAGACATCAGTAATATATTCTACAAGGTCAAAGACAACTGAGATTAAAATGTCTAATCAGTTAATTTGTTTTATTGAGAAGGACTGCCGTGTGATTGGACACACAGAGAGATAGAGGGGAGAGCGAGTGAGCTAGAAGAGGAGGAGGAAAAGGAGGAGGTGGGGGGGAGGGAGGTGGCATAGGATGGAGGAGAGAGAAGAAGAGGAGTAGATGGAGAGATGGAGAGATGGAGGGGAGGAGGCGCTCCGATTTGCACATTGGTATTTTGACTGAGCTTGATGCTGGAAAATATGGCCGTGCCACTCAGTTATAGCATGTTGATGAAGCTCTGACACCCTTTGTTTTTCTCCCCCGTCTCCCCACTCTCTCTCCTCCTCCTCCTTCCCCTCTTCCCTCTTGTCTCGCCCTCTCTCACCATTCATTTTCAATCTATGGCACATTCATACAAGACTGATTTTATTAGTTGCTGAAATAGACTTATATTTTATATCTCATTAAATATTCAAAATAAATTCAGCATATTTGAGCTGTTCATACATATTCAGTTTCTGTAACTAGGATCAGAATATTTTGATTGAGCCCGTACAGCAGAGACATTTTGAATTTCTTTTTGTGTGCAGATAATTCCATTCAGAGGAATGAGTTGAATCACAATTGATCTCATTGTTTTCTTTTTCCCCCCACTTACAATTAAATGTGGAGGAATATATTTCTATGGATAAAGTGGCTACAGAGGCTATTGGTTTGTGCAGGCCAGCACATTCGCCGCTTCGACTTCACAAGAGGCTTCTGAACGGGAGACGTCTCGGTAATGAAGACAGCTGCACAACATACAGGATATACGGGCAACCTGCCTTTACACAGATATCATAAGGATTACTGTAATGACCTTTAATGCCTCATAATGACCTATATCAGCATGTAGGTTAAGACTGTGATGGAACACTTTCTAATTAATTTCATGAAATAAGATCTTTTAATTGGTTATATGTTACTGTAACACACTTTGCTGCTCAACAAATGTAAGCGTTAAGTAGAGCTTCATGCGGCACAAATGTCGTGTGTGCATCTATTTCTTTTGAGAACTAACTATCTGAATGCAGCTATCGCACGTCAAAGACAAAATGAAAACGTGAACAAAACTCAACTGAATCATGACAGGAAAGTGAATATGAGTGTAGATGCAGGTGTGTTTCACACATGTTTGCATTAAGTTATATTACTAATGACTGAAGGTGAAAGGAATAATGAATCTGACAATACATATTTATACTGTTTTATGTGTCTGCTTCTATAGCTAACAATTCACTCTTTTTTTCTATGCTAATTTTAGATTAATAGTGTGTTTTTCAGTGCATTGTGCCACACGTGACAAGTGATTTTCTAATGGCAGGATTATTAAAATTACTCCCTCTACTCTATGCTTAGTTGCAAAGGCATTGCATTCACTCAGAACACTATATGTGTGAGTTTGTGCATTTTTTTTTTTAGCTGTGTGTGTGGGTAAATGTGTTCCTGTGAATGTGACCTCCATTAGGAGCAGCTGAGGAGATCCATCCAGGGGCAGTTTGTTTTCCGGAGAGGAGCAGCAATGGCGGACGGCCCTTGATTTATTAGAACCAAGAGCCAAGTGACCATGATGAAGTGCATTTCCATTTTAAAAGACTATACAGCTTCATCTGGATAGGGTGGTGGGTGGGTACTGGGTGGGGGGAGAAAGTTAAAGAGAAGAGAATGGACCTGGTGACGACTGCTGAGCTGCAGCAATCAGAAAAGAGACAGAGAAAACAGATGCATCACAAGTCTGTTCTAAATTTATGCCATTTAAGAGACATATTAAACACATTCCTTAAGCTGAGATGTATCATTTTACTTCCCAAAACCCAACATAAAAAGAAAAATGGGGTAATCGCAACGCAGAAAGCGAGAAAGTAAACGATTTAGAGATGGAGGAAAATATGTTTTTAGAAGGGACATTGATATTAGATATTTAATCCTGCGTGAAGTTGTTAACACAGAGTAATGCCTCATACTTAAGCGGAAAAACATTTTGGGATAGTCTGTGCCAAACCTTGCAATCATGCAAAGGTTGTGTAATGAAAGTAGGGCTTTGCCAGTGCAGAGCATGTCAGTAGAAATGCATGAGGGTATTACTTTTTTAAGTGTCTCTGCCATCATTGCACTCATTCTTTATATAAAATTCTCCATTTGAAGAATATTCTAAGTTAAGAAAATGTATATATATGTATATATAAAAAGTCTATGAAGGTGGCTCTGCTGTGAGGTTGTAAAGCTTGTGTGCATCCTTCGGTCGGAGTGTAACAAACAGGCTGCCATCCGGAGAAGTGATGGAGTGTTTCTTAAATGAAAATACACCTGTCTTTAGGACAAATATGTGCCACTAATTACCTGTCTAACCTAAATCTCTGGGCGCCAGATGTTACTAAAACACAGCGAGACAGAGACAAATTGCGGCATGCTGTTGTAGCCCTGCACGTAAATATAGTAGAGGCTTAAATCATCTTTTCCTTGACCCTGTTAGAGAAGTTGTTCAATGTGATTTTGGAGTGTGCCGCGCCTGTAGGAAACTAATTGTAAAGATAGGGTAAGGTATCACAGTATCACATAATCTCTCTCCCGCGCTCTCTCTCTCTCTTTGGCTCGACCGAGCCATAAGCAGGATTACATTTTGATCTGTATCCTTGCTTCCAATTCAGATTTCTATTTCAGTTATGTTGACTCCCCTTCTCCCCCTCCCCCTTCTTCTTCTTCTGCTACCGTCTTGGCCAGACGTAGAGAGGCAGAAAATAAATATCTTTGATGACTTGTAAAGTAGTGAAGAATTTAGAGGCTCCGTTCGCAGAGGACCTTGAAAAACTTTCCAGGTCTAAGTTACAGTAACCCAATAAGAACCCTTTCACGCAGTGCGCCCACTTACTCCTCGGTCGTACGTGCTTCTGCTCACTTCCTTTTCTTTCCAGTCTCCTCACCTCACATTTTTAGTCAGCTATCAAGTGCCGGTACTCCCCACATTAAACAGTTTTTAAGATTTAATGATGCACATGCAACACGGGCAGGTTTTCAGCCTGTTTAACGTGAAGATGGATGACCACTGAGACAAGCAGGAAAAGGACCGGAGCCTTGAAGAACCAGGAGGCCTTGAAGCGACTCTTGTTAACATTTCTCATTCGAAAAGTCATCCTGATTGCATTTTTTTGTTTTTGATTCATGTGATATTGAATATCAACCCACACGAGTTCATGAGCAGTTTTCGGCATTAGAACAGTTCGCCTGCAAAGTGTCACTTTTCAAATGTATAAAAAAGGGAGGACTTCTGCTATGTACTGCTTTTCTTTGCGAATGGGGCAATTGTCTCAAAATCTGCCAGAGGATTAGGCTTTAAATTTGTTGCCTTGTGTTGCTTTGACAACTTAGCCCAAAGTGTCTTTAAGCAAAGTCATACTGCAGAAGTTGTCTAAAGCTTTGAAGGTTTTTTTTATTGCACACAGAAAAGGCTCTCACACGATAGTCTGTTTTTTTAGTCATTTTCAATGTAAACTGATGCGATGGAAGTTTTTTTCTCGCAGACAGTGAGGAATTAAAGAGATTTAAGGAGGTCTGATTACAAAAATGGAACATTATATTCATAACCATAGTTTCATCAGTGTATAATGACCTTAAAATGACTCATTGCATTTTTGTCACTGTAGAATGAGCTACAGAAGGAGCTGGGTTTCTTTCATGGAGATGCACTACTATGTTTCCACACCATCTCTTCCATTTTTTCCATTTTATAACCATTTCCATTCAGCATGAAGGTGCGCAGTACTGTCACCTACTATATAATTGTGGACCAGAGTTAATAACTCCTTATTTAAAAAGGCCCAAATAGAAAAGGGGTCTGATGCAGGACTTTCATGTTTTTTAGCTGATGTAGTAGACCAGGGTGTGACAAGAGCAGTGGGTGCAGTATCCAACTTCACCACAAGATATCACTAAATATTACACACAACCTTTAAAACCAGCGGTAAAACTTCTGGGTCCCTACGTAGGTATGGAAGTTTTTATTTTACACAGTTTTATCATAACTCTCACCCATTTTACATTTCTACAAACCATGAACACTTCTAATCTCAACATCTGGCATCAAAAACGCATTTCCAGTCAACATTTCGTGTATGTTCACTTTTCAATCATATCCCTGATGTTGTGTTCATATTGTTTATATTTTAGTGATTTTGATATCTGCATTAACAGCACTTGTATCAGGTAATGAAAAGATACCAATGTGATAAAAACACATGTCACATTGTATTTTGTATTTAAACCAACCTATAACTTTTCATAGAACCCTAATCAAAGCTCTTTTATTGTCTAAACCTTAAACCTTACAGAAGTTGGCATTGGAATCCTATTCTCTTGGTTTATGTATATGTGTTCTCCAGTGCAACCACCTCCTGCCTATTGAGAAAAGGTAAACTATCACAAAGCAGTGTGAATGTAGAACTTGTAAATACTGAAATGAAACTTATGTTTGGTTCACAAGCATTGCCATTATACTGTGTGTATCTTTGGTTTGCAGAAATGTACACTAGCTATTTTTTTTGGTGATGGGGTTGCTGTGAATCTTGGCCCAAAAGATCCTGAATCACTACATTTAAACCTCAGGTCTATAAACTCTCGGGGAACTGGGCAAAGAAACTAAATTCCCCCACGTTATGAATAAGGACCAGTTGTTGTTGGAGCATGTGTCTACATACTCTGTAAAGCTGTAAGGCCGTGATATGTCTGCATTAAACCCCTGCACATTTATCCTGTGCACTTGGCAAATTAAGTGCCTCTGATTCTTCTTCTGCTTCTTCTCTCACGTCCAAATCCTCCTCTCCCTTCCCACCATCCTCACGTCTCTGTCTCCCTCTATTTCCCGACTGTCTGTATTTGAATTATAAGTGAAGGGGTAATAATAATAGGGGCACCACAAACAGCTATGCTCGGCTTTTCCTTAAAGGACAGGATAATGAGACGGAGTATCTATTTGCACAGCGTAATGTGTGTGTCTCCAGACGCTGTTAAAAGACACGTGGACCTCTCTCTTTCAGCCATGGCGAGAGGTGGGGTGGGTGGGGTGTAAAGCCTGGAAAATCATATCCAGCTCTGTTCTTTTCAGTGTAATTTTTTTTACCCTCCTTCCCCCATTCCCCCATTCATTTCCACTAAACAGCTTAAGGATTCCCTTAGAGCAGGTTGAGGAGAATCCTATTGCTCGGGGAGGGGGGTGTTGGAGATGGGAGGTGCACACTTATTGGTGTATCCACCTGTCAATCTTAATCACACATCACCGATATGCAGCAAAGGTAAATATGTCCATTAAAGGCCCCTGGGGGTGGGATTATAAGTGGCCAGCGGCCTATGAAATGCAGATTTTCCCATTCAGAATGCTACACACACTGCCCTCCTGTGTGATATCAGCCATGAGTGCTCATTCTAATTATTTGGGCAAATGTACTAATTAGCTATCAGGTGCCCCCCTCGCCCCCACCCCCGTCCTCACTTATCATCCTCCCCTGACATCTTTTGTATTCAAAATAGGTTCCCAGCATGGTTGGAATTTTTCCGGCCATCAGCAAATATTTACCAGTTCCATCTCATTATGTTCCAGGCTAAAATGCTGGCTATGAATATCTTAAGGCCCCTGGTACACGCCATCTAAACTTTGCCTTGACCTTTTACTGCTGGCCGCCTGCACTGGCACTCGTGCTGCAGTTTCAATGTGTAGCCACACATACACAAGGCCACACACACTCTCACACAGCTTCTGTGTCATCATGTCTGAGTGCTGTTTCGCTGTACACTTAAGACTAAAACAAACTGATGATTATGCATATGCACCTTCCTCTGCATGGTTAGCCTTGCCATCTCTGCCTCCTGCTCTGATCAATCCATTAACTTACATCCTGTTGTATATATCTGGTTTAGCCCGATCAACAGAAGTGCTGACAGCCCTTATTTCTTTGGCTTTGGCGATTAGCAACTTGGTCCTTGTCAATACAATAGTAATGAATGAGCTAGATAAATGCGATTTGGGGGCATAATCATTTTTTTGTGATAGTTTGATATTGCTGGTCTGCATTTTTGCTTAAAAAGCAAAGTGATTAATCAATAATTAATTTTGAAGCAGGGGCACTGATAGAGGCAAAACGATGAAAACATTCGCCATAAATCTGCACTTTATTGCTGCTGCTATTGAAGGATTCGGAGCAACACCTCGTCAGTCTCGGTAAGTATGTTGTGAGCATTTTTTGTATGGTTAGCAAAATGGCTGAGCGAAAAATATTCATGTGTCTTATTTACTGCCAAATGCCTTTTTATGCAGGGAATATTTGTGTGATTATCAATTTTCTTTCAGCTGGAAGCTCATCTCTGCAGAGTGTGATGGTGGTAAGTCAGCTGGAGGATCACAGAAGTATGCTCCTCTTTTGTTAAGGCCTTTGGTCCTGGAGCCTGTATTCTCCACTTACTGTGTGATAGATGTGATTTTACAGGTACACACCTACATGGATGTGGAGTACTGCTGTTGCACTGCTGTCCTGTTTTCCTGTAAACAGAAAGGGATTCCTTAGAAGAATGAAGCTGGGCATTTTAAGAAGCAGTATTAGCATATTTTCTCAAACAGAGACTGAGACCTTTATTTAAAGAACATAACAGGTTTTATTTGTTGCAGTCTTCTGACAGAAACAGCCTTTTATTTAATTCCCTCTGTCTGAGAAGTATTCTTGGTCATGTCATAGTATGTAGATAGTCAGATAGACAGATAGATATTGGATTTAATATTTCCTGTGGAAAATGTACTGTCTTGCAAGATTCCCCATTGCTTGAAATTGTGATTCTTGTGGTGCTTCTACGTTAGAGACATTAACACTTATATACACCCACAGTGACTGGAATCAGACAATCACACTTTAAATGAGTAATCTGGAAGAGAATGGAAAAGTGTTAAGGACAGTGTGGCTATTTTGTTGAATTTATTAGTGTTGAAATGTACATTCATCTACATTTATTTAACCATATAGAAACTGTGTTTTATTTGTTCATGTCAATCACACCCCTGGAATGTCGCTCTTTATGTGAGGAAATTAATATTATTTGTAAGTGTGTAAATGTAAATATATAACTGGACTGTGCATTATATGATTGCCACCACAAATTTTTCCATTTCTGTTTCAGGCTCTTAACAACATATGATATTTTAGCAATTTTGTAAATGTATCTGCAGCCACATTGTATGATACGGACATAGATAACATTAATGAATCTCAGCACTGATGTACATAAAATGTACAAGAACAAAACATGTCTCCTACCTGTGTTTCTATAGATGTGAAGTAAACCTAAGATAATGTTGAACCATTTCAAAAGTGATACTTAGATGAAGAATAAAACCCCCACAGTTGAAGGAGGAGAGAAGAATATGCACCAGACTGTGACTCTGCCCAAACTGGAATAGTAATTTTGCAGACACTATTGAGGTTAGAAGCCTAAATTTAACTGACATGTCATGTTTGTCAGTGTGTCATTTTGTCATGAGTGTAGCAGCAGCAGCAACACTGTGAGATGGTCAAACAAAAATGATGGTCAAACTGTGAAAATTTTAGTCCAGACTCTCTTTGTTCACAAGACCAGGATATCAAGCATTTGTGAACGTCTCACGGTGCAACATGGTACATTTTGTCTGGGGTGCCGCTACCAATTTTGGGCCCCCTGAAACATAATCATGTTGGGCCGTTGCTACAAGAAAGTCCTTGCTACAATCTGTCGGAGATGGTGTGTATGTGGGGGGTAGCGGTCGGTGATTATCGGAGCGATGCAAAGTGAAAGTGAAGATGCTTTACTCCTCTAACTCTCCGGGCCCCATCAATTTGTAATGTGTCCCCCCCCCTAACAGTGCCCCAGCATTTTGTCATGGGCTTTATTGTTGAATGTCAACCATAGTCCTAGACATTATTGGAGACCTGGCTTTTAACTGTTGCTTTTCTCGTTTTCTTATATAGTATTTAAATTCTTGTCAGTAGTTTGTCAAACACCAATACAACTGTCAAATCTGTCACCTGAATTTGGAGCTGTTGTCTGGAGAATGTTCACTAACTGTAGCATTTCAGGATGCACCAAACTAGTCATGAAAAAATCCAAATGGTTTTGTCTGTTTTAACAGAGATATGGTCCAGCATCCCTGTGACCCTCATGAGGGTTAGTTCAGAGGATGGTTGGATGGATGGATGGATGGATGGATGGATGGACGGACAGATGGATGGGTTGATTGATTGATTTTTCTGTGTTCTAACTACAAACACAAGTCCCTTTTCCACGATGGGAACTTTTATCATTTACCTGGGATTTTGATGTGTTTCCATTAAAACAACCCAGGGAAAAAAACTTTGCCTCAAGCTCAACTTTTCCCCGAAAATAGTTCCTCGTAGGGGGATAGGGCTTTTCAGATTTCCCAGAATTCCCCTGGGCTGTGTGCTGAAGAACACTGATTGGTAGAACAAACCCACAGCATTCTGCATTTGCGTTTACCAGTTAAGCCAAAATGCAAACTGCAACCTTGTTATTCCATTTCCATAAGCTTTACTTTCTTTGTTTTTTGATTATTTGGAAAAAAAGCAAAAGAACAGAAGCTATGAGAATTAGATGGACTCGCTCCTAAAATTGTAACTGCAATAATCTGTCTGGAAATAAAAGTCAAGTCTTGTAAATGTTGGTGGAAAAGTTGTGATAGTTAAACCAACTATCTTGTTGACTAGTGCAGCACCTGAAGGTGATACAAGAACAATGTTATTTTTAATTCCTTCAGATTTTTTTGTTTTTATGGAGAAAAGTTTTGTGAATTACACATATTTACTGAAAACAATTAATGTTTTTTCTACTTTTTTTCAGGCCTAGCCTCAATCCAGTGGTAACAGTGGGTGTTCTCTAAGAGATGACTGCCCCCTGCTGTTGAGATTTTAAATTTTTTTAAATCTTTTTTTACCAGCTAATGTGAGTTTGCAACATTGGCGACACTTGTTCAGTAAAAGATTAGAATTTATTTTTACATTGTCATTCAAGACATTATCTTTGTCAGCTGAGTGCCATGCTAAACAATTTTAGTAAAACTCAACAGATCTTGGTCTGTTGTTTTGTCACATGATGTTCATTCCACTCAAATAATTGGCTGATGCTTTTATTTGAGCAACAAAACAATGGAAAAATCCACAATGCTCTTTCACTGTGTAATAGTCACATCCTGTGTGAAAATCGTGTCAGGAATAATGGCAGGAATATGACATGCAAATTAATCACATGGAAAAAAAAAGCTTCCGGTGTGTAAAGACCTTAATGCCTATAAACGCGCTAGAAAACAAGATATGTCATATTTATTCTGTCCAAAAACAGATGCAAGAAGGTTAGTCGATTTTTGTTGCAGGGTTGGCAGCCACCATTCCAGCAGCTCATATAAAATGGTTGTCATTTTGTACTTACAAAGATGTATAGTATCTTGTCAGTTGTCTTGCACTCCAGAAGTTGATGCAAACATTCATTTTTCATGTCTCACCTTCAGACAAACCGAAGCTAGCAACTTTCCCCCTGGTTTCAGCAAAGTAGGAGCTAAAAATCGCCTTACTCTACCTTTGTTTAACAGACAAATAGGAAAGCTTATCGATTTTCTCATCAAACTGTAGACAAGAAGGAATTAGAACAAGTCTCAAATCTTGAACCAAGCATTTCTTAAACATTCACATTTTATGGTTGAGGCAGCTTGTGTTTAGCTTGATATCCCTCTCAGATACTTTACATATGCCTAATATCGACTCCACTCCCGAGTAGCTGATCTGCCTCCAGCTGTACAGCAGCTGTATTCTCTGATTCAGAATCCACTAAACAAAACGGGTTTTAGCCCCAAAAATATCCCTCTACATCATCATTTTAGATGTATAGAGGTGTGTGTGCGTGTGTTTAAAGGAGACAATGGTGTGAATTTAAAGACAATGCTGTGCGCTTGCCAGGGCTTTGATGCCGAGCCAAGCCCCGTCGTTCCCAGAGGTATTTACCCCCATCTCTTCCTACCACATTGTTAAACACTACCTCTGTACGTTTTTATAACACCATTGTTAAGCTCAATAGATTTTTATTTGGCTGCTTTACCCCACCCCTCCCTCCTCTCCTCTCTCCTCACTCTCCCATACTCTTTCTTTCTCTCTGGCTAGTTGTATTTGTGTGTTTGCGTTACCCTGTCCTTTCACCTGGAAGTGTCTAGGTGTGTATTTATAGTTCCTTAGACAGCAGACATGAGACTCAAGACCAAACATCCTCTTCCTCTCTGGGAATTGCAGAGACTTAAACAGTGAATTGTGGACTCTAAGATGCCTCTCTTCTTAACAGTGTGATTGTGAGAAGGACACTCAGTCAACCCTGAGAGTTTGTTCAAATAAACCCCGTCGAAATTATTTCTTACTGCAGTATGGGTACTATTGTATGGTTTGTAACTAAAGCTGAGCTTTAATTAAAGTTAGACACTGTAAACACCTCGGAATAAAAGATCCAGGAATGTTATGGTTTGGGGAAAAGTGTGATCACGGTTACAAATGTTTAAAATCAGACCCTGACCTACATTAATTCTTCCACTGAACATTAGTATTGAATAAACTTTGTGAAACTCTGCTTATTTTTAACTTCTCATCTGTGCTGTTTTAATCTTGCTCTGTAAACCTAAGATCCAGAATGATCTAAATGAACTGCCAACATACTGAATGTATGGGGTAAAACATAAAGCTATCCTGTAAAAATATCTCCTGGAGGCAGATCTATAATTTGTAATTCCCTGGTAGATAAATGCAATTGGTCATATTTTAGTATGATCAGTATTTTCTGTGGAAACATATTCACGTGCAAGGTTCCCTGTAGCTTGAAATTGTGAATCCTGCTAAAGACATTAACACATACATACGCCCACAGTGACTAAAATCGAACAATGACACTTTAAATCAGTAATCCAGAACAGAGCAGCAGCATGACTATGTTGGTGAATTCATTAAAGTGTAGAAATGTGCGTACAGTGTGTCTAACTGGCATGCACATTATAATTTATCTACCCTTATAGGAGCTGGCCTTTATTAGTTCTTGTCAACCTGGACACTAGCGGTTAAATTTTGTCTTTTATGTGAGGACATTAACATTATTTAACAGGGCTATATGTAGTATTTCCACTGTTAAATATTTTAAAAAGACCTAAATTTGCCAATCGAGTGTTTAGAATAAAGAGCTCTGAGGTTCTGCCAAAGATGCCAATGTATTGGATCATAGAGATATTAACTGAAAGTATTTACACCGATGGGTTGGGGGATTTATGTGACCACTAGAGGGAATAGTGAGTCACTCTGTCGGTCTCGCATGGTGAGGAAAACTAACACCACAGGCCTTTGACCAAAACATCAGAACGTGACCCTATGGGATAAGAACCACTAAGAAACAAGTTTGAGAGTTAAAGAAAGTGACTTAGTGATAAAAGCTAGAAGCACTATTCTTGTTCCCTCCACTGGACACAGCTCTAAATATAAAGAATGGAGTTGGATGCTGAAATGGCAGTGTTTTTTCTACATGGGTGAGTTTGATTCTGAGGCTTATGAAGGTATAAAGTTAATATGTGATGTTGTTATCCTTAGTAAGTTGCCATTTGTTAATCCGTGGCTCTGACTAAACTGTGACGGTTCTGACGTTTGTTCGATTCCAAACGGATCTTTAGTACGACGACTGACAAAACAAACTACATAAATCAGAGGTGATTTGTGTTTACTGAGGCTGTTTTCTGTCTAAAAACAGAGCTAAGCCAACACAACGAGCTATAATGTAAACTATCAGCTGACAGAAAACGTGCAAATTATAAGAATATTTAGATCGACTGTCAAAGTAATGCGATATGAGTTTTAGTTTGAAGAAGAAAACTCGATGCTACCATTATACAAATATGTGTAAACAAGAGCTTTATATTTTATGCAGTGAGTGGGTGTGGTCTTTGGATACATAACATTGATTTGTTGGTGATTTTGGTAGTCCTAAGTGTGTGACTTGGCTCTGTTGTTAGTTTTAATTCACTTCCTGTCCACTTAGGCTACATTCAGGCTGCAGGCAAATGTGGCCCAAATCTGATTTTTTTTGCCCATATGCGACCTGCATCCGATCTGTTAAAGACAGTTTGAACAGCACAAATATGATTTTTTCAAATCCGACCCAGGCCACTTTCATGTGTGGTGCTAAATCTGACATGTATCTGATCTTTTACAAAGCAACTTCACTCTGAATGGCCAGGTCCCATTTATCTTTTATGTCACTGAAATGCAACCGATGTCACAATTCTGTGTCCCAGGAGTGTCACTTCTGTAAACACAGTGTGTGCCTGTGTGGTCAGGACCTCTTTTGCGCACGTGGGTCATTTCAGGGTCGCATTTAGTTCATACTCAAAAGGGATAGAAGTCACAGTTAATGCGTAATATGAACGAGCACACAAAAAAATCGGACTTCACCAAAAAATCCGAATTGTGCATTAGGACCTGCTGTCAGAACGTAGCCTTAGTAACTGAAGTAACCATCTCAATCTACAATTGATAACACTGTAATTAGAAAATTTCAGTACAAAATATTTTTTGGTGTCATTGAGCAAAAAAAAAAATATGCTAGACTTTCAGCATTTTATAATTCATTTAATCTGATAGGAAAGCTGGACTTCTGCTTGCTCCCTTGTTTTTTTTGTCCCTTTTTATCCAACCTACCATGGCTTTAATTCTATATCAAAAACTGTGAGGAGGAAATATATCATATGATGATGTGTTTTACAGTTTGATTTTCTGTAGGCGTCGCAGAAACTTAAACTTCATGGTTGGTACAGTATTACCACAAAGTGGTTCCCCAGTTACCCATCAGATCTCATAATTAAAGTTCAACAAACCAAGTTGCATAAGGAATTAAGTAGCCTCAGCAACCTCCGTAGTGCAAACCTAAACTGGAGATGACTTCTTGTATTTTCTTGGTGGCATTAGTTGATGTGATCTGCTTTTTCAGAATATTTGTGTTAGCGTTAGTTTGCTATCATCCAAGCTCCACCCAAATATGTCCAAATATGGACACTTGTTCCCAAAAGACAAAGACCAAAAACAGCATTCTACAAAACTAAGACATGAGATATAGTCAATATGACAGGAACTGTGTATCGACACTCAGTAAAAGCTATAACTTACCAATTTATCTCAAGCACAAAGAATATTAATATGTGAAAGTATAAGAACCGTATCTTGGAGTGCATTCAATCACACATACTGTATACTGACCCTGACCCATGTGACACAGTGCATGAGCTCATCCTGGATTGCTTTCATGCAGCTGGGTTGTTACAGTGCAATTTTTCTAAGAGCAGTTTTTCTGCAGCTGGTAGAAGAAGAGTCCTACCAGGTGCTTGAGAGGCACAAGTTGACACAAACCTCTGGAATCTTTTCTCCTAAATGATAATCAGTATGCGCCAAAACTCTTCTGTATCAACATCCGTCTATTTGCATTGCAGCATTAATGTCAAACTTTTGCACCATCTTATTGTCATTGTTTGTTTGTTTCTTAATGGCTTCACCTGATGAGAGTGTGAAAGGAGGGAAAAATAATGAAGACTTGAAATGGGCCAGGAAGAATTTTCGGAGTGGAGTGGAAGAGAAAGAAAAAGTGAGACCGGGCTGAGGAGAAAGGCGGTTGTGCTTGAGCCATCTGTTGTGTGTTCCCCAGAAGCAGCAGCAGCAGCAGCAGAGCAGAAGAAGGTGAAGTCTGTCCACATCTATCCTCTGGCCGCACATCACAGGCCTGCCGTTGGCCCAGTGTCGGCCCCGCTGTCATTCTGTGTGTGCGAGCATGTGTGTTTGTCTGTGAATGAGTGTGTGTGCATTATGTGGCCAGCGTCGACCCCAGACACGAGCTGCTCTGGCTGATTTAATGAGCAGGGCTGGGTTGCCATGGCTAGGGCAGGCGCTGTCTCACACACATACAGACGCCGCCCGACACGCCCAGCCGATTCCCCACCGCAACGTCATTCCCCTCCAAAATCACACACGTTTGTTGAAACTCACAGGGCTCTCCTGGAAAGTCACAGGGAAATATGAAAATGGGAAAGAAATCCTTCCTGGATAGGGGTATTTTTGCATCTTTGTGGATTTTCGGAGCATTTCGAAAGAATGGGGGCAAAAAAAAAAAAAAAGAAAAGAAAATGCTAATGTGCGCAAGTGTGAGAGGCCGCCTGGTCTCTCGCCTGGCCAGCAAGTGTGGCAGTGTTTTAATGATGCATCTGCTCGTGTCAAATGATTCTGGGCACATGGCAAAACCCAGGGCTGCTGGCCCCTTTGATGTCACCGAGCATGCACACACACACAATTTCTTGAGCACTTACATGAAAATACTCACACGAGCACTTCTGCATGCGCCCACACACCCTTCACACACTCCACACAAACAGACACACACGCACGCTCCCATACAGCGATGTACCGGGCAGCGGTTCACTCGGGCCCCCTCTGGTGCTGTGGTGGCTGGTTTTAATGTCCCTGCCTAATGATCTGGCACGCGTCGAAAGGTAAATGATAATTTGCTTTAAGTGGAGCCTTTAGGCGGAAAAGCCTTGTAGGGCTTAGCTGTCTCCCAGAAATGACAGTGTTTACCACAAGAAGCCCTTGACAGATTCCATTTCAAATAAGATATGAAAAAGCGTCCGACCAGCACCTTTAACTCTGCTGACTGTTGCATGAACAGGCATGCATCTGTATGCATCTGAAATGTGTGGTGTGTGCGTTTGTAATTCTGAGCGATCCTTTATGAAGGCGTCCAGGAGACGACTGAAGACGATTCAGTTGGAGACAGACACCGGTGGATGGACACAACCACAAGAATTACCCACAGAGAGACAGAGGAGAGAATCACTTTTTTTTTTTTTTTTTTCCGAGGCTGTGAAAGCACATTCTGAGGAGACGGTGCGAACACGCAGCCTTGGTGTCGTGTCTCTTTGTAGGAGAAATCTGGGCAGTTTCAAATGAGTTTCTCATCACTGAAAAGGGGACTCATTATCACTTTTGTATACTCTCTCCATTCCATTCTTCATCAGGCTTTGTAAGCACAAAAAGTGCTAAAGCAGTTTTTTTTTGTTGCCTGATTCTCCTCACTTGTAAATCAGTTGAGAGTTACTTATGTGATGAGCGAGTGGAGAAACTGCTGAAAGTAAATGTCTTAACACCACAACATGTTGGGAATGTGACAGCTTTCTGTCTTTGCATCTGAGCGCAAATAGAATTGATCACGTTTTTGTTGTGCCAGACACATAAACTGTAAACACAACTTTATAGTCATCAACCTCTTACTGAAAAAAAAAAAAATGTTTCTAAAATGAGACACCAGAAAACACCAGTAAATACTTTCCTCTGCTGTGCAACCCAAGGGTTTATTTGTGAAGTGATTCACAATGTGAATGAACTATTCTCCGAAAAAGAGATGTGAGGAGTGAAGACAGTGTAACAGAAACAGAGAAGAACTGGGAAAGAGTAGAGGGGGTGAGAGTAAACATCAAAGAAAGGTGAGGAAAATAGACGACAGCTTAGTAAAATAGAAAGCGCTTTAGATCAGCGGAAACTAGATGAGGAGGTGAGCACTTGACAGCTGATCATAACACGTGGCTGCAGGGTGGATGTCCTGTCCCCTCTGTCTCCTCGTCTGTCTTCTGCTTCCTTTTAGCGCTAGCTTTTTATCCTCTCCGCAAGAAGTCCTTTCCTTTTCCTTTCTATCCAGCGCCCCCTCCCACATGCCTCACTCGTATAATCATCTATATCCTCTTGCTCCTCATTTCCACACCTCATTCGCTCCCATCTCCGCTATCGCTTGCTCAGAATCACCTTTTGACACATCCACACCTTCAGCTCCTCAAAAATTTCACCACGGCATCACTAGTGAAAAGTGTCTAATGTAGCAAGCGATAATGTACCCTATTTTGCAACTTTATGCACTTTTTTTTAGTCATTAAGTCAGCCTTACAACCATTTCACTTGGAAAAAAGTCGGCTTTATTAGGATGACATGGGTGTGGCTTGACAGCGGTTCTAAATTCTGATTGGTGAAAGAAACTGAATGGCTCACTATGGTCACCAAAAACTTGGGTTGGACCAGTGACAACAGTCCTGATTGAAATGACCCAGAGGCGTCTATAAGAAAAGCAGCTTCAGTGTTTCCTTTAGTATCTCCTTTAGCTTAGGATACGCCGGACCATATTTTACCGAAGGAAAGCAGACAAAATCAGAAAACCAACAGAGAAATGATCAATATGACAGATATTTTCCATCATATGCCATGACTTGTGACTATGTTTATTTGTTTTAAAGGTTCATCAATGGCATGATGTGACTGTTGTTGTAAATTGAGAATACTGTAGTGTAAATCTTGCTTACTTTGCATTCGTTAGCTATTTTGAAATTATTGTTAATCACATTAATAATACTAATCAATACACAGCCTTAAGATAAGAATATTAATCTGTAAACATTTTTTGACACAGAAATGCTAACTGGAGTGTGAATAGCCAATGTGATATCCTGAAATGGCGTAAATATACATGCCACTTTTAATTGGCGTGTTATCTGTACGCATTAGTAGCTTTCCGTGTGTACATTCACTCTGCGTCAGATACCACGCACTGAGGGGTTGGGTTAGCAGTTACAGGTATGTGAACCAGAGATCTTGGTGTAAATTGACACGCGATCAAATGGCGTTGAATAACACGCATAAGGACAAAAATGCATACATATAGCACATCAAATGCCATAAGAACTGGCCTGATATACAACACAATTTCATGAGATCAGTCTTGAATAACCGATAACGTATAGCAGTCATTGTTTATTTCTTTTCCAACCTCTATGTTGTGTAGTTCGACCACCTTCACAGCCTGCATAAACTAACATGGTAAGAACAGGATGAAGTATTCGGGACATTTTTGCAGCCTTAAGATTGTAGTTTCGTCGCAGCCAACCAACGTGTCATCCTCTGAGTTGTTATTTAGTAAGATTTTCTCCACATCTTCTTAAGTCCTTGTGAATGCTCTTTCACATCTCTCCCCTTGACATTATGACATCTCCCATTGGGGTCAAGGAGAAGGATTTAGGGAAGTAATGCCAGCTTTTGGACAGTTACCGGGTATTTCAGGCAGATTTTATCCCATTTCACCCCTTCTGATAATTCATAAATCTTGTGTTAGGCCTCAATCATTACAGATGTTTGCCCCATGTTGTTTGGTAATCTGAGGAGTTTACAGATCCATTAACTTCTCAGGCTCATTTAAGATGGTCCTATAATTTTCGTAGCATGCTTGATGTTTTGGATTTAAAATATGTATGATTATGTGAATAAAAAAATGATCATTGTGTAATTGACCAATTCTAGACATTCTAGACCTTTAGGCCAATGGTAACTCCTACGGTTGTCATATGAAACGATAAATATAAACTTTCTCGTTCGGTTCTTGCTGAGGAATAGACAACCAGTAATGATTGTATCATCCGTGTTGAATCCATAGCCATCTCCTGTTGAAAAGGAATGAATGGACATAATGAAGAGGAGGATTAGACAATGGCCGTCATAGACTATTGAGCTGATCTGAAATGCTATAAACAGTAAGTCAGGTGAGGTACACCTTGGACCTGCCAAACCCAGGACCTTCTTGCTGTGAGGCGAAAGTGCTAACCACTTGGCCACAAACAGGAAGTAAGGACCAATATTCAGCTTGAATAGCTGACAGTCAGAGTTGGAAGTAACACATTCCATAAGTAATGCACTACTGTAACTGATTACTTTTTGCTGTAACGCAGTAGTTGAAGGCATTACTAATAAACTTTCAGTAATATTTTACTCCGTACATGTTCAATAGTGCTTGCGTTTAGTGCTTTTCTCTCATAATTCAATTGCTCAAATGAAAAAAAAAACAAAACAAAACAGCAAGACCGTGAGACCTTAAGGAATCAAAGATATGCCAGGAAAGTTCTATTTCCTGTTGCTGTTCAGCCAATGGAAGAAGATGGCAGAAGACAGGCCATTGTCCACATGGATGTATGCTCATTACTAACCCTAACCCTAACCCTACTTTAAAAAGCTAGTTAGCATGATCCCTGTGATCAGCAATGACAAGGTAAGCTAATGTTTTTATGACTAATGAGAATTCTATATCAATCGAAGATTTATCTACCAGCGTCCTCGGCGCCCCCCTGTTGAACATGTAAAATGTTGAAAAAAAATGCAAGCATTCCTGCTGGGACTCGAACATCATAGTCCGTAGTGTTACTTACTGAGCGCAGATTTATGCGTCCCAAGGCTCTCCTATCTCTTGCATTGGGGGGGTTGGGTTCTACTGCACACGCGCCATTTATGGTGAGAGTCTGTATGTAACTCAAAAGTAATACAGGAGTCATGTAATGCATTACAATTCTGAGACAGTTATATTGTAAGGTAAGGAATTACTTTTAAATAACAGTAACAAGTAATCTGTAATGTATTACAGTTTGAAAGTAACTTGCACGGCGCTGCTGACAGTTAGTGTGTTCAGATTACAAACAATTAAAATGTATAATAAAAGGAAATGTAACACAGTGGCAAACATGTCTCCGTCCCAACCAGTTTTCAGTGCAATGAATGGATCAAAATCTATATTAAAAAAATATGCTTAAGTTGCCAAGTTGGAAACACTGACGATCTTTTTTTTTTTTTGCCAGTTAACTAAATAATCCAACTAAACAGATTACAGACTTTAGCTTTTACTGTACTTTACAAAGTCTCCTCCTCTGACTTTTCTGGAAACTGAGTTTTACTATTTTACGTTGCTAAACATAGACCTCGGGTCTTGATGTCGACTTTGCCGGAGATCGAGTTCAGCTCCGCATCTCTAAAGAGAGATTGACAGTACGTGGAGAGAACAACAACACGGAGAACCAAGTGAGAGACAAGAGGTAGACAGATGATCATACAACACAGTTAACATGTCACTCACTCACTCTTTTTCAACTAAGGCAGGCTTGTCATTACCTAAACTATTCTCTCCGTCACCCAGGCAGCCTGTCAGTCACAGACTTTCTACCCTTCCAGTAAAAGAAACATCATGCCCAGTGCAACCAAAGGATAAGCAGAAGTGGAAGACTGGATGCTTCCCTTTTAAAAATGTCTTGACAAAACATCCTTCTCCAGCGTTATCCTTTTTATCTCTTTACTTGTCTTAAACTTGCAGAAAAAGGCATGCTTTTAAGAAATGATGGTGTTAAAGTGATGGGGAAATGTGATTTGAAGGCATTAGGAGTACATGTGTACGGTCGGAGTAGCCGCAGGGAAGGGAGATGGTGTTGCTTTAGCTGCTGATTTCTTCCTGCTAAAGGCGAAGAAAAGGGAGGCCCTAGGGGAACAAAGCCCGGGGAAATGTCTGGATTGCTCTTAAGAGGCTGTTTCCCCCCAGCTGTAATGGAGTGTGGAACATAGAAAAACTGTGTGTATTTGTAGCATAAAGTTCACTTCATGTTCACTTAACTGTGTGAGTCGGGAGAGAAACGGAGGGGAGATACTGGCTTACATACGCCGCGGCTGCATTTTATGGCATTAGATGGAAAACACATTGTGATTACAGCATAATAATTATCATCAGAGGACAACACAATATAAATATAATCACAGACGGAGTTAGCAAATTATTATTTCCTTGATTATTTAGATTAGTTTCTCCAAATCAAAATAGTAACAGAAGATGTAGTTGAGTTTGCCATGAAGGAGACTTGAGATCATGGGAATTGTTGTTTTTGACACAGCTGTCAGTGAAAATCTATGTGATTTAAGTCAGGCATGAGGCAACACATTATTATGGATTTAATGTGTATGTACTCATCATTCTTGTTTTTAAATTGTCATTTAGTCAAATAGCCACAACTATTGTAATAACATTATGACACAGATGGGGTTGTCATATTTGAACATTATTAGAAATACTTCCCATACATTTTTTTTTCTTTTTCCTGTTTGGTGTGCTATATATACTTGTGTCCTCTAATAACATTAATAACAGTACAAGTCCATATCGTGCATGTTGGATGTAACTGTGAGTAAGCAGATTTATCTACTATTAGGCTAATTTTGTTTTTCTTTCTTTGCTTTTATTCTTTTCTTTTATTTATTTATTTTGTTCTTTGTTTTTTTTTTTTATTTTACCGTTTTTGTTCTATGAGTACTTTGCTGTTTTTTATTACTATCATCAAGTATGTCATGTAGGACCAGGGGTGAGAGGGTGAGGGGGTAGGAAGAATGGGACATGCTTAATGCCTCTGAAATTGAATATTCAAATGTTCAATGTAACTTAAATCTGCACCAAAAAAAGATAAATATGTTAAAAAAAAAAAAAAGATTAATTTAATTACATCGCAAATTTATTTGAATTGATGTGGAAAAGGTGAAAAACTGTATTTTACATGAATCTTTTTATGTGTATTGATAGGGTTCGTTGTTGAAAAGTTATTATTTTAGATCAGTAAATGCTTTTGTTTGTTGTCAGCTGGTTAGGTCTTTGAGAGTTTAAAATATCTACACTGTTTTCCTGTGTTTTCCATGTGCACTTAGATTATATCACGTTTCCAAAAAAGTTAAAATTCAGTGACATTAAATGAACTGCAATCAAATCACTTAATTTGATTACAATTCATTTAATTCGTTCATCTCTCAGTTCATCTTTCAGTGGTGTCGTATCCCTTTTACTAAGTCTGTGTTCATGCCTCCTGGGACTTTTTTACTAGAATGAAATGATATAATGTGAATATACAGTCACGGAAAAAAATGATTAGACCACCCTTGTTTTCTTCAATTTCTCATTCATTTTAATGCCTGGTCCAACTAAAGATACATTTGTTTGGACAAATATAATGATACCAACAAAAATAGCTCATAATAGTTGAATTTCAGAGCTGATATCTATCCAT
>JAPQRP010000019.1:12014145-12026518 GCA_037367295.1 Apogon hyalosoma | reverse complement strand
TCTATCTATCTATCTATCTATCTATCTATCTATCTATCTATCTATCTATCTATCTATCTATCTATCTATCTGTATTATCCGTATGCTCCACTGTATCTATTTTAATCGAGCGTCTTATTTCTTGCTCATTCATCCCCATCCCAGCTGTTTTCATCCGCCAGTGAGTGTCGTTAATATGTTTTTTTTCCACTACATGTGCTGTGGATTATAGAGCATGATGACAGTGATGATAGCAGGAAGTTGTCTGGGATGAGCGTTTAGTCGGGTCTACAGCCGTAGCGGTTTGGACGGGCCACGTATCAAAAGACCCAGGGTGAAACACAAGCCGCCAGGAAATGAGCCTCAACACGATTGGCTGACCCCCGACCTGTTTGCTTTGTTCCCATGGCGCCCGAGTGTGAGGCGTGTGCCTGTGGATGTGTGTGTGATATTTGTTTTTGGTGAGTATATTGTGCATCTACTGTATATGAGTCACAGAATGAGATGGTGTTGTCTTGGCATTGGATTTGAGGAGGGTCTTTGCTCTGGTTATAGTGTGTGTGTTGAGGCTTGATGTATTATAACTGGGAACACTGGACGTAGATTAAGTGGCTCGAAGGAGGAGTTAAGGAAAGGGCATCAAATAGACAGCGCATCAGTTCTTCTCTGATCCCCATATGCAAACACATACTGTATACACAAACTCACACACACACACACACGCACATGCACATCATATCATTATCCCCAAGCCCCCAACTCACCACTAATCACTCACCCAGCCTGGATCAGACATATTTCAGATTCTCAGTACATTCTTGGTGTATCCAGCTGTCCCTTTTTGTTTCAAGCCTCAGCTTGAGCCTAACGAGACCCAGGCGGTCATAAAGTCACTGCGGCCATGTGATAAAAAAGTGTGTGACGAGAGTCGTCTGTGGAAAAGATGAAGGCATAGCGGGAAAAAAAAAGGAGCTGGATCAAGACCAAGACAAGAGCTACAATACACCCTGTCTCTGCGGATCAACTTTTAGAGGTCACTAATGGAAAGATGGAGGGAATTCTCCTCCCCTCTCTTCTCCTTATATTTCTGCTTTTGATAACACGCTGTACGTAAATGTGTCTGTGTGTGAGGGTCACACGTGTTTTGCAGTAGAAATGGTTTTTGTTGTTGCTATGTTGTGACAGCTTCTCGGTGTCTAATGATGCCTTGAGCAGAACCACATTAAGATGTAAACTGTGCTGTCTTATATCATTACAAGACATTTAAGACAGCTGGAATGAAAACCTTTGCAGTGATACCATATCAACAGTCAAGTGAGCATTTAATCTAGTTCCAAACAAGAAAATCCCCCTAAACCTCCACGTTATTTATGGTTTTTTTAATTTAAATCACCAGTTTTGTGGAAATCTTGCAAAGGTTAACATTTGTGCACCATACAACTCTGTGTCAAGCCACACGTTGTAAAAGACGCCAGTTATGTAAATATCTGCAAACTGAATCTAAACACAGTTTTAAACATCCATAACATGTCACAAAAATGTCTGGTGTGTTAGGTAGATTTACTCCATAGTATATTCCTGAAAATGACAAACCGTTAAGACATTCATGAGTCTGTAAATCACACTGACTGAACCTGCTCTATATGAACCAATAAGAATGCAGTTATTTACATATTTTAAGTGATTATTCATCTTGTCCCTGAGGCCTTTCAGAGATGACTAGTGCGAAAACTAGTGAATTTTACTTTTATGTATTGGAAATGACTTCAGTCCCAGACTATGTACCTATACTGTACATTATTATGCTCGTGTCACATTTTACCCTGAAGACTCACCTTTCATTTGTTGACCATCTTTGACTGCATGGTTCCTGTTCATATACCAGTTGTTGAGTTCTAACACACAAGCAAAAGACACCTCATATCATGGCTGAGAATTTCTGAGAAAAATCTGAACGTAGAGGAGGATATCATCTCTATCTTTTTTTTTGTTATCCTCAGTCTTTCTTGGTCATGTCTGTGCATGTGAAGACTAGTTTTGTAAAAATAATCTGTTGTGGTGTTCTTTTTTGTTCCTTGACCATTGGTATTTCTGAAAAATAGCAACGATTCAACTGGGAGTGAAGATGTCAGAGGGCAGCGGTAGTTGCTTGAATATATCTTTGGGTTATTGCGAATTTCTGATGTATGAGAGAGGTGCACAGTAGTTTTAGTGACTATTGACCTTCACTGTCTATTGCACATTGACCTTTTTTGTCCAACTTTTATAAAATGACTTGAAAGGATAACATAAAATAATGTTCAGCTGTTTTAAATCCATTTTATAATTTGTGTTTACCGTAAAATTCCCATGTGGAATTCACTGTGGCGCTTTATAGAACCCCTAGGAGCAATGGCCTTCATGCACACATTTGTAGCCAGAAAGTGCCAGAAACACTTCTGATTTGGGCTGATGACATCTGAGTTAAAACATTTAAAGGGCCCCCTGTAGAAAGTGATCGTGAGCGTACGGTGTGTGTATGTTGATTGGCTGGGGAGAGAGACTTTCTGGTGCTTCACTTCCATGTTCAACAGCATGTTTGCGTGTCTCAGCTCAGAGCGTCTCTCAGCCTAATCCGTCCTTATCTCCCAGTGCGACAACACAACAAGAGAATCTTTAAAGAAGACATTTCTCTTTTCCACAGCGCTCAGCCGCTCCAGTGATAGTGTTTTAGTACCGACTGCTCGTGCATGTGTTTGTGTGTGTTACATCTGCTCCTCTTTTTGAGATATGAGTACGTTTCATTTGTGGGAATGTGTGAGGGGGGAAAAAATGTGTGTGCGCGCTGGCTGATCTTGCTCATGCCAGTGTGGATGTGAATGCTGTTGTCATTCCAAAGCTTCCCCAACATCAAACTCCGACTAAAGGTTGTCTGCACCTCTTGACATTAGATAAATGCCTGGTCTGGTTGTACGCACAGCTGTACCAATTCTCCAATAGGTCTCCCTCGCTTTCTATCTCCCTGTGTCTCTCTCTCGCTCTCTCTCCCTTCATCCAGGCTGATCTAATGACTCATAGGAATGCATCGAGCCGCTTGTCAGAGATCAATCATCTTCGTCAGGTCTTTCTACCGATTGTTTGAGTAGCGGGCCATTAGAGAGGAAGTGTTTGGAGGTGTTTTGTGAACCTAAGCGTCTCCAAAGGTCAGATGGAGAGAGAGAGAGAGAGAGAGGGAGACAGAGGGAAAGAGTGAGACAATTGGACAGAAAAAAAAAAGAGTTTCAGTGCGTGGATGCAGACGAAGAAGAAGAGGAAGAGGCGGCAGACAGGTGGAGGTTCGGAGATAGAAAGACAGGCCTCGTCAGCCCTGTTGTGTGACTCCGTTGCCCTTTGTTAGTATGAATCCTTAAACAGCTCACCACAAGTACAGAACCTGAGATTAATAATTCCCACGCACCGCCTGACATCCATCCCTGATCTGAAATATGCATGGCGGAGAAAAGAAGAGACGAGAGAAGGAGGAGAGGTGGTGGTGGTGGTGGGGTGACAAAAAGAGGCCCGCTGGATGGTGGCTGCCGAGGCTTTTGGAGGAGCGATAGATTCTGTTTTATGTGGCCTGTCAATAGCGCCTAATGAGGAAACCCACCTGTGATTTGCGTTGTGCAGTGAGCAAAAACCTCTGGACGTAAACTGCTAACACGAGGTGCCATCAACTTTTCAAAGGTCCTCCCTCCTGAAACAGCCGCGTCTTTTGAAATGAAGTTGTGAGATGTTGTAATTTAAAGTTGTTCAGTAACTGGATAGAAGATGTTCTGTCTTTTGTTTTTTTTTATTTTAAAAGGGATTCGGTGCGTATGATTGTGTGTGTGTGTGTTTGTCGCTTTCTGTCTCTACGAGTGTGTGCGCGAGCGTGACATCGTCTGTCCTTTGAAAAGAAATGGACCGGGATTTCAGCAGAAACAACAATTGATGATTAAAAGGTTTTATTGCCAAGCTTTCTGCAGAGTTACAATCATAATGCTGAGGTCATTTGAACAGCCTGAAACTTTCCTGCTCACCCGTGTGTGGCTGCAGGAAGTAAAACGCTGTGGCATCTCATTTTAAAACAGAGGAGGTGAGCAGAGCTGACACTGGATATGAAACTGTTGAGGTTTGGCTTTTAAACCTGCTGTCTTACAGTAATCTGACCAATATAATTATGATGCCCCCCCCCCCCACAGTCACTGCTTTAGATTTTTAGGGGAGACACAGAAGAAGAAGAAGGAGAAGAAGAAGAAGCACCACGGTTGAAGTTATGTTTATAAACGGAAGCTGATTTAAGGCGGCTGCGTCTTGCCAGTAATTGGCGGTGTGGCGAAGACCTCTGTTGCAGACTCGTCTCCTATCAGAAAACACTCCCTTACTTCATAGGAGAAAACTGAAATGAAATCATCTGTTTAGCAGCTAATGTAAAGGCAGGTTTCTGTTATGGGGATATGTGATGAATAGTTTTAAGTTTCAAATGGGGAGATGGAGAAAGGGAGTAAAAGGAAATAGTGTCTTCGCTAATAAAAGTCTTCAGCCACACAAAAACTGCATGCTGTAGCTATCCAACTGAAGGCCAGAAACTCATCATTTCTGTGGAATATGATTACTAAACAAAGGACATGATAAATACACAGCCGGGCAATTATTTTATTTCCTTTGGCTGCTAGTTTATATTCTTAATGCTACTTTAATTTATTTTTTTGTTTGTTTATTCATTTTCCCCCCATGTTTTTCATTTTTTCGTTGTTCCTTCTCAGTTCCCGCAAAGGGGGAGAGAAAAAGTAGGGCGCTCACTTTGCAATTACTACTCAACCCCAGACTACTTCTTTATAAGGCTCTGAATTATTTTGTTTTAAAAACAAACAAACAAAAAAGCGACTTTCAACCGGGAAGAATATTTAATTGTTTTTTGATTACTTAGGAATGGGCCATGGGAATAGGCCTTTGTAAATATTTAAACAGATTCAGCATGATGCCATATTTCCATTCTGCCATTAATGTTTTTAAATGATTGTTATTGTCATCCGGGTTTGACATTCAGAGTGAAAAATTATTGCTAAAAATAGAGGGAAAAAAAGAGTAGACATAGGCTCTTTTTCTGTGTCATTTCAGGCAAAGGCTGCGAAGGCACCGCGCACCATGAGTCGACAGCAGCTCCACTGTTCTCTGCTGCGTCCTGCATTTTCACCGCAGCCCAATGGGTGGCAGCAGCAAGCAGGCAGCCCTAACAGAAGGCTGCCACTCAGTGATTATAATTTATGATCCATTGCTATTATAGGTGGGGTGTGCAGAGACAGTTACAGTAATAATTATCTGGACTGAAGTGTTTCCTAGGCAACCAACATACCCCCACACACACACACACACGTGGAGAAAGGGAATGTGTGTGTGTGTGTATGTGTGCATGCGTGCATGTGTGTGTGTGCACGTGCATCACTTCACACGGTGAAACGATGAAGACATGGGGCCATGCTACTGAGATTAGCTTAGTTCATAGCCTCATATGCTACGGTCAAACTGTAAACCTTAGTGCTCAGTGATTCTGCTCAGATCAGATTTTTTTTATCAGCGCTTTACAACGATTGAATTGAATTTCCCCTTGAGGATAAACACTGTGAATCTTAATCGCAATGTCAGATTTCAGTGTGAACTGTTTTTGGTCTTGAACTGAGCACAAAAGTGGCGGCACTAGAAGTTTTGAGATTATTTCCTTCAGGTAAAGCACTAATTCACAAATAAAACCTCACTTTTAATTCCAAGTAGGTATTATTGAGGTGTCATGGCATGCAGTGGCTTCTATTAGTGCCTGCTGCTATTACTTAGGGTCAGGAATGGAAGTAAGATATACAGAAATAATAGGATAAGTGAAGTTACTTATATGAATTAAAACAGACAGTGTTCTCTGGAGCAGTTTAGAAATGTTGACCTCAAGAAAGCCATGAGAAATGTAGAATCAAGGCATCCGAAGTTGAAGCAAGAAGAAAACGACATAGCAAGAGCCGACATAACAGAAGTTATTTACAAAGAGTAAAATATTGTGAAACATGCAACAACACAAAAATAAGCTTAAACAATTAAAATGGCATAAAAGAAATAACAAGACAAAAACAACTTTAAAAGACAAAAGAGAAAAACAAGGTAAAGGACATACATTGATTAAAATAATGTTAAAAACTCAATGAGATGAAAAAACTGACAGGAAATAAGTTTCACAGATTGGGTTCTGATAGTGGAGGAGTCAGATCTTTGACAATTTGGACACTGAAAAGACATCTAATTTCTCTTTGAGGTGCTGAGCTGATGAAGTTTGGGAACCACTAATATACGATGTTTCGGGATTAATTTTACTGCTGCGTACATGCGTGTATGCGTGTATGCGTGGGAAGCAAGGGGTATTATCTTTGGTTTGGTTTGTTTGTTGTTTGAATTCATACCAAAATTGGGTTTATAGATTGCCAGTGACCCAGAATAGATTTGATTACATTTTGGGAACACTAGGTCAAACTTCAAAATTTTTAAATGAATTTTTAAAATCTTTTCTTTTTCCCATTTACTTAAAATGTCTGTAGCAGCAAAAATTTTGGACGAATTCATACCAAATATATAATAATAACAACAACAACAATAATGATGATAATAATAATAATAATAATAATAATAATAATAATAATAATTTACAGATAGCTAGTAACCCAGAATACATGTTAGGTCAAAATAAAACATTTTTAGGATTTTTACTCCCCCGCCCCCATTTACTTATAATGGGCGACATTTCAAATGTCTATAAAAACATCAATTTTGTTTCAATTTTCTTCAAACTTGGCACATATATACAGGCAGTTGATATGGTGACATCAGTACACGTATAGACATGATGACATCAGCTGGATCAATACCAAAATAAGCTACAATACATGCAAGGAGTGGGGTTTGTTGTGCCTGGAACCACTTGTTTGAATCTGTTTTAGGATAATGTTTACACGGTGCCCAGATCAGAACTGTTAAAAAAAAAAAAAAAAAAAAAAAAAAAAAAAAAAAAAAATCAGATTCACATTCACTGATTCATACGTGAGTGAAAAGATCAGATTTGGATCACCACAGTTTAATCTCCACAGACAGGTTAACTTTGCTGTATTTGTTCTAGTAACCTCATCACTGCAGAGAAATAACTGACTTCAATATATTTAGTGGAATGATTTAACAAAACCCTCTTGTCTTTGATCACAGACAGTCTTGTATTCTTGTATTCTGCTTTCGATCCCTCACTATAATAATTAATCAGCAAGAAAGAAAGAAACACTTGAAACCTTATCTCATAGATCTGAAGTACATTTAAGGAGAGCAATATGTGAAGATATTAAATGTCATCTGATATACTCCATACTTTACAGTTATCACGTCATCTGTCTGATATAAGATGAAGGACAAGTTGTATTTTTTAATGTAAATGTCTGATTAATGTGTTACGTGATTATTAGAATGTCTAAAGGACTTTTGTTTGATGTTTCATCTCAGTCAAATGCTTTTTAACTTAAAAGTGTAACATGCATTTAGTAATTACTGTAGGTCCTAGTTATTGGTAATTGCACACTATACACCTCAGTATTTCACTAATGCTAAACACACAAAACTGGGATGGTATAAAGAATTTAAAAAAAAAAAATGGGTGGAGCTCTATGAACCTAAGGGGTCAGAGGTGGACTAATGCTAAATACTAACTTATTGACTCAGTGAAATGGTAAATCACATCAAGAATTCTGAAGAAAAAAAAAAAAAAAAGTAATTTTCTGTTGTTAGTCCCAACTTCTTAGTACAGCAACAGAAACTCCAGAAGCCTGAGTGGGCAGGTGAGCACTCTCTTGACTGCTAGATCACTTATTCAATAGTGAAGAAAAAAAGAAAGAAAACAAAAAATGAAAGAAACAATGAGACCAGAATGACTCGGAGAAAAAATTCAGAGAATTTTTAGGGAGAAATTTAATCCTTTATAGGGCACTCAGAAATACTCTGAAATTCTTAGAGGATATAACAAACACATAACATATAAAGACAATTTTATTATGTAAAAAAAATACAAGAAAAACACATCTAAGGAAAAAATAACACGTATTTTAGAACATTAGAACATCACTTTTAGAGCATTAGACCAGCGTAAGTGTTGATTCAGAGGGGTTTTGGGACCCCTGTGGCCATCACTGGTATTACAACTACCTGTCTGTTTTATAAAAAACCAAGTGGCCTCTGTGTGCTTGGTGTCTGGGGATTCTCACAAAATCCTGAAAGAGCTGGCTGGTGCAGTTTGACATACTGGTGTATTTTTGGTCAAGGAACAGACTAGCGATAACGACAAGTTGATAGGACCAATATCTTGTGAGATATTAGTAATTTTGGAATACAATAGCCTTACAATCACGTTGCTATACCCAGAACACATTAACGGTGACTGTTGGACAAATGCGGTACAGCATGCACACGTACATAACAGTATAAAAACTACCACATCTAGAACCCATGGATCTCCACGGGTAAACACGCTAGTTTTCACTTAATTCTGGCACCAAGATCTTTGCCTTCTATCCTTGGGTAGAAGTTTTTCCACGGTCCACGCACTGAAAACTGAACATTTGCATGAAGCTCACTCAGTCAGATATCCTGGTATAAGCCTTAAATACGCACAACATGAACAGGCCGCTTACTAACCACTATGTCCACTTAACATTCTGTGTTGATAGTTGTAAGCCCCTGTCTGTGTTTATATGGATACAACTGAGCAGTGCTCTTTGTTCAACAAGTTGCTCCCACTAGCTGCTCTCTGACACCGTCTACACAGGAGGTGAGGCCGACCATGAGCAGCAGCTTCTGTTCTCAGTCTACAGTTGTCGTTCAGGCTGGCGTAGGTCACTCACCTAATAGCTAATATGCAGACTGTGAATGAAACAGAATAAAAAAAGTATAATCTGTTTTGTCTGATATGAGAAAGCCAGACGGCTGGAAAATAAAAATGAAATTCTTCTGTGGAGACGCTCTGAATTATTAGAAGGCAAAAAACATTCATAACTTGAATCATTTTTTACCCACATGTTGATGTTTTCCAGATATGTTGTATATGGCCTGTTTATAGGTACTGCTTATGGCATGTCTACAGTATGGGCTAAAATCAGCCCACTCACCAGCATAGAATACAGACATTTATTTTTTATAGTTATATTCTATTTTTTTTCTTTTTTTTTTTTTCTACTGTGCTCATTTTGCACCATGGATCTTTAAGTGTCTTGTAATTTCAGTTTTCTGTACACATGGCAAAAACTGACAATAAAGCTGACTATGACTTTTGACTTTGAAAACATTGTCCATTTCAACAAACCGCTTCTACATATAATCTCAATGTCTCTGAGCCAAAATGCATTTCATGTAATATTTCTGCATAGGACCATATCAGTGTCTAACAGCAGCAGCAGCAGCACTTATTTAGGGTTTGGTGAAGATACCGTGTTAATGCAGATAAAGTCTGCAAAACTGCAATAAATAGTGTTTTGTATCATGGATATTTAAACCAAGTAATAATCTTTTCCTAATCCAGTATCCAGTGTCATTTGTTAAATCAAAAAGAAAACTAGAAATTTGCTGGGATGTGAGTTCTCTGGTGTCAACATCAACCTCTTGTCATTAAGAAAGGCAAAAAATAGTGAGTCCATCATCAAATTACATGTTGATGAAGGACATAAGCATAATCATAATTATGCTTTCCTAAGTGTATGATCTCCTGAAAGAAAGAGATGTGCTTTTATTACTTTATCTACTGCCTCAACCATCTACCATGTTGCACCCCTTCTCTACATGATTCTAGACCAAATCATTGTGCTGGTTTTCATTTTTCCATAAGCCATTACATGACTTTCTGATACCTAATCACGATGAAATCCATTTACAAAGGTCATTTACAGGTGCCTACTCTCTATGATGACAATACTTCACACACTTTTTTCAGTAAAGTCTTGATCTAGCCCCCTCTGGTATCCATGGATTTGTCAAAAAATACCTTGTTTTAACTAAGTAGCTACTAGTGTTGTAATCTCCTAACCTTTGCCTGGAAATGGCAAAATAGTAACTGGGTGTATTTGTGGGTAATCCCTCAAAGGCACAATGCAGACATGTTATGCTGCTGAGTGGGCGAAGAGGCAGTATGAGTCTCAAGTCTACAGTGACCCTGGAGACCAGAGAGAAAGACGCTGTTTTCTGCCAGATCTGTTAGAACTGGTTTCTTCTGCAGGGCTTCTGGATTTCACCAGGGAGAGCATCCCACTTGATCCACAAATCCCTCAGTGGCATTAGAGATAGGGCATTGGCTGTGACTGTTCATGTTTTTTACAGGGCTCTCCAGGAGATATTTCAGAGGTGTCTGTCAATGACCTGAATTGTAACTCATGCTTGAAATGTTTTATTTGACGTCAGGAGGCGTGTCAAGCAGAGGGTGGTACCAATGTGGTTGTTTCAATCTGTAATTCTGCTCCTGGGAATCAGAGTCGATCTTGATGAGATGTGACACCAATCATCTTCTTGACCTGCGCGTTGACTTGATTCCTGTTTTTGGCCATGGAAGAATAGGAAGTACACAGATAAAGATTTCATAACAAGGAGAGAAGATTGCCATTTTTAGTTTCTATTCTGAAGACACCTGGCCTGTAGGAGATGACAACCTCAGTGAAGCTTTCCTACACCCAACTGGGGCACAGAACCTTGAGTTTATCATCACGTATTAATGAAACCATTTTTAATTGGGGTGGAACACAAAAAGCAGCACTCACCAAGACTGCAGGGTTTAGATGTATCCATACATCTTTATATGAAGTCTGTCCTTACGCCAATATACAATGGTGGAAAAAATGTTTTTGGACACCCCATATATTTGTGATATATTGCATTAAGAATCACACTTAAAGGAGTGATATTTTGCTTTTTTTAAATGGAATTATGCATTTTAAAACATTTCCCTGTGGTCTGCGTAAACTGTAAATGCTCTGCTTGGGTCTGAATTCTTCATTCAACTCCACAGGTCCATCTTCAACCCTATTTCTGAGTAATGACACCAGAAAGGTTGTTTTGAGCTCTGGCCCTTTAAATGCAAATGAGCCACTTCAGGCCCCACCCCCTCCAGGTTGTTGGCTGTGCTGCTCTGTCCCATTCAGCCAGTTGTGTTTGTTAATACAACCAACAACTGAACATTTTAGGTAATCGGCTCAAAGTTTGAACATATTTTCAGTATGGATTACAACCACTGCTGCTGACAAACAATTATGTCGTACTCAGAGAAATGTTCATCGGAAGTCTTGACCTTAAATGCGCAAGTGTCATAACAGGCCTAGTTATAGACTTAACAAATTAAGAAGGAATTAAAACAGGTTGTAGAATTCCACTCGATTTTTGCCAAAATGAATATAAAGATAGCTTTGCAGCACCTGGAGGGTTCAAATCCAAACTTTATGAACTATTAGGGTCCAAATACACAAATAAATGAACCAGACTAATAAAAGTGGGTTTAGCAAAACATGACCCCTTTAAGTCATTAAACTATGCCAAGTAATGTTGTGCAATGTTGTGGAAGAGCCCAACCGCGGAGTGGAGTTGAGAATTAGCACTAGCGATAAACTATATATGCATCACATCAGCTGCAAACTTGTAACTATGTTTGACTGTATTGTCCCTGTCAGATAAATAAGTATTGTTCCATTCTCCAAACCCACATGCTCCCTTCTGCATGAGCACTGTTTCGTCGAGGTTGAAACTGGATGTTTCAGAAAGATAATGAAATACATCCAGGGCATAACATGTTGAATTTAGCTTTATTATCTTTTCTTGTTAACAGTAAACAGAAGAAATCATTTCCATTTGTTGGTGTCTGCCTGATTCTGCTACACCTTTTGCAACTTTTTGAAATATTTTCCTACAAATATTTCATGATAAAATTTTGGGTTGTGTAAAGTTTTTAGTGTCCAAAATCTTTTTTCCACAACTGTATCTGGGGTACCAGATAAGAGTCGATGAAAATAAAGTTGATAATACTATAAGACCATAGTGAAACCAAAATCCACTGCAGCTATGGTATTATCTAGATCAGGGGTCACCAATCCTGGTCCTCGAGGGCTGGTGTCCTGCATGTTTTAGATGTTTCCCTCTTCCAGTCCAGCTGACGGTCATTATCAGGCTTCTGCAGAGCTTGATGATAGGCTTATCATTTGAATCAGGTGTGCTGGAAGAGGAACACATCTAAAACATGCAGGATACTGGCCCTTGAGGACCAGGATTGTTGACCCCTGATCTAGATGTTTGGACAACTACCCCACCCTTAAAGTTATAAGGATCCCCCCCCCCCAAAAAAAAGGATAATGAG
>JAPQRP010000019.1:11997632-12011200 GCA_037367295.1 Apogon hyalosoma | reverse complement strand
CACAAATTTAAACAACCACAGAGGTTTCCAAAGTGCTGTACAATAAAATAAATACAATAAAACATAATAAAAGATTTTAAAAAAATACTAAGATAAAAATACAATGAGACATAATACATACATACATACATACATAAATGAATGGACTGTCCACCCCAGATAAAATATCCATGCACATAAAATCAACATCCAGTCAATTATCATCTTATAATACAGGGTGTGTGATCGTGAAAAACAATACTTAGACATCAGTTTCATGGCATTTCCAGAATATGTCACTGTGTAGGCTTATCATACATGCCTCGCAAGCATACAGGGTATGGCTGGGCCGTCACTGCTCACTCGCTCCTTACAGTAAGTGTATGATAAGCCTACATGATGACATACTCTGGAAATGCCATGAAACTGATGTCTAAGTATTGTTTTTCCACCATCACACACCCTGTATTATAAGATGACACTTGACTTACAGTGATTCCTTCCATTTCTTCTGACCTGGTAGCGGACACGGTTTCATTGCTTGTTGTCTCCTTGTTTGTTGCTGCTGCGGCTGCATGGAATTCCCATTCCAGCAATGCACTTCTTGACAAAATTTCTGAAAAGGCCCGAGTGACGTATCACTTTGGAATGTAAACAAACGGACTGCTTGTGATGGAGTCATCTTCGAAGTTGTTCTCTGTGAGGGAAGTGATTTAGGTACATAAGGACGGAAAGACTAATGGATTAGTGATAATTAGGCTATCACTGGGGTTTTACCAACTTGAAGAAAAATTTGTAATGAAAGTCATATGCTGCTTTAAGCTGTCAAAGAAAACAAAATATTCTAAACATTTACCCTTATTTATGCCTCATGTCATTTTGGTTTATAAAAAAAAAATGACCATAGAGAAAATCCCATAAAACGTACTTTGGTATGTGTTTTTACTGGTGTGGGGGAAGCAATAGTGGTAAGAAAAAGAAGATACCTGTAAGGATAACAGACAGGCTGGTGATGGCTCCGATAAGGGATAACAGGTACAAATTAAGACAAGGTGAAAGCAATTTATAAAATGACTGAGCAAGATACAGATGACAATACCAATGTAGATGGAATCAAACAACACTTGTTGCCAAATAAGACTCATCAAACTTATATTGTTTTAATATTATCAACAAATTACACAACAAATTAATCATGGTTTTATCTCTTTTTTTCTGAGATACATAAAAGTCTTAGGTTACATTTAGTTGTGTCGTTTTTGTGGGGGTTATAATGAGTGTACATATTTATTTTTAATTCTTGTTTCTTCAGATACAACAAGAAAATACAGGAAATACGTGCACAGCCTTAAAAGACGCACAGAAAAACAGAGCTAAATGTGTCCTAAAGGTTAAAGTCTCTTCTTAGAGTGACCTCTGACCCCATGACAGGAAGCAGCACAAGCAGAAACACCGTGTTAAATAAAACCTGGTATTAAACATCAACAAATTAATGCAGTAAATCTCATATTGTCAGAACAAAAGGGTTGAAGACATGTTAAGTGCAAAGGGAAGTCACACTAAATACTACCACTTTAGTTTATTTTCTGAAGCTTTTTGTTTTTACTGCTGTACATACTTCACATTTATCCGGATTGGATCTTAATACAGAGACTGAGAAATGCATATATGTGGTTATTAGAACTTTACTAAACCAACTATCCTATAGGGCTTTTGTACAATAGTGTGTGTGTGTGTGTGTGTGTGTGTGTGTGTGTGTGTGTGTGTGTGTGTTATTGAGAAAATCTAATAGTTTAGTGAAACCCTGTAGTTTCATTTCAGTAAAAACATGTTAATATCTTGTCATTTCCAACTGACAAGTGTGATAAAAACCTTGATAAGCTAGTTAATATGTCTTGTAGAATATAATTTAGACTATCAGATTTCCACTGAGCAGGATGCAAATCATCATGCATAGCCCGGCCCAGATTATCGTATAAGGGGGTGTGGGGCCGAGTGGGGCTGGGCAGTCCCCTGAGCAGATTGTGTGGTAACTGGTAGTGGCTGGCATTAGCACTGCCAGCAGGGGTGAATTAGAAAACAGGATCGGTGGCACGGCTTGGCCTCAGGCAACGCAGGGTTAATGCCGCCTGGCCAGGCCTTCCTCTCCCCCTGACTCTGCCTCCCTCCTTCTCTTACACTAACACACACACATACACTCTTGTCTCCCTCTCACACACTCTACACCCACCCTACCTCCACCCCTCGGCCCCCGTTCCCCAAGTGTGTGTGTGTGTCACTGATGGAGGCTCTTGGCTGATGTGTCACCAGCGGGCATGCAGATGGATGCTAGTAAACACACCCCAATGAGCACACGTTGGCACGCACAAACACATAACAATCCAGTTCACATGCAGACACATGCATGCACACACACAAGCGTGCATGGACGTACACAGACACGCACAAATTAAAATGTTAATGTAGTAATATGACATTTTATGGTTTGACTCACATCGGTTTTAGATAGAAGGTACTGTGATCTTGTCAGTAGCTGCTATTCATTATTTGGTTATTGCATTGTTTGAATTATAATACTGAATAATGATTTATGAACAGCAGAGATGTGCAGTATCATAGCTGCTCGTTTTAAGCTTTAATAGTTATGAAAAAATCCACATTAATAATTAACTCAAAGCCTTCTAAGTCAGCACCTAAAGCATTTAGTCTGTGCTTATTTGATCTGTTCAAAGAAACGTTAACATCTACATAATGCATGTGTTATTTTTCATGGCCGTATTTTGTTTAAAAAGTTAAATCTGGTACGTTTTTTGCTGTCATTCACATAAATAAGAAGATCCCTGTCAGCCTTCTCATTTTATTTTACCAACAAATCACCTGCTAAGATGACAACCATTGCTGTCATTAAATCAACTGTATATGGTACATATTTATTGCATTTTTTTTAGCCACCTTGAACAGTGTAACTTGGGTGTTTTATGACGATACAACTGCTTATGTTTCATACATGAATCTTTTTTTCTGTTTTTTACAAAAAGTAAAAAAAAAAAGATGAGATCAGTTAATATCATATGTTGAATTGCCAATATTTATTCATTTTTTAATTAATTTGTCTTTTTGGGTTAGACATGCTCTGATGGAAATGTTTAAAATTACCAATATTTGTCTGTGTGTGTAAAATGTTGTTTCATGTCCAACAAAACATGTCATAGTACATAATAACCTTATGTTAAAAGCTTTGGAGAGTTTTTTTTCCCCCAGATTTCCATTATAAATATATATCATGTAAAATGTTGAATATACGTTAATTTAATACATATTATTTTTCATAGCTTTGTATCTCATGGACTGAATTATGTTCAGTAACACTTCATTTGTACAATAAAGAGTGAGATATTTATGTTTCTATCAAGTCGATTATTGGTTCACACAATTAAAAAGAACAAGAAAAGCAAAGATCAAAAAACAATATATTGTCCAGATAAGAGGGAAACCTCCAAGTGGGTGTGATATATCAACTTAATTCCAATAATCAAGCTTTGTTTTGTGAAAATCCTGAAAAATGCCTCAGTGTTAAAATCCAGATTATCCCTCTCATGACTTTTTCCACTCAACAAAAATTCAGAATGTAGCCTATGCACTAATTCTTATATATTAATCACGAATGTGTTCCTCCAGTTATATATGGCATATAGTTTTAATAAAGCAAAACTATTTTCCCCATAACATAAATTTAACATTTTTTGTCCATATTGCCTTGCTCTGCTTAGAGGTTTATTAAATTATCTCACCCAAATAAGCATAAATAACAAGAGCATGACTAAAGATGACACAAATGAGTGACAATGAATCAAAAATAAAGAGGTTTAAGTGTAGTGAGTGTGTGATGAGTGGATCTGGATATTTACTTTTTAATTCTAAAATGCTATTTGGCAGTGTCAGATAGAGAAACATACAAACTGAGATGTGCATGTCATTGTTGGTATATTGTCGTGAGTGTGATGCATAAAAATAACTTCTGTACCCCTCCCATTTGCTCGTCGTCTCTCCATCCCTGTTCGTATTATTCCAGGCTCTACAATCCTCTTTGGGTGTATTGCTTGTTTGTTTGTTTGTTTGTTTGTGAGGTGCGGTGCCTTTAAGAAGCAGTGTGCCTGCTACTCCGGGCCTAATGTCATTACTCTGTACAAACTTGGTGTGACAGAGGCAGGAGGCGCCCACAGATTGATGACATTTTATTGTTATTGCAGCGCCACTATTAACTGTTCTCCACTCCTGCTTCTGCTGCTGAGGGCTCCTACCTAGTGTGAGAGAGAGAGAGAGAAAACACAAAAACAGCAAATTGAACACATTGCCAGTGTGATACAGAGAAAAATGATTAATTTAAGTATAAAATTGCTATTTTGATGTTATTTTTTCTGTTGTGCATTTTCATACTATCATGTCACAGATCTGGCGTACATCACATTGCACGGAGAGATATATTTAATTTGTGTAGCAGTGCTTGTTTATATAAATGCGTTGTTGTTGTCTTAAAAGCATGGTAGTAAAGATTGCTGCTCAAGATTGGGTTTAAGCAGTACACTGTGTGCCATTAAAATGCAGCGGCATAATTAAGTCTAATGCATAGGCTACTGTGTGATTAAGAGAGATAGATGAAACGGCTTAGCACTGTAAGTTGGTTTGGAATGAGTTGTGAAAATAATGAAGGCTGTCAGTGAGTCATTCACTTTATTTTCTAATGGCAGTCGTGTTTCACTGCACAACCTATGTAATCTCCTGAGGGATCTGGATGCATTTTAGCCAGACTGTACAATCGTGGACATACAGTATATAATCCATCCATCTATTTTTTTCTCAGACTCATTTAGAGGAGACAAGCCACATCTAACACTTTCCACCCTTAGTGCATGTTGACCCTCTTCATGTAATTACAACAGGGTTAATTTCCACCCTGTGGATCGGCAAAGGGGATTGTGATGAAAAAGAGGAGGAGCACAAAGAAACAGTGCTGTTATAGTTGTGTTAAATAAAAATTACAGGAAAAAAGAGTGAAATAAAAATATGTATAATGCAACATAAAGTAAAACTAAGTATTACTGTAGGTAAAATCCTCTTTGCTTTCCTTGATTGTTAATGTCATTCAATGTCAATCATTAAAATGGCACAGCTCAAAATGTTATCTTATATCTTTTTTTTCCAATTATGTGTTTGCTTCTGTAAATCAAGATTTCTGTCATAATTCATAAAACAATTAGTAGTCCTTAAAAAAAGTATGCCCTCATAAAATGAGGCTGAAATTAAAAACCAAAACTGAAAGATGAACCAAAAAAAAAAAAAAAATTCAAAACTATAATAACTCAGCAGAGAAATAAAAAGAAGGAAGGGGAGAGCAACAAAAAGAATGCCAGGGAGGACTATTTTGTTGTATCTCAAGTGTTTTTCTGCTTTCCTGTAAAAGTTACTATTCCTTATAATTCTATTTACTGGTTTTAAGCATCATGTAAAGAAAAGCTAATCCTCACTTAAACCCAGATAGAGATAGGTTCCAGTCAATGCAATGCCACATGCAGCTTTAAAAGAGAAAGACATAGAAGCTGTAACACTGTATGACATTAACGTGGAACACACTGAATATGATGAATTGATTATATAACAGTATAAAAATGTCTGAAGGTGTTTTTTTTTTCCTTAAACACACAAGCATCAGTGGAATAATACTAAAACAAACAACACTTAAGACGTGGAAAAAGCTCTTCATATGTGGACTACTCTGCCGCCGCCACCAGAGTGCACCTGCCATATTCCATCATCCCCTCTTTAACTGGCTGAGTGGCATTGTTGCCTTGGCATCTGGTTGCCACGGCCACCCGCAGCCTGGCACCAATCCACTAGCCTGATCAGGATTGGCACTCGCTGATGACATCATCATCGCCCATCCGTCAGCCCTGCTGTTACAACGAGTGTCCCTCTGTATGCCACTCATTTAGCCTGGCAGTGGGGGTTTCCAAGCACCGATGTAGTGGTAAATAAAAAGGTGAGCCCTCTCCGACCCCCAGTCAATCATCGTCTCACCGTGAGGACACTGCCACCAGGACAAAACCATCAATTTTGTCATAAAACCACATGGAGTCCTATATTGTTCACCTCAATTATTTTTAGTATGTCAGCTACCTCATGTAGCTTTGAATGAGTTTTGACTTTGTTCTTAACAGGATTTTTTCCATTAATGCACACTTTAAGTAGGAATCATTTATATTTATTGGTTGAATTGTTTTTCAGGCTATAACTATGTCATATTTTTGGTCAGATGACTCATTTAGGCAGCAGATAGGCACGTCAACCAAGTGGCGGTCTTGCCCATTCAGGGTAATTCAAAACAAGAAGTAAATAGCGAGGTTAAATGTTAACTCGCTTTATTATCCTAACGGCAAAATTTGGTTTCTGCATTTTATCCATCTTTATACATACAACTCCTAGCATTTGCATTAGTGATTAGCATTAGCACTTAGCATTAGGAGCAGTGGGCTGCCATTGGAGGTGTGACCGAATCTTCATTAGCACCTTGGTCAAGAGCACTGGCGGGAGAATTGACATATACCTGTTCTAGATGGCATGGGAACTTGGTGAAAACACATCATGGTGAGAACAGTCAGCACATTAAGGTCTAACTTTAAACTGTAAACTGTGCCACCCGATTTATACATTATGGCAATAAATAACGTGACAATTTTTGTGTTGATATGGCTTGATACAAGATAAACATACAAATTACTTGCATACATGCATAATCTTTGAGAACCTTGCTGAAAATGCCTCTTTTTAATACATTTTTGGAAAATATTTGGGAATAATGGCAGAAATGTTGGTGATGTAACTTTAAAAGATATAATACTTTAACTTAAAAAGAGTAAAATATAAGTTGAGGCTGAACATTGTTTAACTGCATCACTCTGAGGTAAATGTAGGTACTGTTTGTGTGACGATATTAGGATAGAGAATAATCTGCTTACCAGTGTAGTTCTTGATTTCAGGGTTTTTAGGGGTTAATCATATGCAGAAGTCACTTTCTTGCTTGAAATATCGTAACTTGAATAAAACCTATAAATGAAATCTACACCAGAGTGTTTTTTTTTTGTTTTGTTCAGTGGGAATGTACATCTTTTTCTTTCTCTTATGTTTCACCTAACACACCTGCTTCTCAGTTGGCGTACAATCAGCCACTTTTACACAGAGATTCTGGAAAAAAAGGTAACATGGTGATCCCACCTTTTTTCCCACCACTGACCGATTTCCACAGCCAAGCCAAAGGAATAACAGAGATAAGACAGGCTGGACTTTTACACCGCAGACCTGCATTCCGGAATCAAAGGGGCGGTGACGCAGAGCAGTGTATGGTGTGACCTATAACTTGAGCGTCGGAAATACCCCAAGCATAGCGGTGTTACTAACCTCTCCAGAGTCGGCCGTTCCACAAATGTTAGCATGGATATAGTTCTCCGCATGAAGTGACGACAGCTCGCAGATCTCATCTCTTCAGTTCATCATCTTTCTGATCGCGTCGATACGTTTATTTACTGTACATGGCCCACGCTCATTTTTAAAATCTACCTGGCACGGGGGTCACGTGTAATACGTCATCAAAACGTCACACCTTGGTTGCGGAACGAGAGGTGTTCCTTTTACACAGCGTTCCGGAATCATGATTCCACCTTTATCACGGCTCTGTTACTACCTCCAGAGGCGTTACAGAGCCGCGATAAAGATGGGACCAAATGATCCCACCTTTTCATTTACCCAGACGTTCTGGAATATAGGCAAAATATTCCCGTAAAAGAAGCGTTGTGTTAAAAGGGCTATCCATTGGTATGTTGCTGTCATTTGTAAGGCAATGTATATTTTTTCTTAGTACTGATTGTTTTCTTGGCACCAGCCAGCAACCTAGCTGCGGTGACATTATTGGTGACCACTCTGCTGTTGGTGATTCAGTGGTGACGAATTCTTCAGTCTGTGGTGATGCCCAAGAATCTGTGTATATTCAAGAGCAATCTGTGTATTTATTTCACATTGTATGAGTGTGGATCAGGTTCAGCTATACTCAAAAGTAAAGGAGGAATATCAGTTCCCTCCCTCTCAACAAAGACAAAAAGATAATTAAGTCAACTTACATCATTTGTGGTAAGTTGTATTTAGCGTCTCTATTCTGGGACCTCTCTGCCCCTCCATGTGCATACTTTCATACATGGAAATTCAAGGCATGGAAAACAGCTTCAAGACCCCCATGAAGGGAACAAAGCAGACATTAATGGTAACAATATGAGACTGATTAAGTCAGGCACAGAATGTAATGGTTCAGCTGAAGTTCGAGGCAGGTCCATGATGTAGGATCATGGGCTGAGCTTGACTTCGCGACCAGCTTAAACTAACACTATGCTCAATTAAACCTTTCTGTAGCGACTCCATGGGTTGAGCCCGCCTCTAAATGGTGTAAAAAGCAGAAGCAGCAATAGAAGTAAAAGAAGCTGAAGAGCCAAATAATGCAAGTGCACAAATCATATGCTGTCGGTTACTTTGGACACCAACATGCATCATGAAATTGTGTTTTTTTACTGATAAAATGAAATATAAACAGAACAAAAACACATTAATAGCAGAGGGACTTTAACCTTGTTGTTTTACCTCTGAGAAGATGCTGATTGGACTGCTTTAATCTGTCTTTTCTCTGCAGTAAGGACAGATATTAAAAGCACTTCTGGCAAACAGTTTAAGAGCTGATTTCAGACCAACAAAAAGGCCTCTATCTAAACTTAATTTGCCATGCTCAGCACTACTCTGCACCTCTGTCTGACATCCACAATCTAATCATCTGTCATGCACATGACCTGCATTATATCTCTCTATCTCTGAAGATGCTTTGTCTTCATGTATTTATCTGTAGTATTATTGTCACTGTTCCTGCATTGTTATGACTCAATATTTGTATTTTCTACAAATACTCTATATCTGTCCTGTCTTATCTACAGTATATTCTTCTGTGCGCTGCTGCAACAACCCAATTTCCTCACAGGGATCATTAAAGTCCGATCTTATCTAATCAAATTTTTGTTTATTTGCTGTGGAAAATGTGAAAGTTTTGTAGAAGCTCAGAGCTGTTGTGCGTGCTGCTCAGAGAAATTAGCAGCAAGTTTCCATTCATTCTGCCGTCTCTAGGTAATAGTGTCCTGTCCACTTGTTTCTGTCAATCGAGATTTGGTATGTGAATAACTGTCAGGTGGGTAATTCTACATGGGGCCTGTATAAATGATGCTGAAAAGTTACAAAGTTTGTGATTGCAGTCTATGAGTGGGATTTAGCAGGAGAGAGACAGATGGACAGAGGGAGAAAGCTGGAGACAAAGTGAGGTATAGGCCAGGGACAGACTTGATGGGATTTTAGAAATCTATGAGGCTGATGATGAATGTTTGAAATAGGTTTGTCTGCCCATTGAAAAGCCATTTGTTTTCATTAGCTCCCCATGCTAGGGTAAGTCTGCAGTGGGGGAAGAGGGTGGGAGGCCGAAGCTTATGCTGGGGATAGTCATTATGGGATGGGCTATGCTAGCTAAAGGAATTAGCCCCAAGCTGCATTGGTCCTTAAACCTGGATCCTGATGGATCTCCAGTCCAAGTCCAAGTGATGTGGATGTGGGTGAAGCATGGTCACTCCACTGGCCTTAAGTCCTGACATACCAAGATTTGTGTTAAGAGACAAAGTAGTGTATTATTTGGCGGCAAATTAAGTGCATTGCACATGTTTGGCATCTAGAGCTTCTAAAAACCTACTACTTCTACTTTGGGCTCCCTTTAGGCGTCGCCACAGCAAGTCTTCAGCTTCCATCTGACCCTGTCCCCTCCATCTTCTACCTGCTTGTCTTCCTTCATCACATCCATAAATCTCCTCTTTGTTCTTATGCCTTGTAGCTTCATCTTCATGATCCTTCTTCCAGTGTTTTCACCATCCCTCCTCTGCCCATGTCCCAACCGTCTCAAACTGGACTCTCTCACTTTGTTGCCAAAACGTCCAACGTGAACTGCCCCTCTGATGTGCTCATTCCTAATTCTGTCCATTCATGTAATTCTCATATAAAATTTCAACATGAACCTGCTGAATGGATGAAACACACAATTGTGATCCTGTAAAAAAAAAAAAAAGGCTACATTTTTTTTTGTTCATCCTGCTGTGAAGACTTAAGACTTGTGACAATCTGTAATCCTCATTCTTTTTCTGTAACTTTAAAGGGAAAACAATCAGTTAATAATTGCGTTTTCTGTAATCTTCCAATGTAGTGATTGATTCTTGATTCCTGTTCTTGATGGTCAGAAGTTTACAGAATCAACCTTGATGCACATAGAATTTACATTATGTTTGATGTTTTGATAATAATTACTGTATAATCCATTAAACCACAGTAAACCTTAAACATTGCTATGACAAGGCCGGTATCTTTACCAAAAAAACTAAAATCTCCAAATATGTCTCAAAACCATGTTCAGTAAATTAAACATGACCATTGTCTCTTTTCTTGATTTTCTTCCTTGACACTAATTTGACAGCCTGCTGACTTCTGGGTGATCACTTTAACCTAATGTGATTCCTACTGTGCGAATGCATTTTGGTCCATTGAAACATTTTGCATGTTGTTTTGCCACTATCACATGGTGGATATTCTATAATCATGCCTCATATTAATTAGATTATCTTCACAGCTAAATCTCAACAACAAACATATCGTTTGACAACTGCATTGGTTTCCTTTGCTTTGCTATGGTGCATTTTTATTACCTACTGGAGTCACGAGAAGTATGTGAAGATGGTGGTTGTACAAAGTAAGACATTCACACTCCCATTATGAGTCTGTCAGGGTTTAGGTGTAGGCAACAAAAGCACTTTTGACGCCAGGAAAGATTTTCTCCGACCAAAGTGCTAACTCTAATTGCTGTCAGTGTCTAAACATACAGTAATCTGTCCTAGCACAACACCTCTAAGTGAGAAGGCCTGTAAAAGACAGTATAAATATTACATATGACACTGTTCACATCCCGTTTCCTAACAGAATCAGTGTTGGTTTCTTGGCCTGCAGTCCCCATACCTCAACTACTGTAAATAGCAAACATGTGGATTTATTCACAACAGTGTACACATAATTTACAGTGAATCCATAATACTATATCATGTATGTATACACCACCTTCCTCTCATTCAAACTGTCCTACAAGACTTTACTGGAATTCTCAGATTTATTTATTTGTAGTAAAATAATACACTGTTGAATAAGATATATAAACCTTTATAAGAATATTTGTTTTATACTGACATGTTTATTTAGGGCAATTATAAATAATGAATAAAGGACTTTATTAAACTTAGGTGTTCAACTCAAGATTAAATACTTTAACTTTCAAAGGTTAAATTAGCTAAACCTCCTCAAGGATGAAACCTCCTCATAATTCTATAATTAATAATTAGTAAATCACCTTAAACCTTGAAGATGCTCAAACCTGCTGCTGTTTCCTGAATACAAAATAATAATGGTGACATTTTCATGGGATTTATAGACCGGAATTTATCCCACAATTATATATATGTCCACTCTTTTTATGTTTCCTCCTGCTTGCAACCAGAAATTGGGATTATGTTAATAGTTAAAGTGAGCTAACACAGTTAACATCAGCTGACATTATCTCCCATAGTGGAAAGGTTGATTTAATTTAATTTCCTTTGCTTTGACTCATTAGTTTCTTACCTGTTACTGTGATGAAAACACTCCTGATGTTTCTTTGATTTTTTTTTTTTTTTTGGTGGGAGCATGACAAAACAAAGAGTGTGTTGACATGGAAACGTTAAGTAATGTGTGATGCTGAGTCCAATATACCCAGATGAAAAAAAGTAATTAGTGTATCCAGTGATTTAGTGAGCTTTCCTATCAACATGAAACCTGTGCAGATGTATCTTAATGTTGTAATACCACTGATTGCCACTGGGGGTGACTTCAGAAATCCTTTGTTCCCATAGACTTAACCCATAAAGACTCAAACAGCCACTGGCAACCAAAACCATCTACTGATCTAAACTGTTTAATACCTGTTGATCCACTAATCCTATCAATACATGCAAATAATTGATGTAAAATGCAGTTTGTCATCTTTTCATGGTCATCAGACCTGACCCATTTGGACATTCAGAGGCTCCGTAGTTACCATGGAAACACTGTCATCTTCTACTACATTGATTCACCAGTAAAACCCATGGAGTTGGATCAATGACAGTGGATGGAAATGCTTGGTTTATGTTCAGATAATGAAGTATTGTACTAAAACAGTTACTCTTTCTTCAGTTTTCTCTGTTTCTGGTATTATAACAATCAACTTTAATCTGAGCTTTTATGAGCATCTACATGGTCAGTGAATTAAATATGGGAAAATACCTGATTTACACTGGAAAAAATGTGAAATACACTGGGTAATATTATAAATGGTGATAAATCACTTAAGAAAGGTTAAATAGAGAAACATTCATGTGGGAACTGCCATAAAGAGTAGCACTGGTTAAATTAAATGTAACAGTATTTTTTTTTCCAGGGCTCATTCTGCTCTCATCAGTTTTATTTGGAACCTCTAATGAATGATCTTTAGTTTATTTATCTGTAGAAGACATTAATGTCTGCCATCTTGTTTGACAGGTCTGTATCACAGCTCACTCAAGTGCTGAGTTGGACTTCCAGAGTTTTGGTTTATTTAATAAAACACATGCTCCACTGTAGTTTCAGTTTGTAATAAGATTTTAAATGGCTTTACTAAACAACGCTTGATGAAGTTTACCATTTTAAGTTAGTAAGATAGCATGTAGTGTAAGCTGAACTCTGACCCCTCACACTCCTGCAACGCCACCCCTTTTGTCCAGATCTGTCCACTTTTGGCTCCAAAAAGCTAAACTACTTCAAAACTGCAGTTTCAAATGATATCATAATGTACATTTTAACTATCAGTATACATTTATCAGTATTCATATGCTTGCATAGTAAACTGCACTGCATATATTTACAATAATATTTTTCCATCTACAAAAAAAAAAATCTACAAAAATAATGATAATAAAGTATCCTGATTAAACCACCTATAATATTCATAAAACAAACCAAACAGAAATTTGTATTAATTTACATCAGTACAACATTATCCAATTATATCAGCTTTCCTCCTTTGTTTTCGAGAATTGCAGTCACCACAAGTAACCTCTCTTTTCTTTGCAGAATTTCCACACAATGGTTTGTAGCATTTCCAGCAGGTGTGATGTGTTTTATTTCCGAATACAACTTGGCTAAAACTGGCACCACTTGCATATAGGAGTCTGCTGCAGTGGTTGCTTCTGGTGCTGGCTCAGACATTGTGCCAACTTCCATTTGTTTTATAGAGACAATGATGGTTACTGGGTAATCAGAACACATAATCAACTGCATGGAATAACAGGATAGAACTCTATGTTCAATTGGAAGATGTAAGGCCATTTAAGGTAAAATAAACATATTTCTGTGTCTTGTGCAATATATATATA
>JAPQRP010000019.1:11950210-11989300 GCA_037367295.1 Apogon hyalosoma | reverse complement strand
CTATCTATCTATCTATCTATCTATCTATCTATCTATCTATCTATCTATCTATCTATCTATCTATCTATCTATGACAGACATGCACTTTGATGATGCTATGGAACAAAAAAAAAAAAAAAAAGTTCACTAATTGACCAGTGTACAAACATGTTATGGTGCACTCCCTCTATGGATATAAATAACCCATTCTATAGTAAAGAAGATACATCTCTCATTTTCAGGGATTATACAGTACTAACTACATAAATTCTGCATATTCTATTCCATATCTCCAATTACATTCACCTGAATCCCCCCTAAAATGTAGTATTTCTACTTTTAAATATTAAAACAATGATCTAAAAGTGTGTCATTCAGGAAGTCAAGGAGTGTCATTAGGGTTTTTATCCTCGGCCCTCGCTGCAGGGTATTGTCATCAGTTCATTGTCCGTATGTCCATATGTGCAGCTTCGGCACGGACTGAAGGGTGAGGGTTTTTAAGTGTAGGCAGGTTATGTTTTAGAATAAAGAGCTCTGAAACTCTGTTAAAGATGCCAGTGTCTTGTATTGTAGAGATGTGAACTGAATTTATTTACACCAATGGGCTGGGCGATTTATGTGGCCACTAGAGGGAGTAGTGAGTCACTCCGCTGCTGGTTCATCTGTCTTATTAAATATATTGGTTATTTGATTATTGGTGTTTAAACTGAAGAAAAGCCAATACTGGAGGTAATTTCACAGAGAAACTAGCAATTATTTAAGGTTTTTCAGGAGTTAAAAAAAAAAAACCTAAAATTTCAAAGAATAACTTTCTTTCTCGTGCTTACTCAATTCAGTCAATTCACAATTAAACATCACTATCATATCTTTTTTTCTGCACATCGTTGATACTTTGTGGAGTTAAATCTGTGCTTTCTTCCTTTTAAATCAATCCATGTTTAAAGTGTAATTCAAATATTTTACAAAAAAACACTCTCATAATCGTTGAGGAATTATTGTGAAATTAGTTCCGATGATACTCTTTATTTGTGTACTTTCAGTCAGAATCACACTCTGTCTTTGTCCTTGTAATGCAAATTGCACTGCTTTTAAATACTTGTGCATAAATGTTTAAATATTGCAGTTAATATTTGATTGTTTTTCTGTTATTTGATTATTCATACTGAATAGCTTCACTTGCCAAGGACTTTGGATTACGTCTGTCCCATTCCCTTCTTACCAAGTCATTTACTGTGGCATTAATCTCTCTAAAATTGTATTTTCCCATCAAATGAAAAGAGATCAGAGCTGTGTTATATGTGTGTGTATTATGTTGTCATATAATTTTATTAGTTTCCCATGTAAATAATATATATATGTATAAGACTTTTGCTGGCCCCTCTGTCATTTTCTTCCCAGTTATTGCAGTGATCTGACTCATTTATCCATAATTCTGAATTATCTGCAACTGCAAAAATCTGGTGTTGTAGCAACGTTTAGTAAATGATTTAAAGGGTTTTTAAGCTGAAAATCAAACCGCATTTCTTATTAAGGGTCCCACTTCTGCAGGATAATAGTTCGAGTGTATGCAGGCTTGCTGCCAGGGGCCAGAATTAACACCCGACCGCCACTGGATGCCAGTAAAATTTGTCTTTGGCAGATAAATCAATAAAGGTCACTTGCCAGATCGTCCAGTAGGAGAGAACATAACATTAAATACCTCAGTTGTATTTGTTTTGTATGCACGTTATATATTGCAAACAGAATGGGAGATATAATTCCCAGAAATATACTATGTATTAGTATTTTGTGGCTTGTGTTAATCTTGGCATGATGCTTTCTTGATTTTTTAAGCAGTGCTCTTAAGGTAAATCACAGGGACAGGGAGTGTAGAAGAAAAATCAGTGGTAATACTGTGCAAAAAGTTACTGTGTATGTGTTAAGTGGCTCACTCTCCAGATTTCTAAACTTTCCTATGAAACCGTCAGTCTCAGTATTGATTTGGTTGTCTTTCACTCTTAATCTCCGTCATTCTGTCTCTCTACAGAAGGATACAACCACTGCTGCCAGGGGCACGGAAAACACACAAATACACACTCACCCTCACACTGGAACACACACAAATACAGTATGGACAACATACACAGGCCGCTGCCACACACACTCCCTGGCTTGGCTTGATGAATGGTCCTAGTTTAAATTATTTTGTGCAGATCTCATTTAGGCCCTTGAAGAAGAGATCCAGCCTGTTTATTCATTTCACATTTGCACCCGGGCTTCAATATCTCTGTCTATGCCTGCAAAGAATTTACCCTCCTCCCATCCAAGGGGAAAAAATGCATGGAAAAGAAAAGACAGAAAGAGACGGAGAGACAGGGAGGGAGAGAGAAAAAAGCAATTTACACAATGTACATAAAATGATGCGCTCAGAGTTTGATAACCTGCATAAATTATAGAGTATAATTAAATATTATACCCGGTGAATCACCAAGGAGAGAGGATGGTGGGAGAAGAGACAAGAGGATAAAAGCAGCGAGTAGGGACTGAAAAAAGAGACACATAGAGGAGAAAGGAGAGGAAAAACAAAAGCTGGGGATGAGGAGAGGAAGGGGAGAGAGCATTGGTGCTAGTCTTGGATCTCATAATTGTTTTTATTGATTATTTCTTAAGGTGAAATGGTTTTAAGATAGATAAGAAAGGGAGTCAGGTGAGGGAAGGGCAGAAAGCAGGGTGATGGAATTACTAAGAGAGGCCTCCTTCCCCCCTTCATTTAAAAAAAAAAAATCAAGGCTGCTTTTTGGCATTGTCAGATTGCCTCAGTGGTGGCCCATATAAATTAAATGGAATATTAAAAATTTAAATTGTTCGGCAAAGGGTAGGCGTGGAAGCCGTCTCTGGTGAGCGCACAATTGACCCAAAAATATATTCAAATTAGCATAGCTAAACAGTGTCAGCACGCCGAGGTGGGGGAGTGTTAGCAAGTTTGTGCATGTGCGAGTCTGTGTGTAGAGGAACGTGGACGTGTTCATTCATTCTGTTGTTCTTCTCAGACCCAGAAGAGACAAAGACAGTAAGAGAGTGAGGAAAGTGAGAGAAAAGGAATGAGACATCCACTGTGACAGCTGTCATTATTCTCACGGCAGAGGCCTCAGTGACGTTCAGCGCACTCCATAGGCTGCTCTGCTGACGGTAACACCGGACGACAATAATGCGTGTACTGATGTCCCCGCCGCTAAATTAAGTATTTCTTCTACAAGTTAATATGAGACACTTAAACCGGCCAAGGAGTGATATTTATATTATCAGCGAAAAAATATCTGGGGGACAGAAATGAGACACTTTCCTGTAGCAACGTAGCTTCTTACACCCGGTTGCCCCCCTGGTTCTGTCTGTGTTGCCATGGTAATGCTATGTGATGCTTGTACAATATACACATGCTATACAACCATGTAACCAGAAGAACGTCAGTTGACAGCTTAACAAAACCAGTAGTTGGAAAATAGAACACAATCCAAACAACAATCACTTAAATGGACAAATATCTAAAACAAGCCCATAGTCTGATAGCAGCGTATGTCAATAATTTCATAAAACAAAAGGCCAATACAGCAAATTTTGCACTGCTAAGCTAAGCTAACACTAAGCAAATCCAACAGTACAAGTATTAGCCTGTTTCTCTACTGCTAAAACTCACTGAATGGGGCAAAGAAGAACAAAACTAAAGGTCACATTATGAAGGAATGATTTCGAATTTTGTCTTGTCTTTGTTATTTTGTGATCATAACTTGTTTTTTTATATGAATGAAGCCTCTGCTATTGGCTAATCCAGTGTCTTGTGTCACATTGAAATGATTCCAACTAGAAACAAATGGCCCAGAGTTCATCAAGGACAAAAGACTCAAAAATATTAATATAGATGATCTGATGCCACTACAAGGTTTAAGGCTCTGGAACACTCTGCTCCAACATATCACATGTGCACAGTCCATTTAGCACTTTAAGTCTCTTTTAAAGATGCACCTATTTGCACTGGCTTTTAATACATGTATGACTTTTATTTGCTGCTGTTTTTTTGTGTTTTTAGATACTATTTATCCAATTATTATGTATCTTTCATCAGGGTTTGTATATCTTATCTTGTATATATATTTTTACTAGTTTTATCATATCTTGTATTTTGTCCAATATCCTTGTACAGCACTTTGGGCACTTTACACTGTTGTAAATGTGCTATATAAATAAACTTGACTTTGACCTTGACTACATGCTGTTGAGAAGAAGTGAGACAACTTTTCTGAGATTCTGAGTCACATCAGAATGAGTCTCAGCAGTAACAGTTGCAGCTGTCAATCATGCTCATCATAACACCCTACCTGCTGTAAGGTAATTATAGCCCTGTTATGACCTGGTGACAGGTCCAGGATAGACATCGCCTCTGCCTATAGGTAGCTGGGATAGGCTCCGATACCCCCACGACCCTCACTACAACTAAGTGGTTCAGAAAATGGATGGATGGATGGATGGATGGATTTGGGATTTTGCCAAAAAACTTATCAAGCACAGCAGATTTAAAGGATTCTTCATGTCAGGATTCATCAGATGGTAAATGGATAGCTTTTATATATAACTTTTCTACATTACTGTAACCAAAAATACTTTACATACACACATATATACTTACTGATGGTCAGAGTGCCAAAATGGTAAATGGACTGCACTTCTATAGCGCTTTTCCACCTTTATGGTGCTCAGAGTGCTTTACAAAGCCTCACATTCACCCATTCACACACTCACACTCATACACCAGTGGGCGGCAGCTGCCATGTGAGGCGCTGCCAAACCTACTGGGAGCAATTTAGGGTTCAGTGTCTTGCTCAAGGACACTTCGACATGTGGATAGTTGGAGCCAGGACTCGACCCTTCAGTCATTGGACGACCCGCTCTATCAACTGAACCACAACTGCCCCAAAATCTAAGGCCCTGTCCATACAAAGCCGGTTTCCGTTTTATCTACAAAAGTTTTGTATCAGATAGGCCTTTCGTCCACATGAAACTGGCCTTTTCAGTCAGTGAAACAACTTTTTGAAACCGAATCGCAGGGTGGATACATTTGAAATTTCAGTTTCGCGTCTTCGTCTGTACGACCAAACTACAGCTTTTCTAAAATGATGATGTCATAGCCCCACTTTTCTAACCTTTCACCCCGGAAGCAAGATGCCACTTCACAAAACAACAAAGAAAAAGATCATATAGGAAAAGATGCGGTTTCATGTGGACATGGCCTTAAAAGGCAGCAACTTTGGGTTGAGTGACTTGCTCATGAACATTCTTACATATTAATGTGAGGAGCTGGGAATCAAACTACCAATCCTTGAGTTCATAGATGTGCTACTCTAGTACTGCTGGGACAGCTGAAGGAAATGTATAAGTTTATTTGATCCTGAAGGAGAAGAAGCGATAAGCCTAATTGCATTTTTTTTTTATTTTACATGTTTTCCATACATAACTAGTAGTTGTGATTAATCCAACATAGTTCCTTTCAAAATTGTGTTTAACCCATTCAAGATGATATAAAGTGTTGTGTACATGGCAGTAAATTGATCAGGAATGTCCATACATTCACTCCCTGTTAGATGTAGATGATGCTGTAGATGAATATTGTGTGGCTCATCATAGTTTTCCATTTGTACACACTGAGCTAGATCTTTTAACAAGACATTTTACTACATGTGCTGTGACAGTTTAACTCTAACCATTATACAACTATTACATTCTCCAGTTCAGATTGAGGGAAAGCAAGTAATTAAAATAGACGGCAGAGTTTTGCAGAATCATCTAATATTAACATATGTACATTTTTGCCAACATGGCAGAATGGATAGACTGTATATACGTTTTTAGTAAAGATATGCACATCATATACTGTAAACTATTAAAAAAAGTAGCATCCGGTATGTGATGATAATCCTGAATAGACACTGATAGTCTTTTAAGTGGAGTTCTGATTTATAACTCCATAGGTCTTTTTTTCCTTTTATTATTTGTTGTATTACTGATCTTGAAATACTGAAATCTGGGAACACGACATGGACACAGGGAGCTGTAAACAAGTGTCACATAATCAAAGAGCTTCAGTTTAGCCACATACCGTATGTGTTAACTAGAAGGAGAAGTTTTATTAATAGAAACTGTACACAGTTATATTTGATATGTTTACTATGAGCTCATTAGACTTTATTTCTGCGTTAAGCACTGTATTCTAAGACCAAAACAGTCACAGTACTCACAGACATTGCAGCTACCATTATTTTAACCCTTAAAGACATTGAATTATTTGATATTTTGTATTTGAATTATGTAATGACTTGCAAGTGATTTTCTTTTATTTTCCCTCTACATTTCACCTTTCCTAACTGATTTGCCACCATTCATTACAGTATTACTCTCCACATTTTCCATTTTACAGTGAAAATCAGGTATTTTATTATATTCAATTCACTGATTGTTTAGATGTTCATGTAAGCTCAGAGTAAATTCGGAGGTTACTATGTCAAAACTGACATTTTAGCGAAATATATCATTAATTGAACATAAAAAAAATGCATATACAACCATTGTCATTTGTCAAAGTACCTGGGTTTTGCAGGTCAATCAGTGTTGCAGAAGTCTTATTTGATGATGTTGAAAAGCTGAAAAACTGCATTTTACGTGTATTATTTCAATTTACTGATTTGATTAGTGATTCTAAAGTTATTAAATGTTTTAGGTCAGTAGATGCTTTTAGTTGCCAGTGACTATTTAGGTGTTTAAGGATTAATTATGTAATAAAAAAAAAAAAAAGTGATCATACCTGTTATACCCGAATATCTCCAATATTATGTAATGATACGGTCTTCTTTGAGAGGCAGCGCAAATTGAGCTTTTTTTTTATTCAGAGCACATGAATGTGTTCATAATTTGTATTGGTTTAGAAAAGATAAAGTTTAAAGAGATGAAGCCTCCCCCTAACAATGAAGGAAATAACTGAGTGTTTAGGCGTAAAAACTAAGGGATTGCCTACTGTCGTGCAGATTGTGCTATTTCTAAATTATTGCCTTTTAAATCAGCATTGGCATGTTACTGAAGATTGATAACAAACAGATATGAGAGCTCAGACGGGGTGGGGGACCTCTGTGGGGTGAGCAAACTACAGTCTTTAGCTTTCAAGTAAAAACACACCATCTAACGACCACTCCATCTTTGTCTCTCTCCCTCTCTCACCCATTGTTTATTCAAATTTCACCGACGGGGTACTTTTTCCAGTTCAGCACCTTCACCAGTTTTGTGAGAGAACGGCATTATGCCTGTGTTATTATGCAATTCATCACCAATAATAGATTTGTTTACGGGGGCCCCCGTCTCTCGCCCGCTCTCAGCGCTGCATTTTCAAAATAATAATAATAATACATAGTGTATAATGACGGTAATGGTACGAAGGCTTTGATAATAGATGTGCTGGGAGGGATAAGGGAGCCTTGATCAGCCTGGGTCTCAGCTCAATTGTCTTCAAAGCACTGTTTAATGTAGAATAGGCATCCTGGGAGATTGTCTTGAAACCAAGAAAAAGGTGGGTGTATGGATAAGAGAAATGAACGCACCAATGGGAGTACGTGCACACACACACACATAAAGAGAGAGCGCATACACACAGTCAGACATACTACATGCTCAAATAAGCTCTCACACAACCACCCACTGGTGCGTCTCTCCTCAGAGGGCTCTGTGGTGTAAATGTGTTAAAACTCTCCCTTGGTCTTTGGCTTCTGCTGAATAAATCTGTGTTTTAGTCCTCACTTTAGCACTTTAAACTCAGGGTATTTCCAGCATGTTTTCTCTCCACCTCCTCCTGGGCTTTAACTGAGATCTCAAGCTACCGACGGATATAGCAGCAGAAGCTTTGTGTGTGCGTAGTGGTACATGTAGGTGAGAATGTTTTATTACTTTTCCCTGGGAAAAGTACACTCCAACCACTTACTTCTTCATATTTAAGCAATAATGTTACAGTTGAAATGGTCTTAACTTTCATTATCTGCTCTAGATGCAGATTGGAGATCAATCATCCAACACGTTAGATTTTTGCATAGCTGAGTGCTGGTAAAAATAATGTTTTATTGGATTTTTTTCTCCCCAATTCTTTTGAGATTCTGTTTTTATGGGAGAAAGGAAGCAAAAGCAGGGTTAAGTGCCAATTGTTTGCTACTACAAAATTACTAAACTGCATTTTACTAAATTAAAAAGGAAAGTGAAAAGTATATGCCAAAATAAAATTGCACCAAAAATCAAATATGCAATTTCAAGACATCTATGTGATATCAAGGGTCACTTTACTGTCCCACGCTGCAAGAAATTTGTCTCAAAGCTCCTCCCTTGTTGCATCCATGAGAAACATTCAGCATTCACAAAAGACAGGAGAGGAGCAATAAACCAATATAAGAACAAATAATCAAAAATGATTATCATAATAAAAAATTAAAAATCAGACATATACATATATACTGATGGTAAACAGGTAAATTAGATATAGATAGATTTGTAATCTGTACCGATCATTTCATTAGATTTTAGGAGAACAGAAAATTTATAGGAAACATTCATTTTTAGATTAGAGAGAAAGACTTTTTAACCCTCGAAGACCTGATCTACAATGGTTAATACCTTTTTAATCACAATTTCCACCAATACATTGCAGTAATTCAGATAAAATACAGTTTCTCAGCTTTTCAGTGGCATAAGATGTATCTTTTTTTGGACATTCGGAGACACTATAATGAAGTGTGATGCGCTGTCTTTTTCTGTATCACTTGTTCATCAGTAAAACCCATGGAAACAAATAGCAGTGGATATAGACACTTGTTTTTATGTTCAGTTGATGATATATGTTGCTGAAAAAGTCACTTTTTCTTCATGCTTCTTTGTTTTGATAATATAATAACCTTTGGATTTATTCAAACTTTTATCTGCATGATTGGTAAAAATGAATATAGGAAAAAAAATCTGATTTTCACAGAGAAATGAATAAACACTGATGATAATAGTATATTAATTGGTGATAAATCATTCAGCTTAGGTCAAATGTTGAGGTACATGAATTTGGATGTTACCACATAAATAGTCCTATGTCTTTAAGGGTTAAAATAAGATTAAGTACCATCTCTTAACATTTCTGTAAACCACTCTTTGGACACCTCAAACCAGTCAGTCTGGTGTCACACTGGCTCATTTATCTGTAAATAAAATCATTTACTCGTTCATTTTCTGAACCACTTAGTCCTCATGAGGGTCATGGGGGTGCAAGAGCCCATCCTGACTACCAACTGGCAAAAGTGGGATACACCCTGGACAGGTCACCACAGCACTGACATGAACAGATGAACAACCCTTCACTTTCATGTTCACAACCATGGGCAACTGAGATTAAACACTTAACCTATTAAGGTCCTTGTCCTTGAACAGTGGGAGGAAGTTGGAAAGACTTCCTGGAGAGAGCCCGCGCAGAAATAAGGAAAAGATGCAAATGCAACACAGAAAGACCCAGAGCCCTGGACCGTCTTGCTGTCAAGTAACAACACTAACCAACACGTATAGGGTGTACAGGGTATAAGTACAAGGTGTCCCAAAAAAATGTATACACACTTTAAATAATCATAAAGTAGGTGTTTATTAAACTTCATTTAATTTTCAAAATGCAATAGAATTTACAAACATCATTTTATTGTTTTGTAACCGCCTGTTCTCAAACTGACGTCCGTTCTGGTCCAGACACTGCTGACAACGCAAAGCAATGGCATCACACACATCACCAAACATTTCCTTTGGTGTTTGCGTGCGTTCACGTTCAATGGCTGCTTTCAATTCAGCGACCGTTGCAGGTCTCATAGCGTAGACTTTGTCTTTTAGGTATCCCCATAGAAAAAGTCTAGTGGTGTGAGGTCTGGTGAACACCGAGGGTATTCAATGAAACCCCTCCGTCCAATCCACCTGTTTGGAAGATCTCATCAAGGAAGGATCTAACATGGTGATGGTAGTGTGGGGGGCCCCATCTTGCTGAAAAATAAAATTCCTCATCTTCAAAGTCTTCTCTAATACTTGGCATGACAGACTGTTGCAGCAAGTTCAAGTAAACGGGACCAGTCACAGTAGCGTCAAAAAAGAACGGTCCAATTAATCCTCTTGATGATAAGCCGCACCACACTGTGATTCCTGGTGAATTAACATGGTGGTCGACCACAACATACAGATTCTCAGGTCCGCAACAGGTGCAGTTGTGTTAATTGAACCATTTAATTGAGTTATCAGCTGCTAAAGTGTGTATACATTTTTTTTGGGACACCCTGTATAATCACTGAAGTTTTTAAGGTTTTATTTTTTCCCCAAAACTTGCAGCTATAGCCTCATTTTTCTGGATCATTGGCGTTAATGTTTACTGACTAAAAGTGAACTAAGTGTGATTCTGACGTCTATTTACTCCAGAGCCATAATTTGATTTGATTTAACACAAATTCCGGAAAGATCTGACTGCTGCAGTTTGACATACTTATGTATTTTTGGTCAAGGAAGAGACTAGCGAAAACAACAAGTTGATAGGACCAATATTTTGGGAAATATTAGTAATTTTGGAATACAATGGCCTCCCAATGGCAAATCTTGTTGCTATGCCCAGAATCATAGAGTCATCATTAAAGTGGGTTACCTAGCAACAGATAAACAATACCCACATTGTCGTAGTGTCAAATTTCATGCGCAGAAACACAAATACCAGCTGAGAGGTTATTCAAATGAAAATGCCAGTGGAATTTTCCAAGAAAGTAAAGAAATGAACTGTATCAGAGGATCTACAACCTGTGCTTCCCCACAGGTCAATGTGCTAAGTTATCATTTAAGATATTCTGTTTAATATGAGATATACCAAAAATGGCTTCAATCAGCTGAAGTTTTCCCCCAAATATTTTTTTCTAATTGACTTTTCACCGGTTCATTGATTCCGCTCCATTTACATCCTTAAAGAGTTTGCCACTTAAAATAATTTGGCTGTGTGCCTGAATGTTTAAGGTACTTATGTCACTGTTTGCCAACAATGTTAACCACAAGAGCAACAAGCGCTGGCACAAAGAGCACAGCGTCTGTCAGTTTGTTTTGACGTTTTCAGCTTTCCAATTAAGTAATGCAATTAAAGAGAAGCAACAATACAGTTAAGTAAAAATACTGTCAAGTAAAGGTCTCCAAATGTGTGTGGAGCTAAACTGGCAATAAATTGTACCATTTAGTTGAGTCATACATCACTTCAAATGAATAAATATGAGTATTGTTAAAATCATTATTATATTACCAGCATTTTGTTGTTCACTGCTGTTTTCTTCTAATTAATATTGTCACAAAGCACCTTTCAAAGTCATCATTTTGTGTTTTGGAAGGATTTTGTTTTGGCTTTTATCTCTCGCACTGTTTTTCTTAAAGCAGATGATTTAATCATTTTTGTGACACAGTGCTGCATAATGTTTTTGTCGTAACCTGGAGTGAAACTGCCTATTAATAATTTGTGGCCGTTCATTGGTGAATTTGTGTAGCGAGCCACAAATGTTGGCAAAATGTGGTTTTGTATTGTAAGGGTGTTTTCTCACAGTGTACTCAAGTCCGTTTGACCCCAAAGTCCGCTTAATTTTATCCATGTGAATGCAAACGTTCTGTGCTCGAGTACCGTACCCGAGTCCAGTTGAGAGGGTAGTCCTGCGTATGGACTTCGTGGACTCCAGTACGATAAGTTACCGTGTGAAAGCGATCCATGCCTGAGACCGGAAGTGACGTAATCACCATTCCAACAATGGAAGTGAGTTAATCATCACGAGACCATAGACGCCGCTCACAAGTGGATAGAGGTAGAAGGTCAGCCATGCACTGATTGGTTGACTGATCCATGTGACTACAGGACACGCTTCCATACTGTTTATATACATGTATGTGGTACAGTTGAGTCAGACAGCGAAACTAAATAAAATTGTCCCCAAGGACTCTTTTGATTGCAACTAATGCTCCGACTAAATATAGCTTGTTATTTATTTGCTTGGTTTCTTGATTTTCTCAACTCAACCAGCATAAACAGGTTTTTTCCCCAATCTGTTTCTCGTGTATAGAAGTTGTGGTTAAGAGCTGATACGATGCATGGTAGTCCACATGGACATGAATATTCAAACGGACATCCATGGTCAAACACCCATGCTACATGGGGACTGCGGATGAAAATTAGCACTGATGCTAACTCCGGCATATTTACATGTTTATACTGAAATGGAGAGTATAAATGTGTTCATTAATGTGCACTGTCCCCCCTATATAAAGATGTAATAATAATAATAATAATAATAATAATAATAATAATAATAATAATAATAATTGGGTATCTACAGGTGACACAGTGGTAGAAAACTGTAGTTGTTTATTTCCATCACTGTGGTCATGTCCACACTGTAAACAAACCACTCTGTGGAGCGATTGCAGCCGAGCTAAGACCACCTCTTCCAAGTGGTCTCAGCTCGGTTGTTTTGTACTGGAACGGGGTACGATTACTGCTTTCACATATGCCCAATCGAACCGAGCCAAAGACTTGTTCTGGAACAATGTCTCCAATCGATCCATTTGTGAAAACACCCATAGGTTTTTCTTTGGTACTTTTCTTGTAGTTTGAAAAATCCAATTTTGTTTGTCAAACTTCTTATTCAAAGGAAATCTATCTTGAAGCGTATGGTCACGTGGTGAAACGTATAGTCATGTCGATGGGTTAACCGATCAGCACGCGGCTGACCTTCTGTCTCTATCCGCTTGCACGGCGCTCCTGTTGTCTCCTGAAAAAGCCTCGGATCCGCGCAGCACGGGCTCACCTTACCAACCGAACCACTTGGTGACATATCAGGGACAACGAAGGTCGCTCTTCTCTTTGCCTCAAACAGGCTAACAGATCGGTAAGGGTTTGTCTTCTTCTGACTTCCTTGTTTGTTGGAAAGTGACAGAATTCCCTCCACACCGCCACCTACTGTTTCGGCCCACTTGTACTCAGGCCGGGCCGCAGTATGTGCTTGTAAATGCAACATCTGTGGGAAAGGTGTGAATGTATCCAAGTACAGTACGGACTCGGGTACTCAGTGTGAAAGCACCCTAACTCTCCTCCTTGAATAATTGGTGTCTATACTCGTATTTGTGAAGATTTCACCTTTTCTCTCTGAGTGCTTACGCATCGTGGAAACTATTTAATTTTTTCCCATCACATTACATTCTTTGTAGCTCATAGCTGGGAAACTGATGAGTTTAGGCTATTGTATTCTATTGTTTATCCTTAGAAACTGTGAGAAAGATATTGCTATTAATCAACTACTTTGTTGTGACGCATATGGAAATGCTCTTACTGACAGTTATTTTTTTTAATTTGAAAGCAACTGACAAAAATAAGACATTTAAGACAATTAATCATCTCAGTAATCCCTCTATCAGCTTTCACATAACTACAACAAAATATACTGTGACACGGAGACACAGCCGCGCCACATTGTGATATAATCAGTTATGGCAAGCTCATCACCTCTTCATCCACATGACACAATCTCCTCTTCATTGTGTGTCTGTGGATGTTTGCATCTGTTTAGGCACAGAACAGAGGCTTTACAGTTTTAGGACTAAAGCTTGTTCAGCTAAAGGTTCAGTTAGAGTCAAGTCTTTACTTTCAACCCACTTGACATAGTAAAATGTTGCATTTGTGTATTTCTGTAAACTGTGGATACATATGTTCACGTGTCAAACAAAATAAATGAAATATTCTGAAGACATGTACAGTACTGTGCAAACGTCCAACATTAGGTTTGTTGGTTTTTTAAGTTGTAATGAACACATGTATGCATTTTTCAGTTAACGTGCAAACTGGATATATGGGAAGTAACTTGTACTGGAGTATTTTCACAATGTGTATTTTTACTTCGAAGTAACTGATCTACTACTTCTTCTTTTACGTACCATAAAGTAAATATTTCAACTATCTCAGTAGTTTTGGTGCCACAAAATACTGACCTCTCAGGATGACTTATCAAGTAAATATTAACCCTTTCATGCATAGTGGTCACTACAGTGGACAGCTGCTCAAAGGTGTTTTCTTGTATATTCATGGATTTTATTTTTTTAGTTCCATATCAGCCAACACACAGCGGACTCCTATGCATCATCCCATCCACAGGAATTCATATCATTACTGTAGGCTCTAGACAAACCTGATCTGCAGTAACATGTTTGAGTGTAAAAAATTGCAAATTGTTATTAGACTGTAATTAACAATTTCTTTTTTTTTTGGCATATTATTTCCATGCAAGTATGTTAACACATCAGATTAGCAGCATTAAAAATGTTTTTATTTCATAGTTTTCACACAGGATATCAATAAATACATGTTTCTTTGCTTGTAACATTAAACACATGGTGTCCAGCTGAGTGGACATTTTTGTAACTCCATAAAAAAAATAGGTCAATAAAAAAATCAATTGCATTGTTTTTTTTTTCCATGCCTAAAGAATAATAAAAACACTCAGAGAAAAAAATCGTGATTAAGGTTCTCATAATTCATGCATGAAAGGGTTAAATCTAAGAATATTTCAGTCCTTCATCCTTCATCAAGTCAATTAAACATGAAGTCTTAAAATTGCATCTTAAGTCTGACTTAAATCTTGTGACTCACATCTCCCATCTCTTTTTAGTAACCTATGTTAAAAATTGAAAGAATTTAAAAAAAAAAAAACCAAAACAAAACCTCAAAAACATATTTTGGTAATTTGTCTAGGGACACAGAAGGTTTTTGACCTTACTTTCTCTTCTTATACAACATTAGCAAGGTCATGTATGTAGACCAGTAAAAGCTACACCCTTGAGTTTCAGTCCTTCATGAGTCCACTCAAAGATGCATTTACATATTTATATGCAGCATACATTTACAGACTTGTGGCTACACACTAATATGCATATCTCAGGCACTGCCCATCACATTTGTTAGCTGTGAACACAGTTTTCCATGTCTGTGTTGTTTGGAAAACAAGCCTACCTGAGCAGGGAATCATTGCATCAGAGACTCTCATACCTGTAACTTGTCACTTGTGGCTGTAAACACTGGAAAAAAGGCCCTGGACGCTGACAAAATCAAGAAAATGTAATAGTAAGTGATGATGAGGATGTTTAATCTGTTGCCTATAATTATAGATTTGTCGGTGAATTAGATTACATGTAGAGTTAATGCATGTGGTGGTTGAAGCGTATATGACTGACTGATTATCTCCATTCTGTGGTCATTCATGTACAGGTGAGGTGAATGCAGGACCTAAGGATAAAATGTGCACAAAACTGTGTCTGTTTGCTGACTGTGTGTAAGTCCAGTCAGTGTGAAATTTCATATTCAGAGTTTTGTTTACATAGGCAGATGTGTGACCCTTACATCTGGATCCTTGAGCTGAATATCTCCCCTTGTATTTAGCACAGAATTGAGCTACGTTAGTACAGTAACAGAGCTACTTATTTAGTTGTGTGTGTCCATGTCCTGGTTATGTGTGTCTGGGGTTTTTCAGGGGAAATTAAACTGAGGTGACGGGAATATTAAAAAGAAACCGCTATGCTTCAAGGAACACCAACGAAACATCCACCGACCCAATAGTATTCACAGAAAAAAAAAAAAGAAAAAAAAAAAAGGTGTGAAACTGATTTATATCCATGTGTATATAAATGGTTTCATTGTTAGGTTTAGAGAAAGAGGCCAGGTCATGATTTAATACAGAAAGAAGATAGCTTTCCACAGTTTAAGTAATATATAAACCAAACCATCATCTTTTCCAACCTGAAAACATTAAAATACTTTCATGACAAAAGCCTAAAAACACAGGAATAAATATAGAAAGGCTTGCCAGTTTGTTAATAAAAATAGGGCATATCTGAAAGTGACATAATTTCCTAAACAAAAACTTAGATTATACATGCATTTATCTCATCTGGAATGAACTGCTGTAACAGTCTATTCACCTGTCTAAATGTAAAAGGGCTTACCCATCTGCAGGTGGTGCAGAACTCAGCAGCGAGGCTTTTGACCTCCTCAATTAGATGTGCTCACATGACCCCCATTTTAAAGTCACTGCACTGGTTACCAGTAAACCAGTGAAAACCACAAGGAAGAGTTCCCCCTGACTTGATCCAGTCTTACAGGTCCTGCTGCAATCTGAGGTCATCAGGTCAGAATCTGCTCCTCAGTCCTGAAACGGTCTCTCAGACCCATTTCAGGACTCGAAGAGACCAATAATTTCAAGCAGTCGCACTTAAACTCCAGAATGAGCTCCCTCTTTCTTCGTGCTCCTTGGATTCTGTGGATGCTTTTAAAAAGCAGCTTAAGACATTTTTATTCCAGCAGGCTTTAAACTAATCATGGACTTTTGTGACTATTTTACATATAGAATAGTGTCTTGTGTATTATTGTAGACTTATCTCATGAAATCGCAGTGTATGTCATGCCAGTTCTTATGGCATTTGGCATTCTATACATATGCATTTTCATCCTTTTGCATGTTATTCCACGCCATTTGATCACATGTCAATGTACAGTAAGATCTCCGTATTATATATTCGTAACCCCTAACCCTAAACCTAACCCTAACACTAACCGCTAATCCCAACCTTAACCCTAAACCTAACCCTAAATCTAACCCTAATCTCTAGTCGCATGGTATTTGGCGCAGCATGAACATACACACGGAAAGCTTATAATTTGTATAGATAACACCCCACTTTTAATTGGCATGTTATCTGTACGCAATTCATGATATCACGTTTATTATTGTATACTTTCACTCTCCACTGTGGTGTCTGTGAAATCTTCAGTAGAAATAAACTTTACTGACTTACTTATCAGTGTGCACCATAAGGGGGAGGAAAATTATGACGACATAAAGTGCCCATGACTGACCAGGCCCCTAGAAATTAGTAGAACAAAATTACATTTTTTAAATAAAAATTAACCCTTCATCATAAAAGAATGTTTGCCTCACATGGCACAAATAAATAGCTTTATTTTTTGCATAAGTTTTGTTTTGTTTTTGGCAAAAAAGAACCACCTTAGAACCAAAAAGAGCTCCTGGTTCATCCTAGTAAATATGCTTCTGTCCAAAACATAAAACTATACTTTATTTGTGTTTAAGCATCAGTGGAAACATATCTAATACTGTTATCATTAAAAAATACTGTATATATTCTTAAAATGTAAAAGATGGCTTGCACCTTTTTCATCAATCTTGCACAAAATCATAAAATCTATTAGTAGAATATCGTTCCATGTTTGCACAGTGTTCAGGTTTTAGGGTTGTCATGATTTGCTGCATTGAAGTGAAGGGGACCAAAGTGATATTTTATTCCAAGTGTTTGAATTGTATTTGATTTGTCAGGTCGAAACGTAGCCAAAGTCCTGGATTTTGTGCATCAGTCATGCACCCCGACTACCCCCTGGCAACAGAGGTAAAGCCATAAACATTACAAATCCTAAGGTGACATATTATGATGGAATCACAAACATCTGCATTACATTCTAGCGATCATGCTCAATTTTTTTTGTACCTACTTTTTTTTTTTTTTTGTCACATACACTTGAAAAACACACTGACGCTAACATGTGGTCACAGTGAGAAACTCTTGCAAACATACAAAGGATGGACACCGGAGCATAGCACAGGAGGACAGGTGTGGCCCATTATGACATGTGATAGGAAAACACTAACACACATGCACACACAAACACACACACACCCCATATGTCGCCAGGTGTGGCTGTCACCCTCCCCTGCCCTGCACACCACTATAATCAATTTAACAGGATAGTTTCATCATCAAATATCCAAATGATGATTGCTTACTTTACCTAATCTCCTAATGCCAGTGACCTCTAAATGCGTGGAGGGTAATCATGTGTTCCTGCTTGTTTCTGTACTCATCTATGTGTGTGCTTCAAACTGCCTGGATGGGTACGGGCTGCCTGTTTTATTTTGGTAAAACACTGGGGAATGCTGAAGCACCGCAGAATGCCTCTTGTAATCAGACTTCTTTATGTGTGTTAGTGCGTGTGTGCCTGTGTGTGCTCTTTTTTTCTGCTGTTTGTGATTGGCGTTGAATGCAAAGTGACTGTCAGTGATCCTCATGAATGCCGAAGTAGCTCATTGACTGTGAACTGGGTCTTGTTAGCAGTTGGGTAAGCAGGAATAGAAATATAAGCACTTAGACTATTTATTCATGCCGACTGCTTTCCCCTGGCTTTTTGAAGGTAAAGAGGAGTGTTTTGTGCGTGTGTTTTTATATGCGTATGTCTTTTTTTTTTTTTTTTGCAGTAGGAGAAAATGAGAAAAGGAGGGGGAGTGAGAGATTGACCAAAAAGAGAGACTAAAGAGGACAGTGTGTTAGTAGTAATGGTGTGAAGTTGTTGCCATTTAATCAGTGTTTTCTTGCCTCTGGAACAGGTATTTTCAGTGAAAACAACATTTTTTTTTATGCAGAGTTTTGTTCCGTGTAGAAATGAAATACAAAGTGGTGATTCACTGGATTAGTTCAGTATTAATTCAAAACTATATCCAACTGCATGTGGGTATTCAGATTTTTTACTTTTTTTTCTCACTTTTATCTTTGTATCTTTGGAGAATTGTAAGCAAATATATAAAAAAAATTAGGAATATATCATGTTCACACTACTGTTATGATGAGTCTAAACACTTTACACATGGGCATTAATAGTTAGAACTGTTATGAAGTTACAAATGGGAAATAAAGAAAATAACTGAAAGCACATGAATAGATTTTTACCTTGAGAGAAGAGAAGAACCCCAAAAGAGGAAAACAGTCAGCCATTGTTTTATTGTGATGTTAGGAAATCACTGCAGTAAAAAACAGCAGATATGGAGGAATATCATCGCTCATCAGTCACAGATCACAACCCAAACTATAATAGAATGAGGGGATGTGTTTTAGAAGAATTATGTTGATACCTCCAGTAGAGGTGACAGACGGTACAATCACTGCCAAAGAGCATTGGTTCTGGTGGCCCAATACCTTAATGAGACACTTAATGCCTCTTTAATTTGTCACCCATCTGTATAAATATAAATTGCTTTAATTATCTTAAGATGTAGAAAGGCTAAGTAATGCTTATGATCTCAGATATCATCAAGGTCTAAACCTATTTTACACCATGTCTCTTAGCCTTGCTTTCACTTCTGACACCTTCCCCCATGCCTTTGTGTAAAGCACATGGGTTATTTTAATCAGTGGCATATGTGGATAAACACCTCTAGTTGGCACTGTCATCATCATCATTGTAGGCTATGCATTGCTCGGTCCTTTAGCTTGCAAACAAGGTAGCTCTAAAGTTGGCTGAATTTAAAGAAATGGTGACACTGAGTCAACGAATGCTTTATTTTTTGTTGACTTTCTAAATGAAAAGCCTTCCATAAACACTAGAAGAAAGATGTCCTTCTGCCTAAAGACACTGAATAACTGATCAGTAATAGAAGCTGGCTCCAGCAGCCTGATGGGGGGGATCCAGAGACTGGAGGTCTTGAATGTGCATCCATTTTTACATCAGCACCAAACAGCTCAAAAACACAGAGTGACTTACATGGCAAATGATGTACATGGCAAATGTAGACCAAATCAAATTTTTTCAAATCTGACCCAGGCCACTTTCATATGTGGTCCTAAATCCAATACGTATCTGTGTCCCAGGAGGAGAAGCGGCGGGTAACACATACTTACTTCCGTAAACACAGTGTGTGCCTGCACAGTCACGTATTACATCAGGACCTCTTTTGTGCGTGCGGGTCACTTCAGGGTTGCATTCAGTTCATACTCAAACCTGATAGAAGTCACATTTAACCCGTAAACACCCAAACCTCCACTAGTGACCAAAAGCATCTACTGAACTAAATTGTTTAATATCTGATGAACCACTAATCCTATCAATACATGTAAATAAATGGTGTAAAATGCAGTTTGTCATCTTTTCATGGTCATCAGATATGACCCATTTGGATGTTCAGAGGCTCCGTAGTGAATGTGGAAACACCGTCATCTTCTACAACATTGATTCACTAGTGAAATCCATGGAGTTGGATCAATGACAGTAGTTGGGGATGCTTGTTTTTATGTTCAATTATTAACATATTTGCTGAAAAAGTCACTTTTTCACCAGTTTTCTCTGTTTTGATATAATAACTGTTGAATTAACTCTGAGTTTTCATGAACAGCTAAATTAAGTATAGGAAATTAAATGCAGGAAAATACATAATTTCTAGTGAAAAATGGAAAATACAGAGGATAATTTTATAATAAATGATGATAAATCACTTAAGAAAGGTTAAATAGAGAGAAAAATTAATCCGGGAACTGCCACAAAACTAGCACTTGGTCTTTATGGGTTATTGTAATATATGAACAAGCACGCAAAAAAATCGGATTTCACCCAAAAATCTGAATTGTACAGTAAGACCTGCTGTCTGAAAGTAGCCTTATATACCTGTAGGCGAATGCTGTACTAATCAGAAGTACACATGAAGCTCACCAATAAAGAATTTACAGTAAATATATACATAAAACCCATCACCAAAAATGTATAAACACTCAAATAAACAAACCCTAAACCAAAATGTAGTAAATAAACACCTAGAAACATTTACAATAAATACAATCACAATTCCAATAATAACACTACCCACTTCCCACTTGGTACATCCCTTTCTGGAACCAATGAAAAGGTGTCTTAACCTCTGGGGAACTCATTTACCCGAACACCCTGGGACCAGGAAGAGGAAGTGGAAGAGGTGGGTTTAACACAACAAAGAAACAATTAAATTTCACTCTAATCTTTGTTACATAATACACCACAGACTGCAAATCTCTTGAGAAAGTAGTTTACAATAAATATTTATGTCAATGTGTGAAATTCCGTCCTTGAATTTTTAGCCCCATGTCCTGTTTTTAGGACCAGTTTCATAGAAGCACCTAAATACAACTGTCAATCATGTATTTAACTCTGATATTTGTCAAAAGTAAGATCATATGTTAATAATTTTAATTTATTTATGCCTCTGTTACCTTTGACCATGGAATCATTTGTTGAGGTCAGAAATATGTAAAATGTTAGCTTAACATTACCCTACTTCCTTTTATCAATCCTTCCATTACCTTTAGAAAAGTCCAGCGTGAAATATTTAGTCTTTCATCATGTTTTTTTAAGTACCAAAAAGAGATAGACTTTTATTGGACGTGTCTTTTGGACATGCATCTCTACCCCAGCTGGAAAAACAGGTTGTTGATTTGTGTCCAATGCACAAAACTGACTGTAAACTGTATCGCATTATACATGTCCAAAAAAAATGCTCTTAGAACCCCAGTAATGTTTGCATGTACGCATTAGACATCAACCAATAGTGGATTTTTCAATGGCAGGGTAATGACAGTAATGACAGTGATAGCTAATGGATTGGCCAACATTTTCCCTGCTTTTTCCTGCCAAAATTGTGACACCAAGCATTAAACATGTCTGAAACTAACTTTTTGACTTCATAACAAACTGGGAAACCACTGATATACACTGAGTCCAACTAATAAATGCATAAATAAGTAAATCTGAATTGCTGAACTTTGAATTCAGATCAATTAATATTAGAAGTTGATTTTTATCTTTGTCATATCCACAATAATAGTGGAATATTACTGTATGTACAGTTGTGCTCATAAGTTTACATACCCTAGCAGAATTTGTGAGTCTTTGGCCATTTTTCAGAGAATATGAATGATAATACAAAAATGTTTCTTTCACTTGTGGCTAGTGGTTTGGTGAAGCCATTTATTATCAAACAAATGTGTTTGCGCTTTTTAAATCATACTGACAACAGAAACTATCCAAATGACCCTGATCATAAGTTTACATACCCTAGTTCTTAATACTCTGTATTGTCCCCGCCCCTTTAACATCAATGACAGATGTTAGTCTTTTGTGGTACTTGTGGATCAGACACTTTATTTTCTCAGATGGTAAAGCTGCCCATTCTTCTTGGCAGAACACCTTCAGTTCCTTTAAGATTTGGGGTTTTCTTCATGAACTGCACGTTTGACTCCTCCCCAAAGAGGCTCAGTGATACTGAGGTCAGCAGACTGAGATGGACACTCCTTCATCTTCACTTTTTTCTGCTGTAGCCAATGACAGGTCGACTTGGCCTTATGTTTTGGGTCATTGTTGTGTTGGAACATTCAAGACCATCCCATGCACATTCAGTCAGGGTATGTAAACTTATGAGCATAACTGTATAGGCATGGTCATCAGCTGAGGTTGACAACTGACCAAACAAAGACCTTAGAGAATTAAAACATCCTGCAGGTTATGCCAGTTGATCAGCCATAATTTTTTAACCTTTGACTTTTTATTATCCTGTATTTTAGATTTTTATCCATGAGTACAACTGGGCTCCTCTTACTCCTCCACTTCTGGTTGTGATTTTAAATGTAAGTAAAAATGCTTTTGTTGTTATATACTTTATATTTATAATAATGTGATGCTACACTGAAGTGGTACTACATTATCACAGTCAAAGGCAGCTTTATTGTCAATTTCTCTACATGTGCAAGCCATACAAAGGAATCGAAATTTCTTTTCCCACTGTCCCACGGTGAAGACTTATTATGTTCAACATGTGAAGAATGTCAAAACTTTCTCATTAAATAATAAACCACCTTAACATTCACATATCCTACTTAGTGTGCTAGATTTATGTAGTTCATTGTTTCATGTTTAATTTCAGAATAAGCTCCAGTAAGTCCTGTGGATATGCTGTGTTAAAAAAAACAAGTTGGTTCTCACATAGTAATTAAATCTCCTCCTCGTGCCGTTCACAATGCTTTGTTGTGACACTGTGGTGGGTTTTGTCATTCAGAGTCATATGGTTTGTGTGACATCTCTTTCCAGTTAGGATCAAGTGCAGTGCACAGACAGAGGAAGAGAGATGGAGTGAGCGAATGTGTGCTCATGTGCACGTGTGGACAAGCCAGCGAGTAGAAGTATTTTTTCTTTTTTTTTTTTGTCTAAGTGAGTTCGCAGGGTGAAGTGGGTTATAGAAGCAAGAAAGAGAAAGGGAATCCTTTTATGCATTATCAAATGTTTCCCTTTAGAAATTCAACACTCTTTTCAATATTGAGTCTAAAAAGAATGTGCTCAAGACTTTACCCTGCCCGCTAGAATTAGTCGGAGGACCATTTTTAGTCATAAATTATGCACTGAAACAAAGACAGTCTCTTTTTTTGTTCTCTCAGCGTACGGGCCCGAGCAAACGCCTTTTAAAAATCTTTAAAATTGTCCATTCAACTCAAAGTTACTGAGTGTAGCAAAAATGTCGAAGACATAAAGTCGGGGGAAGATTGAATAAAATAATGCGGGGGGACAGATTAGTCATGGAGTTGAGCCCACACGCTCTTTCAGCCGCCGCACAATGCCACTTTTTATAAGCGGCCCCCATCTCCACAAAGGCTGCGTTCAATATATCGAGGATGATACATGGTCAGACGTGTAATCTCTCTTTGATTCTCTGCTCTCATTCATCCCACAACCTTTTCAGCCCTGACACTGATGAGCTACTGGGCTCGATCACACAGACACACACACATATAGTCACTGTGCACACTAAATGTACATAAGTGTCTATACTCTTGCACTGATAAATGTGCATGCACTTACATTCATACACACACTCATGCTATTACATGGTCACACACACAGCCAGTACTTCCAGGTCTTAAGAGTTCATTACAGCCACAGCCAGTCCTGGCATCTCTATTGCCGCTCCACAGTCTCTCTGTGGTTTTATTGACCAGAATGTTCAGGTGGTACAGAGCTGGGCTATTGTTGAAGGATAATGGCACCCAGTGTGATGTTAGCAGGCAGCGTGAAGTTGTGAAGGTTTAGAATTATAAACGATATTGGATTTCTCATATTGTGAAAATGTTACGGTTCCCTTCTTGGCCAAATAACTCTGGATTGCCTAAGGATCTACCTGTGGGTGAGCTGCATTTCACCACTCACATGTCATGGAATGCACATATGTACATGTTATTTACATACTAATGTTTCAGAGTTAAAATTTCAATGTCCTTATCATTCAGTTGCTCCAAACAGGTGCTGCTGTCAAAAAAAGGTGTTTCATCTTTGAATCTGTGTTTGGCGAAGATGATTCCTGTGGTGGTGATTTTTGTGTGTGTTTGTACTACATTTCCCATAATGCTCAGGAGCACTTGCCTCCCTTTAATATAAAACTACACCAAATAACACTTTATGCGCCACTTACACAAGCTGTTTAAGGATATTAGCTGAGTTTCACCAATCATGCGCTGTGAGTAGATGAGTCATCAGATATACTTGATAGATAATCTGCCGGAAATCATTGACTTTTTCAGCTTTTCATACATAAATAATAAGAAAATTACTCACATTTCTTAAGAAGGCTTCGAATTTAATCTGAAATGGAAATTAAATGTAAGTTTTTACTGTTAACTTGCATACTAAATGTTGAACACAAGCTTTTAAAAGGTCAAAATAATGTTAACTCTCCCTAAGTGGACTTTCCACATAAAATGGCTCCCTGCATCTATTGAGCTGCAAGCGGTTCAACTAAAAAATAAACATGTTTTTGCCTTTCTACCCTTTTATCATCCTGTTCTTCATAAATCAGCGTGGTAACGAGGAAAAAGAGGAGAGAATGATAAGATCATAAGTGAAGAGACGAGCAGACAAACAGAGGAAGCACTCTCGCCGGTGATCTTTGTATACTGACCAATTGAATCAGCAGAATCCCCCAATCCCCCCCAAAACCACATTAAATGAAGCTCTCTAAACATTACAGCTGCTTCGTGTCCCAGGACGCCTGAAAGCCTTTACATGCATCATCCAGTGAACACACAACAAACATGTAACACACTCATGCCTAAGTCTTTGAGCGCACACCCCTGCGCCCAGACACAAACTGTACATTCGCTACACATGGCCATTTACGTTCTCTGAGCTATTCATTTTTACCATTTCTATAACCTCTTAGAATTTCTTTATGTGAGGAAGATTGCTGCCTGGACTCAGATTCATTATGGTGATTGAATTCCCTTCAATAGAAAACTTTTTGAGCAAGGGAAGGAGGGAGGGAGAGAGGAAGAGACTGAATAAGAGAAAGAGAGAAAACCTGAAGAGAAGGAGACAATCAGAGGAAACAGAGTGAGCAGTCTGTCTTACCTGAAAGCGAAAGCGTCGAGGCTAAAAACGACATACTGTAAGTCAAACATACGAAGAAAGCGTGTCTCCATCTTGTCCTCATGTCTGGCCTCGTAGGTGTTTCTAAGAACAAACCTGAATGGGGCTAAAAAAAAAAAGAAGTAAGAATTAATATGATTTCTAATGGTGTTCTCCATCTAAAGCAAACTTTTTCAGTTCCAGATAAAAAAAACAAAAAAAAACAAAAAAAACTTCTATTTCATGTCTGGACCTGGACCCTAATGAACAAAAATACAGTATCTTTCAGTCACCACATTGTCTACATTTTTACTGACTCTTCCACCAAAAAAAAAAAAAAAATAAATAAATAAATAAATAAATAAATAAATTAATTAATCAAATGATGCCCTTTGCTGGAATATTTTAACATGAATCAGATAGAAAGATAAAGTAAAAAATCAACATATAGGCTAATGTTATATATAGGAAGCAAATCACTGACATCAATTCACAATCTAATGTATGCAAACAGGCACACAGTTTTCATTTTGTTACATCTTTTACAATTCTTTTAAACTTTCACTTTTCTTCTGGTTGCGTGAACTTCATCCTGTTGCTACTTGTTACTTGTGTATTGCTGTTATCTTCATGTTGCATCTTTTACATTTTTATCCTGTCACAGTATTGTCAAGTTATGTCTTTTATGATGTTATCTTGTGTATTTTACGGCATTTACATCTTGTGTATTTTGCATGATATTCATTTTGGTATGACTTTTACATTGTTATTTTATCACATTTTTTACTGCATTTTTATCTTATTGTGTCTTGTGTCGCTTTCATCTTGATGTGTCTTATGTTGTTGTCTTGACATGTTTTATTGACTTACTATCTTGTTATGTATTCTACATACTTTTCCTCTTGGAAGATGTCTTATTGTGGCTTTTACATGTTTGTCATCTGCTGTCTTTTTGGATTTCATCCTCAAGTTTAGGAACAGCAGCCCCAAACAATGGATTCTGACATTATAAAAGCTGAATTCTCGATTGTCATGGATAGAGATTAAAATAAATGTAAAGATTTTTCTTGTAGTGGCTGTTAAATGACAGACTTAAGTTGTTTTAAACTCCTTTAAAATAAGCAATATGTGAAACATTGGTGTGGTAACATTTATTTACGACATTTTAATCCAACTAAAACATCTGCATATTGGTAGTGATATGTTGTGTTGTGTAAATGACTTAAGTTTAGCTGCATGTACTTTTTGAGTAATCCCAGCCATGTACAGATTCATATCACAATAATAATCTTTACGAAAGTAGAGTTCACATAAGTAGAAAATACAAGCTCTGAAATTTCATTCTATATTTTTATTAATGAATGTCACATCAATGCCACCAGCACATTTTCATTTAATAGAAAAACCATGATACTTAACATTATAGATTTAGAGTTGTTTTTTTTTTTTAAGCCGACATATATATATATATATATATATATAACTGCATGAAACTCATGTTTGCATATGGCCTTTTCTCTTGTTTCACTGTTTTGTTTTTTTTTTTCTACTGCTGTATTTAATGGATGTATCTTGCTATCTGGCTTACCCTGGCCTGTGTTTTTGCTTCTTTTAGAACATTTTCACAGCTACAGTTAATTTGCTGTGGTGTGAAACAGTCGCAAACTTGGAGCGATCTCGACTTAGTTCAATGTCTTATCACGGTGGGAAAAAAAATGCAAGCAGACTAAAGGGTCTAAAGGGTCTTGGCGGTGCAGTTCTTTTTGTTCACACCTGATTGTAATTACTGTGTTCACACCTGGACAAATGAACTGTACCAATAGGGAGACAAAACAACGATTTAACTGGACTAAAAAGTCCAGGAGAGAATACAGTTCACATGTTGGACCTTTGAGGTACCTCAGTGTTTTTAGAAAAGAAAATGGATTTGGGATCACGTCTCCATGTTTAGTAGTCACACTAAAAGCGGTGTCCGTATGGCAAGTGTTGAACATGAGAAATGGTTCTCTAAGTGTACATATGGCCATGTGACTCTGTTTTAAGACAGACTTAAAATGAATCGGGGGCTGTCCTCTGTAATGACACCTTGTTTATAATGACTTACATGCATAATTAGTATACACATATAATTTGGCGTATCTCCGACTCTGTCTTTCCCTTTCTATCTGTCTCTGTCTCTCTCTCGCCATCCCTCCCTCTTTCTCTCTCTTTCCTTTTTTACACCAGTAGCACCTGGACCTACACTATTCATCATGTGGATGACTCGGAACATGAATTAGTTTTCTTTTTTTCATGGTGGAAGATGAGAGGGCCAGATGGCAAAAAATTAAAAAAAAAAAAAAAAAAAAAAAGGTTCTGGAAATAAAAAAAAGGAGGGAGAGCATGGGTGAAGGAAGGAAGGAGGAAAGGAAGCAGGGAAGGAGTAGAGAATGACATATATTTTTTTTTGCCAGTATATTGTTTTCTGTTCTTTACAGACTGTCTTCTATGTTATCATAGAGGGCACATGGTAGTGTTGGATTAAGGCCTCGGATTTTTTACGCCATTACGCTCTGCATTAGAGCTCTTCACATGGCCTCCATTGTCGTTTCTTTATACTTCAAACAAGAAAATTGTGAAACTCTAATTAGTCCGTATAATTGCAGCCGGATGAAGCACTGCCAATCGGTGCTAGACTCATGCAAGGTGGAGTGGTTTTGTTCGCTGTCTTCTTTTCATGGTGGCCTGGCCTCTCTTTATGTCTCTCCTTCTCTTTTGCTGTTCTCCGTCTTTCTCTTCTTCTTCTCTCTTAGCTTTGAGCTCGTCCCTTTTTGTAAAAGCAGAGAACAGGCTCGACTCAAGAGGGCCACAAGGTGAGGGCTGTGTTATTAAGAGCACCAATTGTGGCCAATTACACTTGTGCGAGTGCACGTTCAGTACCTGCTGCATGTGGTTTAGATGTGGGTGACCAGCGGCGGACTTCAACCAACAGCACGCCTCAACACTTCAGCAACTGCTTGTTTTCTACTCAGACCAACAATGAACTCTGTGCATCTGCTGTTTGTTTGCTTAGCTACTGTATTTGTCCTTATCTGCATTCAGGATGAAAAACAGGTTCTTTTTTTCATTATCCTGTTGTATCAAGCCAAGCGCAAACAGCAAAGTCTACTCTGCGATAACATGCTGCCTTTGTGGAGTAATGGAGACATGCTTAGTGGTGAGACTGCAAAGATATGATGGTAAATATGACATGGAGGAAACAGTAAATTCTGGTTGATGATTATCATTTCATAAACAGTTATCATTATACACAAAAGCAGTGCTTTTACAGCTTCAGTTTCCTTCCGTAGTTAGATTTAGACACTATTCATTAACCGCTGATACAGTCTGAAAGGGGCTGATTCCCCTAAATCAGTCGTTCCCAAAAGTTTTTAGTTCAAAACCCAAATGATAAATGTTGTAGCTTAAGTCAGTATTTTACAGTAATTTCATCCTGTTTTCTTTTACATCCTTTTTCTTTCATGTTGTTTTCATTTTATGACCTCTCTATCTGAGGCCTCTGTTGTACATTTCATTTGACTTTGAGGTCGACATTTATTAAATACTTTCATAAAATACTCTTCTATCTTAATTAGGAACTGCTGCTAGAGTCTACACACTTTAAGCTCTCGTCTAATTTTCAAGTTTCACGTCAAACCTCCTCTATTCAAACTAGTCCAACTCCTGCTTTTGTTTAATATTTTATTTAATATATTAATCTATTATAATTTTGTGTATTATGTGTATGTTATTATTTTTATATTGATCTGTTCTCGTTCTCTGCTCAGTGGCTTTGAGTGTCTTTGAGAGGCACTTTTGAATCAAATGTATTATTTTCATCAGTATTACTAAAATCAATTTACATTTCATATTAATCTTAAATATTGGACCACAACAGATGACAACTCAATAGAAACCACGTTGGCCCAGTTTGGATTCTGATTATAGACTGTTTATAGTCAGCAGATAGAGGAACTGTGACATCACTCACTTGCATCTGAACTGTAGTAGTTTGTAATTTAGTCATCGCCCTGTTAGCTTTTTGGAGCCAGAAATGACCACATTTGCATAAAAGGGGTGGGACTGTGTAGGAGGTCAGAGGTGAAGTGCTAAGTGCTAGAAAATAAGTTAATGTTCATTAATTTTGCCCTTAATGGAGTACCTAAACTTGGCCTATGATCTTCTTACAACCACATGTAGTTCTTGAGCCAACACATAAATTCATATTTTACCAAATAAATCACATTGGCTCAAATATTTGACAGTGATCAGATATGTGTCCACGTTCTTTGAGGTGGAACAGTAAACACAATGGTCATCTATGTTAACTGCACAAAACTATAACACATTTAAACCACTGCACACATGTAAAAGTGCCAGAGTGGCGTTGAGCAGCTACTGTCACACTATCATTCATGGTTACGAGGCCAGTGCGTTACCCGCTACGTTAACTTCATGACCTCTGGACACAATCTCAATTAAATTTCTGATGAATCCATGATTCATATACAGTCTCCTGTCACTGGCCTGTCATTCAGCGCATCCTGACAAGATAGCAGGCCTGTAAATTTATTTTTGGACCAGATGCAAATAAAGGCAGTGGCTCAGGGATTCAAGAGAAGAGAGGAAAAAAGAAAAGACAGGCAGAGAAGAGAGAGGATGAAAACATCAAGGAAATGATTGTGGGGAGGTTGAGTCTGTTCGCTGCACACCAAAGGGGGTTAAGACAGGGTTTGGCTGGCGAAGACAAGCCAACAGAGACACAGAGCGCTAAATCTAAAAAGTTTTTCAGGCATTGTTTAGAATCCCTAACAAGGGGGACTGTGAACAACAAGGAACATAATTTGGATTTTTCCCCCCTCCTCTGTTTTCCTTTTCCATGTACCCAAGCACATAAATAGCTATCTTAACAACTTGATGCTATTTTGAATAGGGGCTGCATCTCCCTGTGGATTTCCAAGAGTGAGGCAATTTGCCGGCGAACAGGTGCATTTTTAATGCTTTCATACAATTAAAACAGAATCTACCTTCCCTCTCCCTTCCCTGTTTTCAGAGGCGCCCTCCTTTCATACTTAGGTTGAATTGATTTAGTTTGTCTAATTAAACTCAGAATAAGATGTTAATTACCTAACAAGGTCACCTCTCTCTACTACCAAATTTACCATTGGTATCCTTTCTTGAACAGTATTTCCTTCAAGGATTCAAAGGGAAAATGGAAGAATGGTGTTAATTGCCTATATGCAGTGTCCCATTTTTAAATTTCAACATCTTTTTTTTCCCCCAGAACTTTCTTTTTCCTGGTTCTTTTTAAGCTTTTAGAAAATGGGGATTCATTGTGCCATTGTTCCTTTCTCTCTTGTCCTCTACTCAGAAATGATGCGTCAACTCATCACAATATGGCCTTTGTCTACATTTACCAAGTTTCCCATACTCACTGAAGAGGAAGAGAGGAGGAATGGTAGACACAATGGTTTGTGTTAAGAGAGAGCATGGATCAGAGAACGACTGCAAAGGGAATTTTCCTCACCGCTGCGCGATGGTTCACCCTGAAGCAGTTAAAACTTGGTGTGTTTTCAACAGTGCTCTAAAAGTGTCTACTGTTAATGCAGATATTCTAATATTTTAACACAAAAAACTTAACACTGCTTGCTGAAAATTCAATATTGACTGATTCTAGTGGTTGATTTGTTGTTTTGGGGAGAGTTTTAAGGCCAATTATTGAGCGACAGCAGAACTTTGCCTACAATTTGCAAAAAGCTTTGACTAGATCCTATGTCCACGTTTGTGTCCATGATGACTGTCTCTATAATCCAACATTTCTGAGATGGATCCTGATCACGTTACGTGCACTCCCAGAAGCTTTGACAGTTTCCAAATCTTTGAATATTTTTGTTTTTTATTTTCTTGGAGGTAAATATTAAATGTAGGATTTGTTGAGTCTGACATGGAAGAGCTGTAACAAAATCTACCAACTAGAAGTCAGTTCTATCACTTTTTTTTTTTATGAACTATCATGATCTCCTGTCCACATTTCTAACATCCATTAGCATTACCATCCCCAAACTTTTTCGACTAAAGGCCCCAAAAGTATATCTCGTCAGGACCCAAATTTGCGTGCATCATGAATAGATGTAATGTCTATATTTTTACTGATTCTTCCACGGTTTAAACCATGTTGAATTAAATGCAATACAATACTCAAATATCAGAAAATCAATCAATGATAGAAAGTTAGCCTCTACCATTGTATTGACAAGAAGGCCTGGCAAATCTCACAGTCTTAGACCATGATTAATCTTAATTTTGTCATATGATCTGGTTCTCAGAAAAATGAAGATGCTGCTCAAGAAATAATGAAAAGAAATACTGTACATCCATGAGCTGCTCATGTGTAATCAGCCCGATTTGCACAGATGGTTTAGATTTATCTGACAATGTAAAAATATTTTTGATTATAAAAAAAATCTGATGGGACAAATTAGGCCACTACAATCTAGTGATTATTGGAAACATCTGGATTTATGGTTACTTCATTCAGATAATATTGAAATATTGTAATAATTTTGGTCCAAAATGTGGCAAAATGTCTAGTCTCTAGAAAGTCTCCAGAAACAAGATGAAGGAAAGTGTTGCTTGCAACTTACCTACATTTTATAGAATGTGAGAAAATTACGATTCTGATTATGGATCACGATTCTACCTCAAAAGATTGTCATATGATATGATCTTTTAGCCCAGACCTTCTGACAAGTCAAAGCTAAATGTCACCTAAGACTTTTGCACAGCACTGTAGTTTTCATTTTGTTCCTACTATTTTAGTAAGGAAAATAAATTCAGTATCATATCATTGTCATTACCACTTGGTGACCCAATAAAAAGAGTTCTATGACTCATTGTGGGTCCTCTGCACACCCTTTCATTAACATCACAACAATAGGGGGCTTGTCTTCATATGGAATGTTGCAAAAATCTTCAATTATTTTTAAGCTCGGTTGACTGTAAAGGTTTTGTCTTTATGTTTTATTTCAGTCTTCATGAAACCATTAAGTGACCTCTTTTCACTGGTATGGAAGCATTAAGTATTGTTATATTTCTTCACTTAGTTTTCCTTGCTTTTGTAACCTCTCTTTTTTGCATTCTGACTACTTCAAAGCACTTCAGACTGTTGCTCATAAGATCAAGTGCTCAGTCAGCAGTATACATTAGTCCACTTGTTAACAAGGGTGTGATTCTTCTTCACCAAATCTGCAAAAATGCAGTGCAGTAAAAACATCTAAACCAGAAATTAGCTCTCCTGTGTCTGCGTATTGTGTGAACAATGCCTGCATGCAAATTTCTGGACTTCTGCAGACTTGCACCCTGGCACATTTTATGAACAAGTTTTCAGGAGGTCCAAATCCACTATTCATCAAGAGGTCTCAAATGGACTTGGAGCGCAGAATACCCAAGACTTTGGCTGAAGATTACCCAGATTTCATGTTCATTTTTGTGGAGACTATCAAATTTACAGACGCAGACTATTCAATAATGTGAGATAGATAAGGATTTTGGATGAAAATGAGTAAGCCCACAGGCTTAAGATCTGTCTTGTAGTGTTTACTTAATTCAACACCCTCACAGACCTGACGGTGTGATTAACACGTCACCTCTGAAAGTCCCAAAAGTAGACTTTTGGATTTGGCCGGTGCTTTTGTTCACTGTTGATTAGCACACACATACCAGTGTAGTAAAACAAAAATTGGTGTGACATCATGTCCATAAAGTTCACTGCAAATCATTCCTGCATCCATTAGCTAAACTCATCTTGGTGCCAATGGACAGTTTCAGTCTTCAGCCCCTTTAAAGGCAGTACTTTGTCGCAATGACTGTGTTCCATGTACATTAGTTATCATCTGTTGGGTTTTTGGAGTATCCCATCTTTGTGTTTCTGTCTGTAACCACGCTATCCTAATTTCAGTATCCTGGATACTCATCCCAGTTTTGGGAGGCTTGGATACTCTCACCACTAAACAACTCTTTCCTTTTACTACAGTTGTGGATTACTGCACAGGTGCACTACTATATGACCTAACAGACACCAGTATAGCAGCATCAGCGAAAGCACTTACTGCAAGAACAACAGTGACACAGAGTTATGTCTTTTGATGAAGAAATGAAAATCACATGTTAGATTAGATGGGAAAGAAAACCATCAGAATTCTGCAGTAAAACAATCAAGTGGATGGTCATTTGTCCAATATGAACAGTGCAGTCAGGTCAGGTCATGGTGGAAAACATTACAGAAATATTACCATCTGGATTAACATTAAAACCAGTCCCTGGACTCCACTGTGGCGACCCTCTGACATCAATCACAGCTGCAGATGTTCGTCTGCCTCCTTGTTCTATGTGGTAACAAAATATCAGCTGAAGAAGTTTACCTGTTGATGTCGTTTCCCATTGCTGGCAGTAGGTAAATACCTGTAAAAGATGTTGGCATTTAATAGTGCTAAGTCTGCTTTAAAAGGAAGTGGCCTTGTTTTTTAAAGTCACTGTAACTTTAAAATTAGGCAGTAGCTGCTGAAATGTCAGAATAAATGACCACATTATGTAGTAAACATTACACACAGCAGCAGTATGAGTAACTGGGATACTAGTATTTATCATAAAAACAGGGATTTGAGTATCCACATTTCTCTCTGTTCCATGTAAACACCATATCGGTCAAAATCAACATACGCCTCATAAGTAGGATACTAGTATGCATGTAAACACAGTCAATGAGGCTTTGAAAGAACATAGAGATGCAGTAAAGAGTGAAGAGAATGAACAGGAGAAAGGTGAGGAGAAGAATGTAAGAGAAAGCAGCAGTTAAAAGAAAAAAGGGGAAGTTAGGGGGCAATGGGGGAAGGAGAAGGGGGAGGTGAGTGGGAGGTAAATTAGGTGTGTAATGTGAGGTTGATAGGAAGTGATTGAGTGTGGTGACCTCCTGTCAAGAATTGGCCTGCTCTTCGGCAGACCTTCCTCCCCACTGACACTCCGACAAACCTTCTACTCCTTGTTCTTCTGCAAAGATACAGACACTGCATGCATGCAGAGATTCTCCTTCATTTCCTACCCGCTGTCTCCAAGACCAACCTCTGTATTAGGATTATACTTTGAGTTTCAGGATGCCTGCTGTATGCATATTATCAATACATGACTCGGCCTTCGTTCTTCATGCATGGATACGGCGTTACTCAAATGAAAATGTTGTCGAATTAACCTCAATATGGAATTTATACTTCCTGAAGCTAAAACTAATCTTTTCAGTACTTAAACTTGAACTTGCATAAGTGCAGTTTATTGAAACCCACTAAGACCAGGATGTTTTAATGTGAACTATAAACAAATTTTCCTTATTCAGATCTTTCTCTTAATTTCTAATTAAAGATTGTTGATATAATTACGACTTCAGATGCGAAAATGCAGCTCATTAAGATCTCTTGGTGTTGCTTAAATTTCATAATGAAGAATAACCAAAACATATGCATCTTAAAATAACTGCAGAGCTGGCAAGTGTTGCAATTAAGTGACTTTTTAAGAGGTTTTCAAAAGGTTTCTTATTCATTTTGGGCGTATGATCATCACTTAAAAGTCTCTTTCATGTCTATTGAGAACCCTCACCAATCATGAAGCTAACAGAAGTGGTATACTATGAGAACACAGAAAATGCAGCCAACCGCAATCAGTTTTATGAATTTTACCAACTCTTTACTTGCTTTGCGTTTATTCAGAGTAAAAACACACTGTTACGGAGGATAATTTTATTCAGGATTTACAAATCAATCTTTGAGCTTTTTGAAAAGCCAGAAGGTTTTATGGATGGAAAAACAGGGATATTTTAGTTGCGTCTTGGAATCAGTTAAATCACACAACTATGTCAACTCATGACTCACCTTTTCTGAGTTCCTCTTTTTTTTTTAATGGAACCTATTCATTCATTAAGAAGCATTGCTCTCCATACTTCCTTGGCTTTCAATCTCTAATGTTTGCTGATGAGTAGAGCTTTTTATGACAGCTGATTTCTGGGTTTTGCAGTGCAAAAACAGTTCAGGAAGGACTACACAGTACTACAAATATAAGCAACAAAAAACAAATCGTAGCTATCTGGACTTTGTATGTTCAGTGCAGGACCTGCCCCTTATATTTATTCCTCCTCCTAGTTGCCTACTGTAGTATCCACTGTCCACTGCACTGTGGCATCACCTCCCTCTGTTTAATCTTTTTTGTTCCATCTTTATGCCACTTCCTTCTTCTCCTCTTTTCTCCCTTGTCGCTCTCTGCCTCAGCCTGTGTGTGTCGCTTCCCCTTTGTGGGTGACGAGAGGAACAGAATGACAATTATCTAAAACACAATTAAAAAGTGTTAATCTGATTATTTTTTACTGGATAAAGCACTCGAGTGACATTGAAAGGTGCTTAGAAATAGCCATGCGTGCCCTTGCTACAACATAGATTAAAACATATTGTGTGTGTTGAGTGCAGTGTGTGTACAGAGCTTTCGTGGATTTATTTAGGTCAGAAAGTCTTTTGGATCATTTGATGTCAGTGGCATTAATTTGGTGAGAGTTACACATTTCTCAAATTGCTGGCAAATAAATGTTTCTTCTATTATCTTCTAAAAAGTGTACTCTAAGATGTCGTCTCTTTGCCTTTCAAAGTTGCATTCACACACTGGAAACAAGACAAGAGGTTGGCCTGTGAAACAAATAAATCTAATTTAAGCAGGAAATCAGATTTATTTGAGGTTATTAACTGTATTTATGTGATGTCCCTATGACTCTCTGCTTTGTTCATAGGATGTAGACTTATTTCTATACATTTAAAGCAATATATAATGCTTTAATTGCTGTCTGACCATTTTCTTCAGTTATTTAGATTTTAGTAATCCATGATTCAGTGTTATATTTTGATTGTTTGGCAATGTCCATGTTGTCATGATGTCATCCTGATAGGAAGCCCTTCATAGTCCTGGTTAGATTGTTAAACATATAACTATAGTTGTATGATGGATGATGGCAAATTAAATAAATTGATTATCAGCTGAAGCTGTAAACAGCAGGGTTTTATGTTATATATTTATTTATTTATTTATTAATTTATTTTGAAGGCTTTGTTGACCCATCCTCCCTCTTGTGTGTGAACTCTGTTGCTACATAAATGGACCTGAGGCCTGGGAGTCCTCGTGTACACTGGAAAACTATTGTGTCTTTTCAGGGAACATTTAAACCAATATGTTCACCTCACAGGTCTCTGTAAAAGTCTTGCCACCCATTAGTAGCACAACCATTTGATAACTTTCTCTGGTGAAGAGTTGCTATTGTATTCCTAGTTTGTTGCCACCATGAGGGCAAGATAAGGCTTTCTGCTACTTCCCACAAGTTATTTTGCCAGGCTTATGCAGCTGGATTAGACTTTATATAAACAGCAGATGTAGCCACCTTGTTCTGGGACTGCTGTTTTCAAGCCATCAGTTTGAACTGGGATCTGTGGAGGCAGAAGTGACCATATTTGGACAAAAGGGTGGAGCATGAAAGACAATGCATGAGCTAATACCAAGCACTAGCTTATTAGCATGTTAAAATAGACTGAATGATTCGTTGATTGATTTTATTCATCGGACAAACCAGTGTAAACACTTCACAGATTTTCCATTATTCCCAGATGTCAAAGGTGCCCTGCCACACACAACGTTTCTGCTGGTAAGGTTTTGCCGTGCCGCCACATCATACATTTCATACAGAAAAAATCAGCATAAATGACCATTAAGTTTCACTTTCACTTCTGTGGGCGGCATGGTCCGCATCGGCCCAGACCATCATAGTATTATAAGTAGGACAGAAACCGGCTGAGCCCTGAACTTCTGGTGACATTACGGGCGATTAAACAAATAAAGTTTTGCTGTCTGTCAAAAAAGTTTTTCATGCAATGAACTGAAGTATCTGAAAGTCTAATATGCCACAAACCAACTCTTAAAGTCCAAATCAGCAGACATCATAGCCTTCTGTTACATCTGTGGAAATTATTTACTTGACATAGGAAAAAAAAGTTTAGATTAGATATTAACCTATTCAGAACACTCACCACTGCAAACACACACACATGTTATGGCTTTCAGTAAATAAGTTGTGTGACGTCCTGTACTCTGGGTGATAGACTCTTTTATCCACTTTCAGTGCTGCAGTACCCATGATAAAAACTATGGAAAGTATAATGCCTTTGCAGCGAAAAGAAAAATGATGACCTGAACGTATATGATATTTTCTGTTTGATAAAAGCTTTATATGCAGCCAGATAACAGTAAATAATGTGGAACTACATGTCATTTGATCCTTGCTTTGATATGACAAGAATGTTTCTTTCCTTTAGCTGCTGCTTGTGACATGTATGTGTATATAAGTTGAAGATGATGTAGTAATTTCAGAACTGTTGGGCATATAATGTATTTACCACTGCTACAATCCTAAAATGGATGAATTTGAGCCAGTAAAATGTTTCTGGATTGAAACATTTTGGACCAGTCAAACTTAGATAACATATGATAAATATATGTACTGTATGTAGCAGTGAATGTGAGCCAGGCTGTTCTGCCTGTTTCTCCATCTATTCACGCCTTCCATCCTCTATCTATTACTTTATCTTTTCTTCCTTCTTCCTCTTCCCTTCCTAGTTCCCCTATTTTCTCCTCTTTTCTTTGCCCTCATGAACACCCCCACCCCCCACCCCCATGCTGTTGTATTTATTGCTGTATTTATTTCTGCTGAAAAGCCAGTCTAGTTCATTTGCTAGTCGGCCGGGCAGAGCAGGGCCCCTATTCTTAGGCTTTTATTAACATCATGGACTGCACAACAACAGCTACAGAATCTATTATTCATTAAGTGTAACCAATATAAAATTTAAAACAGTCTGGGCTTTTTTGTGGAATTATGTAAGGTCAGCATAATTTTCTGCCTATTACTAATATCTATATCATCTTTTCCTTAGTCAGCTCTATTTAAATATGCAATCATTTACAGCTTTTGACTATATGTGTGTGCACACCCAATTTCCAATATTCCACTAGTAGACTTTTTATGCTGACATCAATGGCAAGCTATTAAAGACAGTATTTCATTATTGGTTCCTCTTCCCCAGTGGTTATTTACAATCCCATATATACTAAGCACTGATATTAAAGGAGACCATTTTAATGAGGTGCTATCTGCCATGGCAATATGTCTTTCTCCGAATGAGATTGTGTTTAAAGATTTTATCAAGAAATGGCTGTTCGGCAGGGTTATGTTTTGTCCATGAAATATGCATTTCATATCTCTTTCATTTCATTAACATAATTTAATTTGTGCTTTGCATTCTGTGCATAATACATATTTGATTTACAAAACAAATATTTCCATTAGAAAATGAATTTCATGCACGCAAAAGGCAGAACTGAAAGATGTATTGTAAGGAAATAAGAAAAAAAAAGGAATTGTATTATCTTTGACTCAAGGAAAAAAAGAATCTGTGCCAAGGAGAAACACACTCAGTAGATTTCTTATATATGAGTGTGTTGTGTGTGTGAGAGGGGTTTGTGTGTGTACTGCATGTGTGTGTACATGCTGCTATCGGTGCATGTTTGTGTAGACTGTATGTAAATGTGCATTATAGAGGCAATGAAAGCTGAGGGTATATTGCATAAAGTTTAGAGCAATATAACTCAGATTGATTTACATGGCTTGCATAGTGCCCCCCCCCACACACACACACATTCCC
>JAPQRP010000019.1:11933119-11950110 GCA_037367295.1 Apogon hyalosoma | reverse complement strand
ACAGTCCCCCCCACCCCCTAATGTTAAGTGCAGGAGGGGCAGTGTGCATTTGACTTTGTATTATTGTAGATATATGTCTACTTTTTTAATGTGAAAGAAGCACACAGGCCCATTTTCAATGTTGATTTTGTGTCACCACTCTTAAAAGTAAGACCAGCCGTAAGAGAGGATTCTGTACAATCTATCGTGTCCTATGAGCAACGCGTACATCAAAAGGCTTTCACTGTTGTCTCCAAGGTGTGTGTGTGCGCGCTATCTTGCCATGCATCTCTTTAAAGTGGCCATCTTTTATTCCTTTACTTAAGAGATGTTGAGCTCTTCTTACTTTAGCCACCGGTGGGAAAGCCCTTTGGTGTGATAAATTATGAAGTTCAACCCCCCCTTTTCCGTTTCCCTTTCCTTTTTCCCAGGGAACGCTACTAGTTTTAATTAAAGCACTTCACCTTGCTAGTTTAAAGGCTATCACGGGCCCAGTGATAACTTAGAGAGAGTGTGAGCGAGAGGGAGATGGTGCGCAGGGCTTTGGATAACACCGAGCATTTAAAACCGGCCCTGGCGAGTTCATATTAATTTGGCTTATCTCCAAGTATAAGAAAAAATAAAAAATCCAGGTACAAGTGAGACAGATCCCAGGATTTAATGAGCTCAAAATGTAAAGGCAATGTCAAAACAGTTTTTTTTTTTTCCCACCTTAACTTTTTTCCTGTTCGAAGGGGGAGGAAGCGAGGAGAGAACTTGTCTAAGCTAAAAGCCAAACAGTAAGATCAGTGTTTCAGGGGTAACTAGTATTAGCAGGGATTTCAGGCTTGTTTGACACGGCGCGTTGAAGGAATGGCTTAAAATAGACGGCGGCAGGTAGAGGAGGTACGCGGTGGGAGAATGAAAGGGAGAGTGAGGTAGACAGGAAGAGAGGGAAGGCTAATACCTGGGCTTCACTCCGCTTTGTCGCCCCGCTGATAGAATGCTCAGAGGATATTACCGCTTTTCAACCCAATCGCTCTTTTTTATCCCCATCTCTCTCTCTATCATTGACTGACTTCTTTTCTCTGCCTTATGTCTTCTCCCACTCTCTCTCACTCTCTTTCTCTTGTCTGTTTTTGCGCACACATACACACCCGCCCACTTACAGCCTTTTTCTCTCCGAGGTGTTTGCCTGCCTGGCTAGCGGGAGCTAAGTATTTATATAAGTCTGTGACAGGTGCGAGCAAGTTGACGGCAGATGGGGCGAGGTGGAGAGGGTTGTACAGGAGTTAAGGCAGGTGATAGCATCACAAATCTCCTGCTTCCTTCTTTTTAAGGCGGTGGGTGAGTGTCTCAGGATGACTCCTTTAACATAAGCCTCTTCTGAACTGTGGTTTTAGTACTTAACACCCGCATTTCAAACCAAATCCCAAACCAGCGACTTGAGATTGGAGTTTTAAAGAAGGGGGAAAAAAAGGTGCCTGATATCATAATATGTAACTTTGCAGGCTGTATCCTACCAGTGCAGGAGGGTAGAGTGCTTATTAAGCATGCACACAGGGTGCGTAGCGCACAGAGCCTGTTATTGTATTGATTTTCCCGATATAGAGTGAAACCTCATTTGTTTCAGTGCACAGTGCAAATATGTTTTATTCTTGTTTTGCCTCATATAAATCATGCAACATGCATTTTTCCAGCTGTTCAGTTTTCTTGATAAGGCTCTGTTTGTCAGGGCTGTAAAGAGATCTCAGGCTTTTCCATTTTTCAGCAGTAGAAGATCACTTGGAGACACTTGAATATAGGAAATGATGTCTAGGTTCTCAGGTGCTCTCAATTGTTTGCCACTTTATTGTTTGCATAAATGGATGTTGATGACTTTTCATTCTGTGATTCAACTCAGCACAGAAATACGTTATGACATTCAAGATGAGTGGATGTGATAACTGAAAAGTGTAGCCAACTCTTCACAATAAAATGTTACCATTGTACATTTCTGCAAACCACAGATATGTGTAATATCAATAATTTTTAACCAAAACAAGACAAGACAACTTTTATTTTTGGTTTGTTTTTCATAGCATTATTACTTATTTAACTGTCTATAGGTAAATTTAAGCATTGACAACACTTGGATTAGAGTTAGAGAAATAATCCAGGGTTTGGTTTAATGCAGAAACAGTCTAAATAATGGGTTCAAAACGACTCATAATGTATTTATCAAAGTCATTAATTTATTTATTTTTCAAACTGCTTAGTCTTTGAGAGGGTCACAGGGGTGCCAGATCCTATCCTGGCCAAATTCTAATCCTCAAGAGTGAAAGTAAACCACCATCTTTTCCTAAACTAGCATTTTCATTTCTTGAACTTAAAAACTTATGTGATCTATCATCCACCTCAGCGTCCTTCAATGAAAAATTACACTGACAAACAACTTTCATATTAAATGTATCTTTGGTTTTGCATACACATTTTTTCTCTACTTTTTGCAGTTCTGTTCATGCAACAAAAGACAAGAAAAGGTGTAAACAACAGCAGAATCTGTCAAACACCATTAGCTCTCATTAAACAAGTGTCACAATCATGATAAATCACAGATATTTTGAGGTGAGACAAAGTGTAATAACTATAAGCTAACCATTTTATGTCATGATCACAAAAACTTAACTCTATACCCAGGGGCAGTACAGTATTAGTATTGATTAAGAATGTAGGTAATTTACAATATGTATGATTCTAAAACATAACAAATGATACTTAAAGGACCATATAATCGATGCAGATGATGCAGAATTTGATGACTGAAGCCTTCCTGAACCCTCATCAATCATATGTCTAAAGATATAATGACTAAATGACCAATTATTAACTTATTACTGGTAATGTACGAAGTGAAATGTGCACGTTACACTCTACTTTTGGTCTTGTAATATTTCTATAATGTAATAACAAAGCCATGTCAGAAAGCAACACCCATGATCCCGTGCTACGTGATATATGATCTATTTCTACAAGTTTTATTATTGTTTTAATCATGTATTATAATGAATTTTTGCTTCTTGATCTCTACTCTAATATGCTTCTCCTTACATTTTACATCGAGACAGAATATTGCTACATAAGACACCTCTAACAAACAATTTATTTGTTTTATTAAAGAAACATGGAGACTTTTATCCAGTCTAAATTGAAGGTGTTATTCACTAGACACTGAGCCTCCTGAAACTGTCATGTACACACTGATTCTCTGCAGCAGCTTGAAGATTGAATTAGTTAAAAAAAAATATATAAGTCACTATAGTGTATGAGTGAGGGTATTTTTAGGATGGGTTTGCTTTGCATAAACATATTTAAAAGCTGTGTGAATAGCTAAAATTTCAGCAGGACCAGCAGTTTGCATGTACCCTTTTCACAGTTTAAGTGAATCAAGCATTAGACTTCACTTGACAGGGAACATCCTCTAGTTTCTGTGTTTAACATGTGGCTGGAATAATGTTTAAAGTATATTGGTGTGAACATGGCTCAAATGTAACCCTTAACATAACTAAAAATAGGTTTCCGGTGACCTGGTGGATATGAAGAGGCTAAACCGTTCATATCCAATGCACCATCAGGATTAAATGGAGTACAATTAAGTAATGGCATTACCTGCATTGCTGTAGATAAGCAGAGTGTGAAGCCACCACAATAGCCCACAGGCTAGATGTGTTAGTTGGGAAGTACCTACTCAGGAAACAACATATAACAAACATATCCCCTTCCTCAAACAAACATGTCCCTGTCTCCACATTATCACCTTAGCCTGAACAAAATGCCTCTCTTTGCTCTCGTCTGCATCCATGAGCGCAGGTAGCACAGCTTGTTTGTTAACATCAACACCAAAGAGAGGGAGAGAGGCAGAGGAGGGGAAAAAAATCAATCTAATACTGCAGAACTATCAGATCATATGAAATTATGGATTCTTGGTCTGAGCATTCAGCCCTTGTCTGCCGAGCTGTGCAAATCAATTCAAACAGACACAAAGAGCAAACACACGCCGAACGCCACAATAGGAAATTGAAGCGAGCGGAGCCTCCCTTTTTAAAATATGCCGCTACATATTTGTTTTGTGGATTACCATTCTGAAATGAAATTTGAACAGTTACTTAAAATAATATGCAAAAGATATTTCCTGCTTTTTTTTTTATTATTCCTCTCCTCCATCCCCTCGTCCTTTTGTTTGTTGGAGGAGTGGGGAGCGATGGTAGAGGCCACAATGTAAACAGACACACAGAGCTGCTGTGATGCTGATTATGTTTCCAAAACATATTTTGGGGCCTTATCCCCATTGCAGGGAGCTGAGTATTTATCTTTTTTGTTTCCATATTGTAGTGTTGGTTTTGAAACATTTATGACAGTATCTGAGGCGCAGTTAAAAAAAAAAAAAAAAGGGGTGGGTGATGTTGCATTTGAGCTTTTCAAGGAGAAAAATGTGTGTCGTGTGAGGTGCAGGCAACATTCATTGACATCGCCGGTTAAAAGGCAACCTTGCTCCCAGGTGGGAATCTGCTGTGTGAGAAATAAGAACAGCAAATATTGTGAATCGGGTGCTTTAATGTAAGTATTCTTCTTAGTGGCCCCATTTTCAGCTCTAGTGTTTTCAGCCCTTTTAGCAGTCTTCTCTGTGCAGGATGTTATATCAGATTGACGACGTCCCTTAATTGTATTTCATCTTTGGTGACACCTGAGCAGAATAACTATTAGAAATGCTGTTTGGAATGAAATCAAATTCATGCACCCACTCAATACTCTCGCTCAATTGAAGTGCTTTTTTATGAACCAACAGTATCACATTGCAAAGAGAACAAAAGGCCTCTTGGATTGTGTTCCACTGAGCTGCCTTTACACTCCTTTAAACCTTCGCCCTGCTATATCACTGCATCCTATCTCTGTAGCTCTATACTCTTCTTCTGTAAAGGCACTAAAAATTTATGTCCCAGACTTCTTCCTCCCCTTACTGCTTTTTAAAGGGACATCGTCCTACTTACCTACCTTTCAGTATTTCAGCAGTATGCTTTGTAATGCCCCTGTTTTCCCCAAGGAGCCACTCCATCCTACCTTTAACCCTGCTCTGCTGCACTACTACATTTTTCAAAGAAAGTTTTTGAAAACAAAAAGCACCAGCAGAAAAAAATAGAACAACCTAAAACAGTAGTGTTCCTGCATCTTGTATTTTTCTGCAGACGTGGACCCTTTTGAGTGTCGACTACCATTTTCTTTCAGTAATGTCACCCCTCCGGTTTGGATTAAGGCGAATAGGGAATTCTTTCTTCACTGAGGTCAAAAGTTGTGTCCCTGGTTGGTTGTTGTTTGTTCATGGTTGAAATCCATTTTACACTGACAGCCAGGGTTAATAAAACATGAAGTTTAAAAGCGGATATTTCTTTATCACATTCTGACTCCATGTACATTTTTTTGACACAAACCTTTCTTCAAGGTAAAAAGAAGTGTGGGTGTCTTCAATGAGAGGTTTCCTTCGTTTTATTTGGGTTCCTATTAGTGTAAAGTCTTCAGAGAAAACCTGTCAGACATCAATCATGATGTCACAATGTTTAAATGAAAATGTGATGTTGTATATGTATATAAATTTGTTTTTGGGAGGGAGCAGGTCGTCAACGAAAAGGTGAGGGGAGCTCACTTTCATTCTCTCACAGCTTTATCTACAGAACTATATAATCCACCATGTCCCCATACAGGTCCGTTGCATTACTTGTAGAGGTATGATGCCGTTAGTGGGGCTTGGTTCAAAAAAGGCGTGGACTGAAGGCCAGGGGTTTTCAAGTGCAGGCACCCACCTGAAGAAGCCTTTGTAATCTCATCATCATTAGAAATACCTTATTGCCTATTTAGTCATGACTGCATAGTATTAAACATAAATACAATACTTGAACCCTGATCTTGGAGAGTCATTCTTGGCTTTGTTATACTTCCTACATCCCTCCAATCAACCCAAACCACCAAAAAAATATATTCTTATGAGAAACACTCACTGTGGGACTGTGTTTGAAGATAACAGTGTAACTCTGGAAGCAGTTAAGTAGTCTGTAAACTTAATTTGTAGAAGACAGGGGTTACAGACTGGGATGTAGCCTGTTGTCAAGGAGTTAGGCACTCTTGAACTCACAGATACATCTGATTGTATTTTTCTATGTCAACAAATCCCATATGAAAACCAAATTAACACTAAATTAACTCTTTCTCTCTATTCTCTCTTTCTTTAATTAGAGAAAAAAAAAAATCAAGGTTCTTCCTAAATAGTGGTCATCAAAATGATGGGGCCAATAGAGCAAGCAGTGTCTGTGCACTCCAGGGAAGTTCACATTTACTCGTTTTTATTTTGTAGTGTTTTCTTTGACGAGGTTTTCTTATTATAATGTCTCTATTTTATAATCTCTGTGTAAATACCCCCCTGTGACAGCTCTGTCTGCTTTTATTGGTGTCAAAATGAGAGCTCCTCCCTTCAAACAATACACCTGTGTCCCCTGGCTCCTCTCTATCCTCTGAACCGCTTGTAAAGAAATGCCTTAGGAGGCTCGTTACGAGGGCGCCTTCTTCTCTTTACAGTGTCTTCTTTTGTATGTGTGCAAAGCAGAAAAGTTGCACTATTGACACTGCACAGTATTGATAATATTTTTAGTGCTCGACACACACGGCGTGGGAAATCTAAAATAGTTTTAGCAAGTGCTGCGCTTCAAGTACATGTAAAAGTCTCAAAGCTGGCAAAGTACAAAGCAAAGCTGCCAGGTAAGTATAATCATGTGGAGGCTTTCATATTAAAACAGAAAGCAGAGGGAGTAGGGTAAGCCGATGTCAAAGTGATGGGGCTTTTTCAGTTCAGGTTTTTCTTTTTTTCAGTTTTTGCTATTAATGCTGAACTTGTTGCTTTATTAGACACCATTCAGTGAAATAAAATGTAATACAATCTGCAAATTATTCACAGAAAACAAATGACAGAATTTGTACTGAGTGGGGAAAGGACTTAATGTCCTTCTCCTAAATGTGTATCTGCTCATTACTTTAGGTTTAATAAAGACAATTAACTAAGGATTAAAGCTGTGACCCAGACGCACATCATTTCTTATGTTATGAACAGTGTAATATTTAGTGACTAAACTTCCTTGGATCATCTATTGAAGTGAAAATTCAGACGTGAGCTAGATCAAACCTCAAGTTCATTTGGATTTTGGTTCATTTTTCTGATTAGTGTGATTTGTTTTGGCAAGTGAGAACACAAAATCCATGATCCAACTTCGATCGGCAATGTTTTGGGGCTAAAAGTCTCACAGCTACAGATGTGCTTTGCAAAGTGTTTATAAATGAAGTAGGCCTTTTCGAGGAACTAGCTCTGACAAGTACAACAATCAAACTATGCTGTTCACTCCTGCCCTAGTCAGGTCTGTCCCATGATTTAGACAACCTACAGTCACCGACGTGCTGAAATTTCAGGATGGGCATAAACTACTTACTACTTTTTAGACAGAGTGGGTAATGTATTGGAAGTAGCTTTCCATTGGCCGAGTATTTCAGTCAGTATTCCCTCCCCTTCTGCTATCTGTGTTACCATTTTCAAAGTCCCCCTTGCTACATGCAACAACTACGTGCCGAAAATGGCAAGTTTTGATGATTTGGATTGTGAAATAAGGCAAGCCTGGTTGGTTATAAGGATTAAGCCATAATGCCAAGAGCTCGCCTCCCTACATGCAAATGTTCCACCAAAAAGTTGTCTTTGAAAACACACCATTGCTGCATCTTTGGCTTTGTGCCGCCCAAGACAATTGTGATTATTTTAAAGAGATACAACAAAGCCGGAGAGTGTTTCTCTTATTCTAGAGTGATAATGGCTTCAGCCAGTCCTTTCTTTAGCTCTGGCACAGCTATAAAACAAAGTGTGGAAATGGGTCTGGCTATGTGAGACTAGTTGCTTACTATAACTGGTATTGTCAGTGTTTGGGAAGAAAATTACATGCACTGCAGAAACTGAAGAGGAGATAAATTTGTGTTAATAAGCTTGGAATTTACTTATCCCAACATAGTCAGGACAAGCCATTCTATCTCTTTGTGAACACAGTTTTCAGTTCTTCTCATGAGTACAACACAAGAAGAATGACGAATGCTTTTGTGTCTCTGTACACCTTTAACATCTTTCCCCTTACCTCATCTTCCTGCCTTCCTTTTCTGGTTCATTAGTCCTCACAAAAGAGACATAGGATATGTCTTTTGTTGCCCTCTTTTGCTCTCCATTTTTCCTTGCTTTGCTGCCCCCCCCGTACCCACACCCCCTGCCCTAAGAGCTCTGAAGGGCACCCAGGTGCCCAAGAGGTCGCAGTAATGAGCACTAATGAGCCCATTGACAACCTCAGTACAGGCTGATTGGTGCTGCAGGCTCTCACCATGCGCTTTACAGAGCACTTCCTGGCACAGGCCACCAGCCTGCTGGATCTCTGCCGTGCCATGCCCTCCATATGAGCTTAATATGGTGACAAGAGTGAGCAGAGCACATCTTTGATGGTGTAACTCTAAGGGTCACACATGTGCTGCACAAATAATTGAAAGCAGAATTGAATGTGATTTTACAGCTATATTGTGTGACTGTAGATTTGCATAGGCTTGTATTGGTTGTTACTTATCTTATAATAGGATGGAGAAGCTTATAATTGAGAAGAAAACTATAGAATTATTTTCTTATATACATCCAGCAACTGTCTTATAAACACTGTATATTCTACCGTCTGTCAATATATGGTTATGTACTTATCAGCACAGACCCTGCCCTCTGCTTGTATTTTCTCTTTTTATCTCAATTAGATAAGTTTCTGATGTTTCTGGGTGTCATCCTTCAGTTAGTAACTTTGTGCTTCCAGCCAATCAATAGCAGCATCACCCACTGTGCATGGTGCAACTAAATAAAACTGATGTGATTCCAAGTTCTGGAAAGTTCTGTTAACAAGCAAATCAGCAATGTTAAACACTTTACCTTTAAACAAATATTGGCGTTTCTTCTTGGTAAAACAAATGGACAGAACTGTTTCACTATAAATCCTTCTTGAGTTTTTCAGTCTTTATCCAAGTCTCCTTCTGCAGATGGAGTGCCCCATTTTTCCACAAGTTCGGAACTTAGAGACTTCAAGCTTAGTAATGAACTCTCAATGCTCCTTAAAGCCAGAGAGCAGAGGAACTCTTTCATTTTTTTTTTTCTTTTTAATTTTAGCAATTAAGTGTTTTTTGGAAAACCCTCAGAACATGTTTGCGGACAAGTGAGAAGTAGATTGTGCTCTGGGGTCAGCGGTTAGAATCCTCTGTATTGAACAAAATTGCTTGTATAATTTATGAAATTATTTGGTGTATATATAAGAAATCCAGATGCCAGAATAAGAACAGAAATAAGTAATTACAGCTCTCAATCATGTATTTAATGATAGGTTACTACCTGTGTGAAAAAACCTTTGAGTCCACAGAGTGAGGTTGAATTGCAATATGGTGAAAGGCAAGTTTGAAATACTTACAAAGTGATGTAAAACAAACAAACAAACAAACAAACAAACAAACAGGTTCAATCCAAAAAATATCATGACAAACAGTAGACCCTAACAAAAGTGCTTATGTACTGTATGTTAAACATAAAAAAAAACATTGGATGAATGCATGACTTTGTGGCCTCCAGTCTTGTGGATTTTGCGTATTCACCATCAGTCCTTACCACTCATACCCATAGAACCCTGGTGTTAAACATGCGGCCCGCGGGCCAAAACCAGCCCACCACAGGGTCCAATCCGTCTGTGAGTTGTAATGTCCATGTGTAAATGAGAAGTTGATGCATAATATTGTTAAAATTGCACAGATTTTTCAAAATAAATGTCCGTTTTTTCATGGTTTTCAAAATTTTTTAAATGATAGTTTGTAGATGCAAATGTTTTCAGAATTTAACTTTTTTTTTTTCTCTAAAACATAAATAAAAGTTTGATGTTGACATTATTTATATATCATTATGTTATTTCACTGGTCTTATAGATTTAGATTGGGAGGATGTGGCCCCTGAACTAAAATGAGTTTGACATCCCTCCCATAGAAGAAAGACAAAAAGTAGTGGATCTTTCCATGACAAATTATATTCAGATGATATGTATATGTAGAGAAACATAATAGTAGCTTAACCCATAAGGACCCAGTGTGACTTTTGTGACAGTTCCCAAATGAATTTTTCTCTCTTTTTAACCTTTCATCCTTTCCTAAGTGATTTATCACCATTTATTATAATGTTATCCTCTGAATTTAGCATTTTTTTCCAGTGAAAATCATCTATTTTCCTATGTTTAATTTACTGATCATGAAAACGTTCATAAAAGCTCAGAGGAAAGTCAAAGGTTATTGTATTAAAACAGAGAAAAACTGAAGAAAAGGTGACTTTTTCAGTCAAATAGAGCATTAACTGAATGCTCTGAGCATAAACCCAGTGTCTCTATCCACTATCATTGATCCAACTCCATGAGTTTTACTGGTGAATCAACGCTGTAGAAGATGCCGGTGCTTCCACGTTCGCTATGGAGCCTCTGAATGTCCAAATGGGTCATATATGATGACCATGAAAATATGACAAACTGTATTTTACACCAATTATTTACATGGACTGATAGAATTAGTGGATCAACAGTTTAGATCAGTAGGTGCTTTTGGCTGATGGTGGATGTTTGGGTCTTTATGGGTTAAATGATACAAGTATATTCGTGTTATGTTGAAAATACAAAGCTATCATGTAAAATTCACTTGAATAGTATTGTGATCCTACTATCAGATTCATAGGATGCTTTACCCTCTGCAGTCTGAATGTCTTTTGGCTGTAAAGGAGATCTATAGAGGTGCTTCTAGGAGAGCTATAAACAGTTCAGTAGTGGAGCAGCTGGTGAGAATTCGGTCAGAACTGAAAACACAGCAAAACAAGTGAAATGTGCAAAAAGGCTTGGTTATGCTTCAACAGGTAAACTGACCAACAGGCCAATCTCTTGCAAACTTTGTGTATTCCCTAAAGTGCCACAAGCCTGGAATCCACTTTATTAGCGCTCGTCAACGAGGCTAGTTTTGCGTCGTGAATGTGATGGCTCACGGATGTCCCATTGTAGTGGCTGTCAGATGAGGGATATTCCTCTCTCTGCATCCCTCCATTCCTCCTCTCCTCCTGTCCTTCCTGTCATCTCTGTGGCAGCAGGAGACATCTGGACGACTGTCACGGTTGACACGGTTGGTTGACGAGCACTGACAAATCCCCATGGACCACGGAAAACAGGAGGAGAGGACTCTCATTGGTGATGATGGACTGTGTGTATGCATGTGTTTTTGTGTGTGCAGGATGTAGAGTGCGCCGTATGCAAGATTATGGTCAGATTAATAGTCCCTCTTACAGGAATTAAAATGTTATTCTTCAGATATGGAATACATGCTTAGTTAGAACTGATTTCTGTTTTTAAAAAGTCACTGTTATACTGTCACGGCTACACTTCGTTCTTGGCTTTACCCACTGAAAAATCACTGAAATGCTTTCAAACCAAATTGGTTCAACTTTAAAGGTTCTGCTCTGTGGGTTTAGTTGGTTTGCTTGTGAAGGGCAGCTCACATACCATGCATGTCAAAACACCTGTGCTGTGTTTTCTATTGGCAGATCATTGCAGGTTGACGCATCGCTGCTCAGCTATGCTACCATTTACTGCTGAAAAATAACTTTGTCAGCAGTGTTATATGAAGACATATTTTTGCACAATTTTGAGGTGTAAAAACTTACATGTATCAGCATTATCTAATTAAACTAAAAATAAATACAATTCCAATCGGTTACGTTCATTCATTTTCCATAGTGCTTGATCTTTGAGTGGGTTGCAGGGGTGCTGAAGCCTATCCCATCTACCAACAGGCAAAGGGATAGAGTCCAGCATTTTCTGTTACACTTACTGAGGAAAAAAATATATAGTTACTGGTGTTTCTTGTGAATATATTCTTTTCATACATCTCGGAGGAATACCGTATTTTGGTGGCAGCACAGTGAAGTGACAACAAAACTGCTGGGTGAAGAGATGTACATTCGTGAGGTGTGGGTGATGACTGAAAGTATAAAAGTACAAAACTATGGATATAAGCAGTAAAAATGAGAGCGGATGTCTGGGTTATCTGGTTTGGACATTAGGGAGGAGCTCAAGGTAGATCTTTTGCTCTTCCACATCAAGAGGAGTCATTTGAGGTCATTCTGCTGTTTGGTTAGGATGCTTCGTGGCTATCTCCCTGGTCTCAGGCCCATCCAACAGGGAGGAGACCCCAGGGTAGACCCAGGTCACACTGTGGAAACTGCATATTAGGAAAGCCTCAGTCAGTGGGTTTATATGACACTTAAAAAAATGACTAAAACTGGACTTTAAAAGTATGTGTAAAGGTGTTAGCTTGACTGAAATCAATGTTTTACAAGTCACACTAACATACATAGATAATACAAATGAAAGTCGATCTATTCCTGCATGTATGCAGACCAGTTGGACTGGAACGGGACGAGTTGTTCTGCACATGCACTCAAGCTGTGTGCCAAATCCTGGACTGGAAATCTGCACAAAAAAGTAGACCAGACACAAAGCACACTATGTACACATTTCCAACATTGTCCACGGTTATGCCAGTTTACTGGATTGATGAACTGGTAGTTCGCTATTGAGTATTGTTGTGGTCTGTGATGGCATAGGTTAACAAGCTCAAAGAGTGCATATCACCACATATTGTAGCAGAGGTGACATCATTTCAGCAACACGTCAATTACATAGACTGGGACAAAGACGACAGTCCAATTGAACAGTTTAGTTAAACCACGGTCACAGCTCAACTAAGGTGTGGATACAAATGTACGGAGTGTCTCCTTGTATGAGCCAGAGGGGGTGGGGATGGATGGATGGATGGATGGATGGATGGATGGCTCTGTGGTTAGGGTTCATCAGCATTCATCTGACAGTATGCACTACAGTTTTCATCCTTGTTCTTGATTGGTTCTTTTTGTATTTGTGCCGCCTCTTGTCTGCCAGTCAAATCAGTTGCAACATTTGTTATAAGTAATTAATTGTAATATAATGAAATGTAGTTTGGAACAATAGTTTGGTGAAGTAATTAAAATGGATAACATTTTTAAGGCAAACTAGTAATCTAACCTTCCCAACACTGCTTTTGTCTTAATTAAATCTCTGGCGCAGTATGCTGTTACAAATAGGTTTACATATATGTACTATAAGGCAATAATTATTGATCTGCAAAAAGCTAATACTGACCATATATCAGTCTGGTTGATTAATGATGCTGTCACTTATTTAGTCACTCTGTCCAATTAATATTATGTTAATTAAATAATATGTGTAAACTGGGCACTGCCCACAAATACCACTGTCCTATTATGTTGTTACTATGTTATAAACACTGTACGAGTATATTTAAAAAGTAAACTACTATAAAGACTAAATGACTGAAAAACTTAAACATACTGTGTGTGTAAATATATGCAATTGAGAAGCTGCAATAGAGACACTTCAGTGATTTCTATTTTTCATCAATATGTGATGACTGCAACAGTGCTGTATGGAAGGAAGAATACTTACTGATATTAGAACTGAAACTTAAGCGACAGCAAATACTAATGTGCACAAATAAATAATAGATATACAACTAATCATAAATCAATACAAGTTTGTCAGTTAGTGTTATGGAAAACAGTTATCTTCCAAAATATCATCCCATCTAGTAGGTGTTAGTGATAGCAGCTGTATCAAAGTTAATGTTTTTTTCCACAAAAACAACTCCCCTCACTCTTCATATCATATATGTATATTCTCTTCATCAGAAAAATACGATATTTTGCAAAAGTGTGTATAATTCTGTCTCTCTCTCCTTCACTAGCTTAACAACATTGACGCAAACAAACCTTAATGCAGTGCTCTACAAAATTAACTTGTTCTCTGACCTATTAATGTGTCGAGGTGAGAGTGGGAAAGGCGAAACATTAAAGCAACGAATGAGTCTTATGTCATAATAATACATGCTCTGTGTTGATATAGTCATTTACTTTACCCTGTGTACAGCAAGCGGTGATAGACTGAACATATTCAGTATAATGGTGACCTGTACAAAGGTCTCTACATTATATTATCACAAACTAAGATATTTTTGTAAACCTAATTAATTTCCTTTTATGCCTGAAGCAAAATGAGCCACAATGAACCTAAAGGTATGATTTTACCTTTGAAAACTGGGGCTCCTCAGGCATCTAATGTTGTAGAAACTGTACCTGTGGGACTGATATAAACTAGACTCTGTATTTTCTTATTTTCTTCTTATCAGCACAATACACAGTGAAGATAGTAAATGAATCAGATGGACTTGGGGAAAGAAGCTACATTCTGTTGTTTCAAACTGATCATATTGTTTGAATAGTCAAAGAAACCATTCCCATCCAATGTTCATTACAAAGATTTTTTTCTGTCTCCAGTCATATTTAGGTCTTACGCATGGGAGTGAGTTGTTAAATGTGCAAATATGTATTTTTATTGTCCGACCCAATGGGAATAATGTGAATTCAGAAATAAAGTAGCGGAGGTGGAGCTGCTTTGAGTGCATCTGAATTAAACCCTCCCCTTGTGGATTTACTGAAATACCCCTGAAAGAAACAGTGTTTGTCATTTGTAGCCCTAGGCACAGAGTAATGCTGTATAAAGTTGCATTGTAATGACATATAGAAACGGTGATTACAGCCTAATTCAATTGCTCTCTAATCTCATTTCCATAATGGCCTTTATTTGGAACCTCAATTTATTGTTTTCCCAGAAATCATTATACAATTTAGCCCTTAAATCCATTTTGAATATGCGTGCCCACTGTAACAGTAAGGCATAAGAACAGACGCATGCATAAATATCAAGCGTACACCAAAGCAAAGAGCATGACCAGCAAGTATGACCGTACAAACATGTACAATACAGGGAGCCATACAACAGTGTCACACAAGAAACTATATGAAGCCAAACATGACCATACAAACACGCACACACACACTGATGGCATTATGGTAATGGATAGGCGGGCCCAGCTGGTATATCTGGTGGCAGCAGTGTGAGAAAAGAGGAGGGTTATAATGTGCAAATATTAATGATCCTGGGTTTGGGACTCTGGACACGCATGCATCTTTGTGTTTATGTGTGTGTGAGTGTGTGTATGTGTGTGGTCAAGTGCCAGAGGGTGGGATCCAACAGCCTGGATTTAATCACTGGGACCCTTCTCCCTAAGATGACTATCATGATCTGCCAGCTCCACTGAGCTCCTCTGATATGTCTATCCCTGGTGACACAGCTCGATCTGGGCTGCGATGGTTGGCCAAGTCACCAAGATCACCATAAGTCCATGGTAGGCATCGGACCAACCCTGGTCTTAGAGCTTGAACGCTGCCTGTAACCCCGTACAAAGCTTTAGTTCAAATAACCCTCAGTCCCTGCGCGGGGGCTGAGCTGCTCTTCGAAGGGTGTGTGTCGGGGATTTCAGCGACTCTGGGATGAAAGATCGCCTTGGTACTTTTTCCAGCGTCTTTGTGCATGACAGAGCTTGGTGTATGATATCTGCTGTGCAATTTCTACATGGATAACCTGCTCTCTCTCCCGCTCTCCGAGGCACTATGAGGAGCAATCATGCAAGACTGATTCCTGTGCTTTCTTAAGAGGATATATAATACAGTTCACCTCTGCATACTTCTGCTGCTGAGAACCTTTTGAAAAGACTCTTCGACAGCAGCCACCTAGGAGGATCATGTTTTATAGAATAGGGCAGAATCAAGCAGAACAAAATGGAATTATATAGAAACAGAAAGAAGAATACAATTGAATAGAAAAGAGTTTTAATGCAATATCCACTGCTTATCTCCTATACCCCATGTAGCACTGCTGTGATATCGACCAAAAGTCCATAATAGAATCAAAGCCATCACGGTGGGAGTACAGTAGCATTACCCATTATCATAAAAGTTCAGATTATTTATTTATATGTATTTTTAAAAAGGTCATGACATGGCTTTGGAGGCCCCAGTGCAAGGCTTGGAGAGGCACGTATGTTCGTGAATGTCATGACTGTCATTGTCACTGTGCGTTAATGCGATAAGAGCCAGGAGGTTAGCAGAAGGGGTACAAGCACAAGGAAGCTAGCTTAGGTCCACCCAAAAGCATGAAAAAATCTAGTTCTATAAGGCTCATTTAATAAGAACTAATTTTACAGGTGGTTAGGACCTGGTTAGATCATTTCTTGGCACATCTTTAAGTGTTATCTCCAAAATAAGGTTGCCGTGCAACTGGCTGATAAAATAAGTCACAGGCCCAGCCAATAAAATCAGATGGGATAATTAGTGTGTATTATTTTCAGTGCTAGACAAATCCAGGCATTTCTTTCTGTTTCCATCTTTGTAGTAAGTTAAGCTAAACACCTTCAGCTTCTGCCTTTATGTCGTGACATGAGACAAAGAGCTCCCCTCTCTTCTAATTCTCAACAAGAAAGCAGTAATTAAGTACATTGGAAACTGCTCATAGTGGTCACGGTGACAGCGATAGCCTAAGCATATGGATAAAAAACCTGGAACAGAATATTTCCTATCCAATCAGTCTTTAAATATCAGCCTTCACATGCACTGTAATATCACTTTCTCTTAATGAAAATCAGCAGTAAAAGAAGGTAAACCTGTAACTGAAGCCTCACTTGTTAAATTGATGCTAATACGTGGTAAAGCATTTCCACCATGCTGTGGGTTAAAAGGTCTGCACTGTGCTCTGGAGAGGACACTTTTGAGGTTCCACAGGTTGTTTTATGTTTAAGAAAACTGTACATAGTGGACAGTGGAGGAAACAATCAGGCTAATGCTGCATTCTTGTCACATCCTCTAAGCAAGAACTAATTGGGCCTTAATGTAAAAATTCTAGTCAGTAGTAATCTGGAGTCAGAGGTAAGTTTTT
>JAPQRP010000019.1:11910648-11931599 GCA_037367295.1 Apogon hyalosoma | reverse complement strand
CTGTCTGTTTTAGTCACATGATACACACAGGAGTTAGTACTTGATTGCATAACTATTGTTTTTGATGACTTTTGATGATCTAATAATTTTTTCCACAACTGTATATATCAATATCTATCCTTATGTACCTACACCATGAAACTGAATATTTGATCTATAGGAGCTGACAAATTAAACTTTAATCATGATCTATTTGGTACGGACTGTTCCACTGTTTTAACAGTTTAACTCTAATTTCCATGAACTCCACATTTTCTGAAACATCACCCCATTACATTACAAATTAGTGAAGAAAAGCAGTAAAAGTATACACATGTATTAGATGTTTTTGTATGAATATGTAAAGAATACAGATTTGGAGGTACTTCTACTGGCTCCTGTTAGTCTCTTTGACCTACGGATACCCTTAACAACCATCTCTGCATAGAACTGCAGACGGTACTCTCTTACAACTATAATTTCAGCCTTAGCATGAAAAGGTCAACCTCATGTGATCAAAGGTCTAAATTGTGCAGATGTGATCCTCTTCCAAGGGAAACCAGCAGGCAGAGTAGGGCAGGGAAGTGATATCTTCTGTTCTGACATAAAATATACCGGATAGAATTTCGGAAAAGGTCTCAAATACCAAGTTACGCCACATACATACACATTTGTGATGTTAAAAGGTAAAATAGAGTGGGGTCTCATTGTCCTCCAACATATTTGATCAGAGATGGTTACAATTAAACATCCTGGCACATTCCAAACACAAAGACATACACGTAGACACATAGACACACACATACACCACACAATGTCACAGATTCAGGCACCGCTTGGCCACCAGACGTGGGCCACTGTTGCCGTCGATTGGTTGGAGTTCTGTCAGATAGCCAAGCTCTAATGGAAACGCTACAATGCAGCCAAAGTACGGGAATCATTTCAGTGATAAAGTTATATGTTCAGCCTAGAACAACTGGTGGAGATAATGTTTGGCCTCATTATAATTCTCACCATGTTTAAACAGGCGGCCGCAGAACGCAAACAAAAGCAGATGAAATTTGAAAAGTATTATCAATATTGCAGATAGTGGATGCCCTTTCCAATCACAAGCCGCATATCTCTCACGGCAAATATATGGTTGAGTAGTTCATTCGTTTCTATTAGGCCCCTTGTATGTTTCCCTGTGGCTCATATATATTTATGCAGAATTGATGAAAAGGCCAAACAAGCTACCATTAGATATGGGTTGAATTCACTAACCCGGCCACGCTAAAGGTACATTTAAAAGGCATTACTTTGCATTGACGGATCTCTCTCTTTGTTCTGCTCTTTCCCTGAGATCATTCCTCATGCAGTCTCGGCCACAAGCCAGCATTTTTGTTGCTTTATAGTACAGTAAGTATATGCATAGATAGATGTGTGTGTCTGAGAATCACAAGTGAGAAATACACATAAAAGGAGAACGTACAGTGGCTGCTGCATGGGTATACTTATATATATATGTGTGTGTATGTATAAATAAGTACCTGTATGCAAGCATGTGGTTCAGTGTATACTCGTGCATGTGTGTGTATGCATGCATGCATGTGACTCCGTCTTACGCTGCAGTCCCCACTCTGCACGCCACTCCATGTATTCTTCAGCTCTGTTAATAGCTGGCTGCTGGAGCAAAATAATTGTCATTTTCCAGCCAGTGGGTCTAAAGTCATACAACATAATGAAATGTATAAAAAAGAGGGGGAAATGGCAGACAGGAGGCATGCTAAATCAAATGTAGAGAGATCTGAATAATTTAAGGCACAGGAAGGCGAGAGGAGGAGGAGGAGGTGCAAATGGAAAGATGGTGAAAAGTATCATTTAGGTTGACAGCGCTATGTGCTAATGTGTGTGCATCTATGAGGGCAGTGCAATATCCAGGGTAATGGTGAATAGAGAAATAAATATGAAAATATAAAGAAGGATCTGTGTACAGTGATCACCGCAGGCTGTTAAGGAAGTGCAAATTTGATGACTTACTTGATTGACTGATTGATCAATTCCCTCATTTATCTACCTTCACTTATCTGGAGTCTACATCCCTAATGGTGCATTCACTGGCAGGTGTGTCTGTAACTAACACATTAACTAACCAGGCCAGAGCACTCAGTGTCCTCTGACAGGCTGTCATTTAAGCTCCACAGCCAGAGAAAGGTAGAAAATAGCAGCGAAGGGGAGGGAGGGAGGAAAACAGGAGGGGAGGGGGATTAACATGTTAAAGAGTAAAAAAGGGGGGAAAGAAGGCAAGATGAGGGATGGAAGAAAGGATGGAGGGTGGTGGTTTGGGAGTTAAGGGAAAGGTGGAGGAAATGAGGGAGTTCAGAAGAGGAGAGATCAGGTGTTTTGGGGGTAATGGAGGAGGCGTGGAGGGGAACTGAGGACAGTGGAGGCTGACCTTGTCCACACACACACACACAAGCACACGCACACTCACACACACACCAAAACACATCAGTTGGGGTAGGGGCATGTAGAGGATTGTGGGCACAAGACGAAGGTAAAGAATATTCAATAGTTGGCTGTGTTTTGTGCTGCTTCTTTCTCTTTTTTGTTTTCTGCCTGTCTGTCTCTCCTCCTTTTTGTTATGCACACTAACACACACACGCACACACACACACACACACACACACACACACACACACACTCGTAAATCCCTGATTACCATGTTGTACACCTGTCCAACATTATGATGGTATCTGGCACAGACTGCAGTTGTCTCTAGAAAAGGTACAAAAGGTACATACACACACATACACACACAAGGACAGTGAGAGTGTGTTCATTTGCACATCAGAGTGCATTGTTGTGTGCGAACACGCGTGTGTCTTAATTGTGTTTGTGTGTGTTTTGAATGTGCGTATAGGGCCTGCAGAGGCCTGTCTAATGGAGACACAGTTTTATTGTGCGTCAAGCAGGCAGACAGACAAACAGTTTGCCAGTTTTTCTGGAGCTGAGCTAGGCTGCAGCTGGTGATGAAGTGGAGCCAGCATGTAGTCAAGGCTGACATATACCATCCACTGGTGACAGCAGCGTCAGGGACACACACACACACACACACACACACACATGCACACACACCCACACACACACACACACACACTCACACAACACACACACACACTTACAGGCACATGCACCTTCAAGTACAGGTACCAAAGTGTCTTCTGCAGAAGCATGTAGAGCTGTGGATTTCTTTCAGATCATTTATATCATACAGGGTGGGTTTGGTGTGTTATTATTAAATATTAACCTGTGATGTCCTGTGGTGGTTTTCAGGCTCACAGCTAATGGCATGAATCATCAGCCAGAAACAGAGCTTATTTAACTAAAATATTATTATGACATCAAGTAGCTGAAACCATGTGTATGCATGTAGGGTACTTGGTTCTTGGCATATTTGCTGTTATGTGTTGCTGTAGGTGGCTATAACCATGGATTGTATTAAATATTGACCAGAAATCAATTTATCAAATATAATATTCTATAAACAGTCAGAATTTGCTGAGAATCACCAGTGTTTTTGCAGTAGGTTTGATGTTAGGTTTCAGATTTAGTGATACTTTTAAGTAGTTTCAATGTGATATACCTACTGGGTAACTACCTGTTAACTATGGGAGGAATATTAAAATTGATTGGCTATCAGCTTAAAAATTGATTAAATCAGTCAATCAGCCTTTACAATGTGTATAGTATATATAAATGCATAAGTACATAAAACCTTTTCTAATATTTTTCATTTTTTAAGTCACATTTATGTTATAATACACATTAAAACTGTTTTCATTAATGTCTGATATTTTCCACATGACTTAAAAAAATAAATTATCTTTATAATATTATTTTTCAAATATTATATGTCAGTCTAAAAAATTGTTTTCTTCGCTCAATGACCACATTTTTATTCTGGACACAAGAGGTCTCCTATTCTTTTCAGTGCATGGACGGCAACGTCTACAGTTTCACACAGTCACATGCTGTGACCTGATCACAATCAAATATCTGATGCCAAAAAAACTATTTGTAAAATTACAGGCCCTGAACTACTACTACTAAAAAACAAAACAAAAACAACAGTGCAGCACTAGCATCAAAATATACTTAGTAGTATTAACAATAAATGTGTCAATTTTAGAGTGAAATTAACTAGTGGTTATAGTTATTGATACATCAACATGTTTGTCTTCATTGTGAATGTTTAATTTTATTGAACAATATATGCAAAGTGATTGGTAACGTGAGTTGTTTTGAATAAATGTAGAACTTGTAGAACTTTAGGAACAGTATGTTACATTCAGTCACTAGTTAGAACACCGAGATGTCACTTCTTCTACCAGTGTATGTGTTAAGGTCAGTTTAAAACAGGAAGGATTTTATGCAGTGAATTTCCAAAGATCACAGTAATAGGAAAAAAAACAAAAAATATGTAGTAGCTAGACTTTGCAGTTATTGCATGTGTAAATTTTATCTGACCATTTATGCAGCCTTTTGTTAGACTTCATAGAAATATATCCTATGAAATAGAATGTTTCCTAGTGAACTTGATACTTAAAGAATCTGCAAAATACTCCTCATAGTCATTTATTTGCTTTTTAAAACCTAGTCCCTGAATCTGTTCCCACTATGAATGATTAATGGGTGCATAAAATATTTCAAAACAAACCACATCCTTCCTTTACATTAACTAGAAGCTTTGATTGTCAATAACACATACGAAACAGGGCATTTTTCTCGAGCTCAGTAGCCACTTGTATATACAGTATAGTGTGAAAATCACACTTCCTTGACTGGAAAACATGAAAACATGTTGAGAGTGAGAGAAAAAAAGAAACATGAAATAGGAGGCAGGGGTGACATATGTGTATACATAATGATTAAAACCCGAATGTTCTCTAAATTAAACACATTGCACTTTGTCTCACTTGATAGTGACCATGCAGAATGAAAAGCCCTTTTTTCTTGTAGCTGCAGAAATTTTCAAAGAGAGAATCAGAAGACAAAAGAGGTGGATTCAAATGATTATTCCTGTTAAATATGTGACTGTGTGAATTAGAGAGCGACTTGGCTCTCTCAAAATAGTCCCAATAGGCTTATTTGAGATGAAAGAGGGGGTTGGGAGGGTATTTTCACTTGATTTTCTCTTTCAACAGAGTCTTTGGCAAGACAGAGCTAACAAGTAAAATTTACAATTTTTAGGTCCAAAAAAATAATATTAATTGATATATCTAGGAACCCTTAATGTAACTGGAATTCATCAAAGAAAAATATGCCAAAATAAAAGAAGGTTTTGAATTGACTCGATAATTCAGCGTATGCACACATACACATCCAAAGACGTCTATTTACCTCCCGATACCCAAATCTAACATATTTGTTACACACTAACAAATCTAAGAAGTCCAACAGAAGCTGTACTGCATTTTTTTTTCAACATTGAGGTTAAGAACATGATCAACAGTGTTTTTCCAAGGAAAAAACTCCTCTAGTATAGACAAGATGAAAACAACGATATGGATGCTGCAACTTGGGCCATCTGTTACATATGTCTATAGTATTACCAGACGCAGTATCGGCCACTCATCACCTGCAGTGCCACAACCCACATGCATTCTGTACATTACATTTATCACCACAAGCCAGGCACACAAATGTTTCTGTGTGAGTGTACGTCTTTTTTTTATTTATATATTTTCATATTAAGATCATTCAGTTTCAAAAGTCTCATCAGGCTCCTCGATACAATCTCTTTAGTTTCAATATACAGGGTTCCCGTGGGGTCTTAAAAAGTCTTAAAAGTCTTGAATTTACAAATCTGTATTTAATACCTTTAAAAAGTCTTTAAAAGGTATTGTATTTGATAGGTACATTGCATTATACTGGCTATATTAGGTTTAAACGTGTCTGGGAAATGTCCAAGCTGCAAAAAAGTAACGTTAGTCTACTCAGTTCCATCCATTCCAACCTGACAATTTATATTGAAATTAAGAACCAATTATCACTAACTTTGCAGCCTCTGGTGACAAATGACTTGGAACGGTGGGAATCAAGGCGTTGGAGTAAATAAATACATTTTTCTAAATTCTAGGAGTCATTAATTTTTGCCAGTATGGCCGTGAAATAGGCTGTGAAATGGGCATTAAATTTTCTTCAAAGTAGTCTTAAAAAGCTCTTTAAAAAGACTTAAAATTAACTTGTAGAAACCTGCAGGAACCCTGATAATAGTCTCTGTTGCTAGTAAAACACACAAATAAATCACCTTTATATGGTCTTAGCAGTTTGGTATACTATGATTTCCATTGGTCAAGACCACGTACATCTTTACTTGTATTTGTGTACAAATACTATAGGTATATAACCAATGAAAATGTGATATAAATATTGTCTGAAGTATGTTTCAGTCTATTTTAATGTTTATTTTTCTCAAAAATGATGTTGGCAGGGACAGAGTAAAACTATACGTAATGAAAAGAAATATCATTGCTTAGAGAGTCCACATAGATATTATATTTCTGGATTATTAGGCCACTGCCTTCATATGAAAACAGCCTGTTATTGCATCAGTTCTAATTCTGTTACACATGGTGCATCAGATTTAATGTTTAGGCTGGAAAATCTGCAATATGCAAAATGTATTGGAATGATAATCATGAAACTTGATGTAAAGGTAGAGCATGGGCCAAGGATGAACCCATTCAGTTTAGAGGCAGGTTAATAAAAAAGGTACAGAGGCTGGATTTGGCTTTAGTGCTTTTTCTAACAGATTTTATTGAAGTACAACCATGGTGCAGATATTGTGTCTTGGAGTGCCCTTCTAGTCTGTCAAGTTCAGCCATGAGTTTTTGTTGGTTCACTCCTTCATAGTAGTGCCAAGTACAAGATTGTTTTGCTGTACTTGTTTTTGTGCTTCTTCCTCTGCATGAAACTGGCAGTCTAAGAACAATAACAGATGGGATTTCTTCACCCCTGATTTTATATTTCAGGCAGTGTTTCTCCAGGTTTTGTTGTTTTACTGGTGGTATTTTACCTTGTTTGGTTTGGATTTTCAAACTTTCCCAGTTTGATCCAAATCTGCAGGTGTAAAACCTCTCCTGGACCAAGGTGTTGAACAAAACAGTCATTATTCCTGTCTGACCAAAAGAGGCGGTTTTGGTCCAGATCAGTTGAACAATGGCTTGGTTTGTTTATGGAATAAAAACAGTTTTGGATGGTTCAGACTTTCAGACCATCATAGGAAGATACACAAAGCTATTGTTGCCAGTAAAGCAAATAAATGAGCAAATGGAAGAAAGTAAAAATTAGCTGACTAAACAGAAGCACATCCATCTATAAAGGATGAAACATAAATGTATGATGACAGCAGGACCTAGGTTTGTCTTGCATTTATGTAGTTTGACCTCAAAATGGCCATCAAATGTAAAAATAAAAAAAAAAATAAAGTAAAATATAAACCTTGTTTCAGACTTTGAGGTGTAATAATGGCCTCAGATGTAGCTTTAAACCCTGCTCTTGCAGGACTGATATAACCCAGGGATCACTTGTGAATTAAGAATGAATGCCCCTTGTCTGGGTTTTGTGCAGCACGTCTGTGTTTTATTTGAATTAGACATTATTCCCTGGATATGATACTGGATGACTGTTGCCTGTTGAAAGGCTGACAGAAAAATGTTCCTTTTTGCATACTGCCATTGTGTCACCCATCTGGTCACCTTTTGATGCCTCGTACACACAGCAACAAAATTATGTCAATCAGTAAAAGTTTATAATCGTTTCGGCCTTTTGTCCACATGATACCGGCATTGTTGGTGCCCTGCAATGGTACTTTTGGAGAACGGGTCTCAGAGGGGAAAAATCTCACAACGCTGTCCTTGCCAGAGTACCACATGACCAGAAGAAGAAAACCCCGAACGATGAAGAAGAAGGACCTCATGCGGATGTTCACCGCATTCTTCTGTGATTTTAGTGTACGCTGCAGCTCTGTCTGTGTTTATGTACAGTGCTGCATATAGGTGTGGCATACATATTACACCGTTTTAACCCAGTTTTCCCGTTTCCACCTGGATGCATATATTTCTTGAAACAATACGTGTATGGATGCAAAACTTTTAGAATACGCAAAAGAAAAATACCATGAATGTTGTCGTCTGGACAGAGCCTGAGACTTTTCATCCAGGGCAGCACAGACGCCATAATTGTTGATGGGGAAATAAGCGGAATAAATACATGCAGGAAACAAAAACACAAATCAGAGATGTCCAGATGAAGATCACCGTTGACCTCCATAGTTTTTATAAATCAAGAGGTTTACAGGTAGTACTAATCCCATGTATGTAGGGCTTTAAAATGACAAAGTGAAAGTAAACCTCAGTATATGTTACTAGACCTTAATAGCTATGAATACTTTGGTTTTATAAGAAGTGAAGTTTTGGTGTTGGTGGACAGGTTACATAACGGTTGTTACATGGAGATAAACTAGACTAATCTGGAGGCACTTACAAGTCTTCCTAAAAAGTTACATTTCTTATCAGATAACTTTTTAAGACTAATCTTGAGAGCACTTCTGTGCCCCAGATGCAATCTGGTGGTACTGTAACACGGCCAATGTTACCAACTGGGAATGTTTATTAAGTCCGACTACTAATCAGATTCAGTAAAGACAATGATCATTATCAGCTACAGAGGTATCAATTGGCTAAATGAAACAATAAGCTTCATGTGGTTGTGATTTGAGTGGAGATGTGAACTGTCTGGTTGTCTGTCATCCTCTGCTCCTTGGGTGTTCCTGCAGATCAGAGAGAGAAAGGGAGGCAGAAAGGGAGGGGGAGGGGGAGCAAAGCAAAGTCCTGTCCAAGAAGAAGTATTATTGTCCAAGAAGTATTAGTTCTCTTTTTAATTTTAGCAAGACGAGGAAGTCGGAATTCAAATGAAAGAATCGGTTTCCATCCAGCTAATAGTAATCCATAATCCCACCGACGTGTCTAAAGCACAATGTGGTCGCTGTGATTAACGTTAATGCCTCCCCTACTCAATTTATTGAAATGTTGGAATGAACACATTTGGTTTGGAACCAAATGCGCTGGCTTGTGTTTAAAAATGTGGAGGGGTTGGGGGTAGGTGGGGGGGAGCTGGAGGGATGAGACGAAAGTGATGGAAACACTGTGAAAGTGAGAGAGGGGAAGAGAAAAAGACAGAGGAAGTTAGAAGAGGACAGAGTGGGGGGAAAAACATAGAGGAGGAAGGATGGTTCGGGAAAAAAGGAGAAATGAGGATGATAAAAAAAAAAAAAAGGAGGCGGTGGTGGTGTACAAGCAGAGAAATGAGATAGCTGAGAGGAAACAAAATAACTTCCTGGGTGAAAATTGGTCCACCCTGGTCTCATTTTAAGGCTAGCCTGATGATTTTAATTTCTTGAAATGGCACACTTGCAGACAGACAAAAAAAAGAGAATGAGAGCAAAAAAGAAAGTGGTATTAGAATAATTAAACGCGGGAAGAGGGTCGCGGTTTCATTTTCAGCAACACTTCAAATGAATTCTTGTAATGATCCTGAAACCTTGAAAAGGCAAAATCCAATCAAACAATATCTACTGGGCTTCATTTTCTTTGCTGGGGGAATGACCCCTCTTTGTCAAAGGGCGAGTCATGGAGAATGTGGGTCGCCATAGACATACAAATGAAGGGTGGACAATTTGGTCTAGTTAAAGCTATTATGCCTATGAGTGTGTGCGATAATGTCGGTATGTGTGTGTGTGTGTGTGTGTGTACGGGCTTCAGTGTGTGTGTAAGAAAAGAGGATGATTATCTGCGTGTTTGAGTGTGTGTGCGCACACACACAAGCAAGTGCGCTGCAGCTTTAACACTTTGCGGCTGTGATATGACTCATTGTAAATGATGCCATGGAAGGTCAATTGTGGAGATCAAAATGGCCGTTGATGGAGGGGAAGGGAGAAAATGTGTCATGTTTTTCCCCCTCACTGCATGCTGCTGCCGAGGCATTTTGATTTAAAAGAATAAATGGATCTGCTCAGGGTTATTTCTCTCTGACTGGCGCCGTCCAAAATAACACCCCTGGCCCATATTTCTTGGAGGAGCCTGATGCCTTGCACCCATTGTTTTTACTCCCTCCCCTACCTTTGACCATTGGAGAGGTAATCAGGCATGAGTGCCGTGGATTATGGCACGAGTGGATGAGCAGCTGCAATGCTCCAATGACCTTTTGTTACTCATTACTGGACCTCCAAAAACAGAGGAAAAAGAAGAGAGACAGAGAAGAAAAAAATGTAAAGGAAAATGCAAAAAAAAAAAAGAGGCCTCCTCCGAAATCTTTAGGGATATTCAGTTCAGTGACCGTGATGTGTTATTGTCTGCCTCGCCTTACCCAGAGCAGATGTTAAATGGACTGATTGACAGACAGTCATAATCTGCTCCACGGGAAAAGATGAAGAGGGGAGAAAATAGAAAGGATGGTGATGGAGGAGAATAAGGCGATAGAAGAAGGGGCAAAAATTAGAGGTGGAGAGGAAGGGGAGGAAGCGAGAAGAGAGTGATGTGAACGAAGGGTTCAGCCAAGTTGGAAGAAAAAAAAAGAAGTACAAGGGAAGGCAAGAAGGAGAGAGTAGAAGAAGAAGAAGTGTGGGGAGGGTATTTATGCATGGTAATAGCGTCACTGGAGGGGGCAGTCTCATACGTTTGACCTCTGAGTCCTGCAGGTGTTCAGGCTTTACACACACTTGCACACACACTTATTACTACTGTCTGTTCTCTTCTCCACAAAGGAACATTACAAACGTTACATGCATTTGGCAAGACTCCTGCCTTTTATTAAGCTCAGGAGCAAGGCCAGCTTTGGCACATACATGCACATAAAAACACACACAGTTCCAAACACACTCTGGGACTTAAGCCAAATGAAAAAAAAAAAAAAAGCAAAAAAAAAGCAGCACTTAAAAATAGGGTGGTGCTCTTCCTCTGATATCATCCCTGCAGATGCTTTGAAACCTTCAAGCCCTCAATGCTAAAAGCAATTCATATGTGAATATTGAGTGATTGAATGCATGCCAGAGAGGAGGAGGAGGAGAAGGAGGAGGCGGTGGAGGAGGACCCCCACACCAGCACCACCACCGCCGCTGCCGCTCACCCCCACCCCGCCAATGAAATGGTTTCTCCCACAATTAATGCAGTGCACCTGTGATGCTCGATAAAGAGTGCCGCACTGTGCACAGGTGTGGAACATTAGTTCTGGGGGTGTTCCTTGAAAAAGACAAGCTTCTCCCTCTCTTCTCTGTAATAACACACTATGACACACACACACTCATCGGTGGGGTGCGCACACACACATGCACATTCAGCATAGGAAAAATTTGTAAGTGGAGGAAGGAAAAAAAAAAGAAGAGTGTGCTGATGCTGTGAGAAAAGTAAAAAGATGTAAATGAACTTGGTGCCTGAGAATCAATCCAGTCATTCACAGTACTGCACCCATCAAAGCTCAGGTAACCAACCTTGAATGTGTGTGTGCGTGTCTTCATGCAAGCATGCGTCTCTGCCTGTCTCTGCATCTGTTTGTTTGTATTGGTTAAATGTCTCTAAGTGTGAATGTTAGTGTGTTTGTGTGTGTACAGAAGCCATATGTGTGTGTTTGTAGGATGGAGACCATGTGGAAATTGGGACAGGACTGCACTGGAACTCATTTTGCTCTGTTAAAGCTCCTCCTTTCATCATGTAACATTTAAGTAGGTACCAGTTATGGTCAATCATAGATTGGATGTAAAGTTCAAAGAGGAACTCTCACAGATGGATGAAAAAAAAAGTGGGAGTGAGAATGTGCTGCAAAATGAGCAAGCTAGAGATGACAAGATATATTCAACCTCCGAGACAGACCTTTGAGATAAATACCGTAATATTGTCAAGACATATTAAAACACAGATTCTATGAGAGATAGTGAGGAGAGGCAGTGAGAAAATAAGTAATGTGCTTGTCTTGCTAATGTCTATTTTGATGCTCTCAGCTTAACCCATTCTCTAACTAGGTCATTAAGTAGCCTACCAAACACAGTCCTAGATAATCCTTTAGAATTAAGTGTGTCTGCATGTTCATGTTGAATATTCAATACAGAGTAAATATAGCTTCAATGCAGCGTTCAGTGCTGTTCGAAACTGAAATTAATAGCAGACATATGCAGTTTTTAATAATTGCTTCTCACATTGTATTGAAACAGCATTTTCTAAAGCAGAGGAATCATAGTTTGTGTGTGAATGTCTTTAAAGCAAAACCATATAGTGTTTGGGAGAAGAAACAACACCACACTCTTCTTCCAAATAAAAAGATAAGCAACTGTCTGCACTCAGATGTTTTGCTGCTTTTGACAGTATGGTGGTGTTAACTAACATTAGCAAACTTTACATTGCTATTATTACTGCTGAGAGTGACGTTAATGAGTCAGTTTGCCATGATTATTCAGACAGTTGATGCACATTTATTCAGTATTCTTTCTGTTAGTAGTATGTGTTAATTGCATGCACACATGCAGTTGGCATGTATAACATACATGCTGTTTGGGCAGACATCCTTGCAGGCTCTCGCAGATGCTTATGACTAGATTTGTGTCACCGGAAATGTTGTTGGTATGTGGTGAATGCATCTAAACTGAGCTGTGTTTTAGCAAATATCAGGATTCTATCAGAACACATGAGGAGATGCGGTTATCAGAGTGAGAAGTCAATGGGATGCAAATATTTTGTCATTTAGAAGAATATGTCATTTTCTGAATTTTTATTTGCGTCTTTATAGTGATGTAGTTTGCAGTCATGTTTTCTGTCTGAACACCTTCACTCTAAAATAAATGTGTTAAAAAACATACATGTGGCATTATTTACGTTAGGACCCTCCAATAGAATAACAGCTCAGTAAGAGCCCATCATGGAAATTGAAGCCTTCACACATCGGTCACTTGTGTTTGAGAGACGGTGTGGGTGCAGCTGGTTTCTCCTCTACCTGGAACTTAATTGATCCATTAATCGCTGGGATTGGTCACAGAGTGAAGACACCTGCTACCCCACCTGGGTCTCTGTCAGATGGGACCGTGAAAAGGTGAAATCCAAGAAATCCGCTGACTTCAGTTCCAGGAGTCTGTGTGTTCGGAGTTTCAGTGTCTGAAGCGTTTCCATTCAGTTTGGCAAGCAGGCATAAGCACCACTGCCACTGTATTGTGTTCAATTCTGTGCTCTTGTCGTCAGTCAAATATGTACATAAATGTTTTAAACAAGCTAACATGATTTTTAGAGTTATACCTCAATGGAAGCGATGAATTTATTTGGAGCAGGTGTCACACACTTCAGAAGGAGGATATCTCATTTGGGTATAAAGCGCTTCCTTTATGTTTTCACAGCTGAAAATGACTTTGGTGCCTCAGAGCTAGAGTACATCATTAATTATGCACTTGAATCTGGAAATATGCTGTGAGTAAATTGATAAGTACAGACTCTGACCTTGGGCTGTGACAGTCCTGCAGTGACCTCTTTCCCTCTGCGTAAAAACAAGGGCCTGCATACAGTATTCCCACGTCCTCTTCTGGAAACGTCATTGTCCTGCCCTCGCTTTTTAGTTCAGAAGAAGAATGAGTGTATTGTTGAATTCACGTCATATGGAAATAACTTTTGGGACTACATGACAGTTAAAAGCAATGGTTTGTATTGTTCAAGCACTGAACATGATGCCAAGTTTTCAATGCAACACTTGTATTACACAGAAAACTTGCTTTATTGTAAAGTTATTTGTATATTAATTCTTAGGTGCAGTCAGGCATTTAGTTCATTTGAAACAGCTTACAATGAGCTGTAGCTGTGAAATGTACCCCCCATAAATGCCTGAATTAAATAAAAGCGTAGATGGAGGGGATTTGGGGACTGTGGTGTGGAAAACAGGCAAGGACTCTTAAAACACTCAAGTCATTTACATTTTCTGCTTTTTAAACCCTTTACAGTGCTTTATTAGTTAGTTTTGTTTTTTTTTTTTATTCCTTTCTTATGCATAAAGTCTAATTGAAGTCGTAGTGTCTTGCTCTTGAGGCATGGAACATATTTCTGTGTAATAGAAGGTGGGTTTCCAACCAAATGTATCACAAATTTTAACCCAGTTAAAAAAATAAAATAAAAAATCTGTAGGAGAAAATGCAAATTTGGACACTTTTCTATTCACCGTTGTACCAGTTAGATGTAGTGTTTCATGCAATAACATATATACCTGAAGCTGCTGACTGGGCTGCCAAGTTTACAAAGTGTACACAAAATGTGGTGTTCTGGCCTTTATGTAGCTCTTGTTTCTACAGCTCTTAATGTGGCGTGTCATTGTTGTTTTCCATTTGTAGTTTGTTGTATTAATTCATTAAATGTTGTGGTCTCTTTATAAGTTCACACATGCAAAAACATTTGTTTTTAAAATCTGTTTCCATTGAACTTGTTCAAATTTACCATTTACTGATACTCCTTTTTTTTTTTTTTTCTTGGAAGTTTTTTGGAAGTCTGGATTGAAACACATCTGGAGTTTGGTTATGGCATATTGAGGGATTTGGACCAAATTAAATGATTTACAGTGTGTGAAAATTGTAGGTTTGTATTGTCCATATATTTCTAACTATATTTCTGAAATGGTCAAATCATTGTCATTTTCAACTCATTAACACAAATATCTAATAGGCCAGTCACATGGCAGCAGCACAGTGCATTTTGGCATCTAGACAATCTGGTGAGATTGAAATTGTCTTGTCCGGCAGAATGTGGCAGAATGGAGATTTAAGTAACTTTGGCAAATGGTTGTTAGTGTCGGGGTATTTTAGAAACCACTGATCTGCTAGGATTTTCACAGCCAACCATCTCTAAGATTGAAGTAAGACAAAATATTCAGACAATCAAAGTGCCAGAGGTCAAAGAATGGCCAGACTGGTAAGAAGTGATAATAAAAAGGTATCAGTAACTTAAAGAACCACTGGTTACCACTATATGCAAAACCAACTCTAAACACACCAAATCATGAAATAAATGGGGTGTAGAAGCAGATAAGTACAACCACTGACTTCTCACACACTCACCAAAACTGGACAATTGAAGATTGGACAATGTTGCCTTGTCTTGTGTCTCAATTTTTGTTGTGATATTTGGTTGGAAGGGTCAGAATTTTGTGTAAACAACATGAAAGCATGGATTTGTCCTACTGTACTTCAATGGTTCAGACCCCTGGTGGTGGTGTAATGGTGTAGGGAACATTTTCTTGGCACTTTGAGCCCTTTAGTACTAACTGAGCATCATTTAAATGACACAGCCTACATGAGTATGGTTTCTCACTAAGCCCATCTCTTGGTGACAACCCATCTGCTGACGGCTACATTCAGCAGCACACATTATCTTGCACTGGTTTCTTGAACATGACAGTGAGTTCACTTTACTCAAACGGTCTCCACAGTCACCTAATCTTAGTCCTATAGAGCACTTATAGGACGTAGTGGAATGGGAGATTTTGCAGATGCTATCATCTCCATATGGACCAAAACCTCTGACAAATATTCCCAGTATCTTGTTGAGTTAATGCCATGAAGAAGCACAAGAAGGCAGTTCTGAAGGAAAAAGGATGTTTAACCTAGTACTATCAAGGTGTACCTCTGGGGTGCTGTAAGGGGGGGTGGGGGGCAAATTCATGGGGCCCAACATTTCTGGGGGCCCCAGAGAGCAGTGGAGAGGGTCCAGTGGATACAGGTTAGAAGTTGTGAAAATTTTGTGTAAGATCCGCTGTTATAATAGAGGCACAGAAGCCAGGAGTCAGACGTTGAAAGTATGTCAAGTTTCACTTTCACTTCACGCCAGCGTTAGTTACGTTAGTTATGGACCGTACCCCTACGTATATTACTGCCTATAACTGCTGCCCCTACCCCATGTACAACCCCCCCCCGCCTCCTTCGCGCTCTGACAAATTAACAAGATACTGAATTTTATGAAGGGCCCACAACATTTACCCTTCATGGGGCCCACCATTGCTAGCGGTGCCCCAGGTGTACCTAATAAAGTGGCCAGTGAATATCTACTAACCAACACTTCCTCACCTTCGCTCCCAGATCTAAGGGCTAAGGGAAAGGATTTAATGAATAAACACTCATCCACTCATTCTGTGGAAATGCAAACAAACCTTTTGCTGCAGACATCATGCAGCAGTGATGTTATATGATGGAGAGGTTAGCTCAGTGGGAGGTGCGGTTGGGCTAACACTTCTAACACGGCTAACACTTTGGGTTAACACTTCTGCCTCACAGCAAGAGGGTTCCAAGTTCCTGTCAGTGCCCTTGACCATCACATTGATGAAGATCTGGAGTTGGTCCCTGAGCATCTTCAGTGGCAGCTCACTGCTCTTAACGTGTCCTATGTGCTAATGCTAATGCTAATGCAAATGGTAGGTATTGTTTTTTGTGTGTATTATGCAGAGACTGAATTTCCAGGGACATGCAGGAATAACAATAAATCAAGTTGACCTTAACCTTTGAGTACCTAAATCACATTTGATTGGACACATTTATAAAATTGTGTGTTTCAAAGGAAGAAAACAAACAGATTTGGCACGTAATTGGCATGTGTCAAGGAATAGATAAATAAGTAAGACCGAGGCATACGCAAAGTTTAATTTTACATTGACTTTAAGCCACAAATCAAATTTATTTTAATTCTTCTAATTTTGTACAATATTTCGACCAAATGAACCTGTCATGTGACTGTGATGATGCAACACAGCACAACTCATTTAAAGCTGAATTAATGGCTTCTTTGCAATGTAAACACATTTTTCCTCCTTTCCATCTTCAAAACCTGAGAAAGACATCTGGCTCTTAAGCTGCTAATTGCTTCACTATTTTCATCTACTAGACTCTTATTTCATCTGCAGCTTGGTGCCAGGCAGGTAGCAACAGTGGGTCTATTAAGCCTGTTGCTGCTGCTGGAATATGCGGTGTAGAAAAAAGAAGTTAAAGTAGTTAAAATGTAATTTAATGGATGCAATGTCATGAACAGTCGCGCAATCCCTGTGTGTTGATCATTAATAGCCGAACCTTTCAATACATGCTGCTCAGCTGATGCATATATATTTATGCATTTCATTTAGTGCTGCTTTAAAATCATCTTCATGTGCATGTAACATACAGGCTCTCTACTAACTGCACACTGAGAGATGCTGTGGATAGAGAAAAATAAATGATGTAAAAAGAAGCGCGCAAATAGAAGAAAAACAAATTAAATCTATGAGCTTGATTCTCATGAAATTGTATCATCAGGGGAGCTCTGTCTTTATCAAAACACAGCGGGTAATTTGTGCTAAAAGTTTTGCTTCACAATCAGAAATAGGCCAGATGTGAGAACAATCTAATTCCCTGACATGAGTAATTTCTACAAGTAATAACTGGACATTGAGTGGTAATATTATCCTTAAGATATTTGTCATCTTATCGTGTATGTAACGTTTACAGTAATCTGCTTTCCGCTTTCCTTTTTCACTTAACACTTAAAATACTATTGTTCTTTCTAATGATGATGGATTAATATGAATAATGTGTGTTAGAATGAACAGCATTTTATTCTTTGTCCCACAGATTGTAACAGTGTCTTATATTTAGATTTTTGAGGGATTGGATGATATGAAGAATTGTAAAAATCAGGTTTTCCTCCAAATTTTCATGAGTTTAACAGGATTGTATGCATATGATCTGTGAATCAAAATAGACATCTGCATGTTGTGTAGATTACATAATTACTCTGTTAAAACTGTAGAATGTTAATTACATGTTGGTATGATTCATTTTTTAAATTAAAATTTTCAAAAAAAATTTTTTTTTAATTACTTAAGTTTAAAAAGGCCTAAGAACATCAATTTTGTGGATTTGTTTTTGTTAATTGATGGACACAATATTGTTGTTTAAATGCTTTTAATTTAATGCTTATTTTGTTACTTTTTTTTGTTTTGTTCATTTTTTGTCATTTATTCATTATTTTATAATTTTTTTGTTATTCTCTGTGAGTTTGGTTGTTCGTTTTTAGTATTTTTTGTTTATTTTTTTGTTCAATTTTGATCCGTTATGTACACTTTGTTGATTTAATAGTTATGTTAGGTTTCACACCTTTAGTTCTTACTAAAACTTACAATTATTTTAAATTTTTAGCAGTGGAAGGAGAAAATGCCAAGTCATATGAAACAGATTTTAAAGGCCTCATATTGTTACAAGCATGCCCGGTTTTTTGTTCTTGTTAAGATCTGGTTGTCCTTACTGTCATGTAGCTTAGCCCTCTTCAGCAACTTTTTTTTAAGCTGTTTTCTCAACTACAGTCTCTCTTATTTTCTTCTAAAATGTATGTTTTACTTGTCTTAATTAATGCTGACCACAAATTCTAAGGTCAGGTAATTAATTCGCGTGGAATCAATCATTCATCAAAATGATTGTGTAGTGTTAGTTCAGGGTTTACAGACATAATAATCATCAAGTGGATGATGAATATGTCAGTAAATAGCATTAACTTTGTTAGAGTCAACAGAGGCAGGAGTCCATGTACAGACACTTAAAAAAAAATAAATACAAACTTTGGCAAAAGTAGATGCATTGATTCCAAACACCTATTTACACTTTACTCAAGCAGGAGACAAAGCTCTGAAATGCACTCCAAGAGTAAAAATAAAAAGTACTTCTACAATTCTACTCCATGTTTCTGCTGAAAGCTACTGAACATCCTGTCATCCATGTTGGTATTAGCTGTCCCCGTCTCTGACATCTCATTAAAGAGACGACACATTTTCTCCACAGTCAAGTCTATGTCTCTTGTCTGTTTTGTCTTTTATGTCACTGTGTCTGTCATGTGTGACATGCATGCCACTATACACACATTTTTCTACTTGTTCTTGTTTGATCCAAGTATAGGTTGAAATTGCTTCTGATGTTGCGCTATGATGCAAAATAAAAATCCCCTTCAAATGCATTAAAAAGGATGAATCCCTGAAATTTAAGGTGTAGAAAGTACAGATGTTTGTGTTTTAAATAGAGGAAGTAGAAGTAAAAAGTTATAAATAAATAAATACATTAATAATAATAATAATAATAATAATAATGATAATAAAATCAAGAAAACTTTATTCCCAGCACATCTCCAGCACTTGTTACAAAAAAAAGCAATTCTGATTTCATTGTCATCCACAATTTTTTTTTTCCTTTTATGTTGTTTTTTTTTCAATGGAAAATATACCAAGCGCCAACAATGACAATTTGTATCTATATTTTTTACATTCCATTTCATCTAATTAAAACCAGTTTATTGTCCTGTGTCTGGACAGAATTATCTAATCATAATAAAAATATTAAAAATATATTCCTCTGCGTTTGGTCATTGCATCTTTTTGAGATCACTTCAGATCTGGAAATCATCTCATGTTCATCAGACAAAAGTTGCAAAAATCTGTGTTTTTCTTTATTAGTATACAGTCTGTACATGCATATCTTCTTTTCTAAGTTGCACATGTTTTAACACGTGCAACTCTGTCTTTGATGTCGCCCACAATCTCTGATGGCACATGAAGAGAAAAAAAAAAACACAAAACAAACTTGAACCTGCGTCTCAGTTTTCTCAAGCTGTCTGCTACATTTAAAATGCTAATATAAGACTAAACTGATTAATAATTAAACAATTACGGTCATGAATCAATAACTTCTGCACATATTTTTCATTAGTAAATTGCACAGAGTAAACAAAGAGGCAGTATTACCAATTCAAATGCGGATGAAGAGGGGGGAAAAAAAGACATTCTAATCGTCCTAACTTTGATGAAAAATAAACATTCGAGACAGTCACTCAAACAGTGAGGCCTCTGGTACAATTTTCCAAAGTAGATCATGTTGTTGCTTTAGATACAGTTAGTTGGTTGATTATTCAAGTAAACATGGTTGGAACATTTTTAATGAAGTAGTCCAATATGAGAAATTCATGATAAATCTGGTGTGTGTTGTCAATGTACAGAACATTTGGACAGATTTGATGCCCATCTGAGCCTCTTTAAAGTTGAACTGATTTCTGTGGCAATCTGTCTCGAGTTTATGGAACTGCGATATTGCAGCACAAAGGAGGAACTTTCAAAGTGAGCTCAGGCACAACTGTTAATGCGCCTCTGATCAGTGCATTGACTGCTTGATTGACTTCTTTTTTGTTTTTGTCATGTTTGTCAAAGACTCAGAGAAGTGTGCTGCAGTCACTGTTTTTTTTCTCTCTCTCTCTCTCTCTCTTTCTCTCTCTGCAGCGCGACACCATTCCGATCCCCCGCCGTCGGTTTTATCCATTAATGTCAAAGTGACACGTGCATGGATCATTCTTGTTTTGTGGCTCATCGTGCATACGCAACTTACCTTCTCCCTTCCCCAAATGCCAGCGTGGTAATGGCTGATGCCATGGCAGTAAGTGTAAAGCCTGAGAAACAAGGATAAAAGCATAAACAAATCTGTGATAAGAAATATGACATGGCTATCAGCATGCAGAATAAGCCCAGCCCTGCGAGCACAGGCACCCAGATTAATGATAAATTACGAGGACCTAGGCTTGTTTATAGCACTCATTTTCCCTGCTGCACCTGCTCATATTCTCTTGGCCTAGAGCAGCCCCCTCTCTCTTTTTCTATTTTCTCTCTCCATCTCTCTTACTCCTTCATCTTTCTTTTTCCTTCCTCTCTCGCTCTTTTTTCCCCTTCCCCGATCCCTTTTTCTTTTCTCTGAGTAGGTGCTTATTTAAAATGATCCTGTGTTTCTAAAGCACTCCGCCAAAACCAGTGGGACACCCCATGAAAACATAATCTGTGGGTGTATAATTGATGTCTTAAAGGAGAGGGGAGGGCAAGGCGAGAAATATTAGAGGGATTGGGGGGGGGGGGGGGTTTTGTTTGAG
>JAPQRP010000019.1:11885283-11910548 GCA_037367295.1 Apogon hyalosoma | reverse complement strand
CCCCGGTTGAGGAAAAAGAGAGGCAGGTTTACTGTAAATGAGAAACAAGAGGAGAAAAAATATGAGCAGGGATGGAGCAGAGTTAGAGACGGAATAAAAGGTGAGCGGAGAGAAATATTTTGATGCATAACGAGAGAGAGAGAGGGAGAACAGATAAAGCCGGAATGAGATGAGAGCAGTGGGCAAGCGCCGGGGCCTTTTGGTAGCAGCTCTTGTAATAATACACCACCCGACATCAACGCAATGCTTAATTTTAATATTAATTACAAATATCTCTCCACACAACAAGGAAATAATTTGACAATCACTTTGGCCCCGAGTACTGTATTAAATGCAAAGTGGGGCTAAGGGCGAGAGCAGTCAATATGGAGAACTAAAGTCTGCCCCCCCCCTCCCCTTCCCTCCTTCCCCTCTGTCTCCACACCCCCCACCACACACACATGCTCCCCCCTCTCTCACCCCTCACCTCATTACATGAAGTGTGAATGTTAATTCTAGTGGGTTTATTAGTTAGAATCAAGGAGGGAAAAATGAGAAGAGGTTAGCATTTCTATTGTTCATTACAAGTGGCTCTCTGGTGGTACCTGGGAATTTTTTTTTGTAAGGGGGTGGTGGTGGTGGTGTGGGGGGGGTACTGTCGTCAGGGCATGGGTGTGGATGTGTGTGTGTGTGTGTGTGTGTGTGAGGGTGGGGTGATAAAGGGGCAGTAGGTGGGTAGTTGGAGGAGGGGTGCTACGAGTGGCTATTGTCTGATTCATAATTATATTTTTAATATGACTAAGCTCGGGGGCCCCCTCACACTGTACAAAGCAATTTCTAGCAGAGAGCGCTACGAGGGCAAAGTGTTTACATACCAAATTATAAGAATATACTGACAGCGTTTGGTTGTTAATAAGCCGTAATCACTTCCCCTAATTTAATCCGGTTGCTATGGTAAACAAATGACACTTGAGGCTGATGGCGGTGAAGGAGGAGGAGGAAGAGGAGGAGGAGGAGGAGAGGAAGAGGTGTGCCCAGTCGAAGGAATAAGAGAAAAAAAAAAAGCTGATGAAAGAACACTGACACACACCCTCCTCTGACAAGACACCTGCTGTCCTCTGTGTACCGTACATGTTAGGAGTATAGTGTGTGATCTGTTTGCATGTGTGTAAGCGTGAGCAAGGGAGAGGATGTAGGTGTGTGTGTGTGTGTGTGTGTGTGTGTGTGTGTGTTGGTCAGAGACAGCTGTCTGTGCAGTCAGCAATGTTGCTCTCCTCAGAAAGCAGAAAATTGAGCGGGAATTGGGCTAATTGTACGGAATGATTGATGCTAGTGGAAACTACAGTACATTAAAAACACAAAAGCACGCTCATAAGCGCACAGACGCACACACATCATATGCACTCATGCAATCTACACAGTACACCTCACACACATACACGCGTACACTTCCTGTCTGCTCTGTGCAGCCTATTCTCGCAAATCCAATGAAAAGCATTTTTTTGTTTTTTTTTTTTTTTCAGGCAGAGAGTAGTTGAGACTGTGTTATGGAGCACAGACAAGCTCTTTATATTATTGTCCGTTTTGCTTCCTCTGTTTTCACTCTCAGGTACAAGGAGACCCAACTCTGCGTTAAACATGGATAATTAAGATGATCTAATACAGATGGGCTCTAAAAAGATACAAGTTGCTGTTTATTTAGATTTTTAAAAATTAATCTAATTGGTACTGTTTAGTTCAGGATTGACAAATATACGGCCCGTGGACCAAAACTGGCTCACCAAAAGGTCCAAACTGGCCCTCAGGATGAATTTGCAATGTACAAAATTTACACAGAAGACTAACAATCAAGGGTGTTAGCTGTGCCTTAATAAGTTGTTTTGTTCATAAAGTTAGATACTTTTTATTTCAGTTCCACTTGTTTTAACTGAATATGTGGACTGATGTACATGGACACATTTAGTGTTCATGTAGTAAGTGTTTTGTGCCTTTGAAGATCCACTGTGATCTGTAAGTTGTAATGCACATGTGTAAATGAGGCATAATATAGTTAAAATTATACTTATTTTCTTTAGAAATTTCTGGTTGCTCATGGTTGTTCAGGTAATTCACATTTTTCATGGAAGGATAGTTTGTAAATGTAAACATTTTATTAATGCAATTTTACTTTTTTTTTTTTTTTTTTGCACCAAAACAAGTAGACAAATTTGGAGTTGATATTATTTAGGCCTTTAGGTTATGATGCTATCGTTTTACAGGTGCAGCCCGCATGAGATCAAAATTGAGCTGTACATGAACTAAAATAAGTTTGACCCCCCTGATTTAGACCAGTTATTACATAGGCTGAAATCTTTTTCTTTCCCCTTCTTTCCTGCCACTCTCTGATAATGTGATAAAGACAAAAATAGCCAAATAACAAAATTTGAGATGTTTTTCTAAATATCTGACAATATGAAGGATTCTCCCCTTATAATATATGCAAACAGCTACTTTTCCCATGTCTGATAAACAAAAGTTTATGCATCATCAAGTAAATCTGCCAACTATTTTCAATAAAGGCACCATAAAGATTGCTATTCCTCCACTTAAATTTATTTTATTGTAATTTGACATTAATTGGGTTTCAGAGTGAAGTCATTCTATGCTGTTGGAAACTCTTGGCCTGCTATTTACTCTTATATCTAATTAATCAGAAAAAGGAAAAAGCCTCACCCTCATGCCTATACTGAATTCTTGAAAAAAAAAAAAAAAAAAAAGACAACTTGGGATCCTGCTAAAAGTTTTGGTTTTGTATCAGGGTTGAGTATGTTTTAAATGCAGCTTTGATACAAGAACTCAGAATTTAAGCAGCAGAGGAAATGCAGTAAAACATCAGTGATGGTTTGCATGGCAGGAAGCGCATCGAACATCCACACGTGAACAAAGAATCACACGCTAATCACTAATCACAAACACACCTAATGTGCGCCATCTTTTGTCACCTCTTGAACTGTTTACTTGCTAACAGCAGAACATGCTAGGCTGTTTATATTACACGAGACACTGATTACTTAGAAATTCATCTCCATGCAGAATGATTGTCTATTAGGATGCATGTTCACTGCTGTCAGATGGCTGTCTGCTGGTGCATTCAGATATTAACACTTCAAACACATTTTAGTTGCGTCCTGTTGGTTATGAACTGGGACCTTCGTTCTTCTCGTGGGGTACAGGAAGAAACAAAACGGAAAAAAGTATAATTCAGGTAGTCTGCTCTATTGACTTTATCTCCTCACAGTGTCTCCTGCTGATTAAATTTGAAAAACCTAAAGAAAAATCTCCACTTCTACACTCTAATCCAGCAAATAAGAGAGACTGAAGAGAAAGGGGATGAATGGTTGACAATGGCTTTCAATTCAAAACCCTTTCAGAGAAGAAAATCCTTACCTGTCATTCTTTAGTCCGTGTTGCAGGAGTACAGATGATTGCACCGCTGATAGTGTCACTGTATCGTAAATCCGGTCTCCGCAAAGCTACTAAATCAGCCAATCTGTAATATTTCCTAACAAGATTCATTTTCATGCATTCTTAGATGGGGGAATTATAAGTTTTTATATAGTTTACAGTGACTGCATCATTAGGGAGAAAGGCTGTCTACGTTCTGGCCTTACAAATGTGGATCTGTTGGACAGAAGAGACAGAAAGGAGGGAAGAAAGAGACAGAGAGGACAGTGGTCCTCGTGGCTCTGGTAATGGTTTTCTTATTCTTCATCTTCTCTTATAGATGCATATCAATACATATCGTAGCGTCTGCATAGAGCCTGCCACATCCAATATCGCCTGGACATTTTACATAATTATTATTTTCAGGAGTCATTGGGGTCTCATAGAAGGGAATGTAAGTGACAGGCGTTTAAAATGGTTTTTAAATCATGCGGGATAACCAGGGCCTTTCAGAAATAATTGTGTCAAACTGCTTTTCACCTTTTTTGCCAATCAATATGCACACTTATTCATGGGCAGACGACTATCCATCAAAAGGCAGCGCTGCTCTTTAATATACATGCTTGCATTTTAATGGGCTACTTTAACAACAATACCGGAGACAACAATGTGTTTCTGTGTAATATTCCCGTAAAAATGATGATACAGCCGCTTTCACGTACACCCAAGCACAGGCTCACTTGCTCTCCACTCGAAGGCGTACGTACAGAACGTGCACAAACACGAGCGCATACCCATAAGGTGTGTGTGTGTGTGTGTGTGCAAACACATAGACACACATGCACAGACACTTTGTTAAGTGGTGGCCTAAGTCGATGTAATCACATTCACTTTGTTACATGGCTCGTAAATGATTTAAAACTAGATTTCATGCATGCTTTCATACTAATTCACTTGCTCGTATTTTTCATTTTGGCCGGAAAAACTCTGAGAACAATCAAGATTTACTCCATTCTCCAATTAAGCTTCCAAACAGGACCAAGAGAAGGGGAATCTATTCATTTTCTTTTGATTAAAATTATCGCCACTTGCAAGGAGCTTTGGGGTTTATATATTAAATAATGCATCATTTCATAATTATATAGAATATATAGATTTTTTAAATAGGATACTGGGCAAAATGGTGACTTTAATTAGATCGGTGTGTAAGATATCTCGGGGGTATGATAAAACAATGTTAAATATCTCGCAATGACTGTAAAATATGTTCCAACAGATAATGAAACACAAATAGGGGCTCGCTTTGCCATGGCTCCTATTTGTCGAAACATCCCCACATGCATTTTCTGAAATTTCATAATTATATTGAAAATATGATCAGGGGAGAACACGGCTAGGTGCTAAATATGATGCTGCCTGTCCCCCACCTATTTAGAAGCATACATTATCATCCTATTACTATAAGAGTAAATTACAAGAGAGAGTCAACCATATCATGCACCAGGCAGGGGAGAGGCAGAGCAAATTCATGGTGGAAGACTCCCTTAAGATGCTGTGTTTGGTCTGCTGTCACACACATAAGTATGCGAGTGCTAGTAAACACAAATCGAAGGTCACGGGCAGCGTAATATCTTCACATTGATGAGCTAAGGCCTAAGATTAGCAAAGAACTAAAGAGCACTTGGCAGAGCGAGAGGGGGTTATAGTCACTTTTACAATTAAAGCAGAATTAAAGATGCACTAAAACAGCAACACTTTGCCAAGCAAACAATGCCTGCAGCCTCTTTGAAAATTACAGCGGGCTAATTTGAAATGAAGGACAAACAGTGGCTGTGTGTGCGTTTGTGAGTGTATGTGTGTGTGTGTGTGTGTGTGTGTATGTTTCCCGAAGCTTCTCCTATTATGATCGCAGGAGTACAGACCCCTCGTTTTGGTCTATATATAAAGTATGTAAATGTCGTCTGGCTGCGACAGTCAGAAGCGTCAATAGAAGTTGACAGCTGAATTATAACCGCAGCCGAATCCATCAGTCTTTTGTTTTAACCGGAGAATGGAGCGTTTTTAAAACTCAACAAAGGCCTTTAATCAAATTCTCAAGGTTGTTGGCTTTAGCATTGTATTAGTTTAATAGTTTCTGCTGCACCATTGACGTTAATGACACATTCCTATGTAAATATAATGTGGCTCCCAGAAGCCATCAAAACATTTTAAGGTCCAATGAATACAGTTGCATTTTTTCCTTTCTCTCCCCCTTCCTTCCCATACAGAAATGTCTTTTTATTTAGCAATCTCCGCACAGTGCATGGTGATACAATAAAAAGGAGGGGAGATTGATTAATGGAGACTTTAAGGTAGTGATGCGCAGCACTGATACAAATAACTGTGGAGAGACAGAGAGAGGAGAAGATTGTGCCTCCCTCCCTTCTTCCCTCATTCCCTCACACACTAATCTACACACACATCCGAGCACATGTATACACAGACTTGTAAAAAAAAAAAAAAAAAAAAAAACGCATAGGGAACCACACATCGGCCTGGAATCACATCTGTAGACATGCACGCACGCACACATAGATACACACACGCATGCAAATTTATATCATATGTACAGTTTAGAGGCCTTTGGCATAGATTCATCACCCACGATTGAAAGATAATGAAACTGCATATTTTCTCACCATTCAAAGACTGATGAAAGCATTTAGAGTAATATAGCAGAATACATTAAAAGCAGTATCATATTTTGAGAAGCCTCATAACATGTTACTGTCTGGAGAAAAAAAAAATGCGGAGACATCTTGGCCCATATCTTAAGTATGGTTGATACGCTGCCTTTTGTGTGTATGAATTGCTTAATCAACTCTTTGGGGGATATATTTAAGTGGTTGTTGCTAATTTAAAAGGGGGAAAAAAATCAGATACTTGAGAGCTGGCATTGAGATCACAGCACATTTGCAAATACGCTTGCACACACAAAACTGAGTTAAAGGGAGAGAAAGAGATGTAATGGAGATTTTTCATGCCAGACATGTACATATTAGCTAAGAATCAGCGTTCGATCATGAGTTCGTGTTTTGTTTTCTGGGGTTTCTGGGGTTTTTTTCTGCATCTATTGTTTAACAGCTCAACGGACTGAAATTAACATCCATATGTCAAATGTAATGACACACACCAGGCATTCTTTAAGCTCTGCATCTAAGAGTCATTATCAAAACATTTACAAGATGAAATGCACCCACAAAGTCTAAATGAAATGAGACACTAAATCTGGGAAATCATGTAAAATCATATCATGCAAGCATCAAATTTGGATTTTTTTTTTGTTTTTTTTTTTTGCAGAAGCTTTTCCACTTTTTTACATGCAAATGATAGTTTATTTAACTGTTAAGATCTCATGCATATCACCTTAAAATCCAATATGGTAAATACAAAAGTGATATTTTATCTATAAAACTCAGTGTTTTTTTCCACATTTTAAAAATCCCACATCCCTGTCAAATGACAAACATGACACATACGCTCACATATTTGTCAGTTATTTTCCATGTCATGCTTTTTTCTATCAAATATGAAAATGTAAAAGTCGTCTGTCACTAATGCACACACAAAAACAATCACGTCATTAAATATACATGTACACACCATTCTTCCAAGGGGCATGTTTTAATGAGAAATACATCCCTGTGATATGTTGTGTCTGAAAATCATTTCACATAACATTTGTGGTTTCATCACATGTGAAATGACAAATGCCCCAAACACATATATGTGAAAGGACAGCAAAAAGTGATATTTCCTTATGCTATATTACTTAAAGCAGTGAATTCCATGTTGTGAAAACTCTCTGTTAACCCATAAAGACCCAGTCCTGCTTTTGTGGCAATTACAAAAATTTATTTTTCTCTATATTTAACCTTTAAGTGTTTTATCATCATTTATTACAATATTATCTTCTGCATTTTGCATTTTTTAAGTGAAAATCTGGTATTTTCTACATTTCATTTACTGATCATGTAGCTGTTCATAAAAGCTGAGAATAAAGCTGGGGGTTTTTATGTCAGAAATAGCAAACACTGAAGAAAAAGTGACTTTATCATTTAATCTATCATTAGCTAAACATAAACCCAGTGTCTCCATCCATTGCCATTTATCCAACTCCATGGGTTTTACTGGTGAATCAATGCTGTAGAAGATGACAGTGTTTCCACGTTCACAATGGAGCCTCTGAATGTCCAAATGGGTCATGTCTGATGACCATGAAAAGATGACAAACTGTATTTTACACCAATTATTTACATGTATTGATAGGATCAGTGGATCAACAGATATTAAACATTATAGATCAGTTGATGGTTTTGGTCATCGGTGGCTGTTTGGGTCTTTATAGATTAAGTATCGACTAGTTGACTGCTATCTGAAACATTTTTGCTGCCTATACATTACTGCATCATTTATTGTCCTTTGTATTATATCATTATATCATGTATTTATGTTTTTAATCATGCTTTTAACAGGTTTTATATTGGCATTTTTAGTGATATCTGATGACTTTTATTTATTTTAGTCTGTTTTTAACCATGATCTGTGAGCTGTTGGGAGTACCTGTCCATGTCTTTTGTCTGTGCTCTTTTTAATCTGTCCCCTGTATGTGTCCTGTGGTTTTAATGTTTTTTTGTGCGTAACATTTGAGGTGCCCTCTCCAGACTGCAGAACGAATCTACCTACGGGTATCAGTAAAGTCACGCTGAACCTTGAACCATCAGGATAAAATGTTTGGTTGCGTGTAAACACACCCAGTAGTACATGATTTGCTTCAGTGATAACACATCTGTCAGTAAATATACAATTTTACTTACACATAGATGTATAATTTATAGACATGATGCATAAAAATAGCAAAGACGGACATGAGGCAGACAAGTGGTTGCACATCAGTTTTGTAGTTGCTGGTTGAGTTGCTTGCAAGCTTTTGTTTCCATGCTGTATATTGTCGCTGCTATTCTGTACACTGTAAAATATTGTGTGCAAGCTGGATATTTGTTGTGTAAATCTCGCCGATATGTCAGGTTTCCCACTTTTGCACAGCACCCATCTTGTGGATGTTTGCTTTTTGATCATGTCAAGTGACTGATTGATGTAGATTCAACTTTCATACCAGAACTGTCAAATCACTGAAAGTCATACTGTACCTATTATTATATACAGTGTGAAATATCAAAACTCTAATGGGATGGTTTTGTGCAACACATACAGTAATCTCAAATTAAGTGTGAATTTTAGTCCAAAAGTATAAATGTGATCTTTTTTATGATAAGTTTTATTTAAAAGTATGCTCACATTGGGCTGTAATGAGTCATGGTGGTGTTCTGAATCACATTCGCTCTAAGGTTGCCCCTCAGAATATCACTAAGTAGTTTTTCATTGTTCAGTGTGCAAAGCATTTTATATTATGTACAGATTATCATGATTACAATTTGCTCATAATCTATTTAGAAAGTGCTTATAGTGCCTTATAATTGCATGTGAGCACCACTTGGAGAAAAGTGCTACCAAATAAAAGATCAAGTGCATTTGAGCATTTCCATTACACACACACACACACGCACACACACACACATACACACACACACACACACACACATTTGCTTATACACATTGCGCAGATTTCTCATGCATCGTCTTCCTGTGTGCTCTGGGCTGTAACATTTGCTTTCTTAGTCAAGGAGAACAATCTCATTTGCAGGGAAACAAATAAGAAAAAAAGATGTAGCTGTGACAATACCTCAAATTCCATCCTACTTATTTTTCTCCCTTTCTTCTTCTTTTTTAATTTACAATGCAAAGTGTAAAAATAAACATTGAGGGCTCAATTTAGTGTGGTTTTCAGCCGTGGCACCTAATCCCCCACCCCACCCCACCCCTCGTCACGATGCGCTGGAGGTTGTAGATTTTCCACAGGGGTGGTGGGAGGGATCGGGGGGCTCCAGTCTCATCTAGGGAGAGATAGGTGGGCAAAGAGGAGGGTCCTTTCACATTTCACACCCACACACACAGACACGGTGCACCCTCGGGCCCTGAACAAGCCTCTGCGCCGTACAACACATGAGGTACCCTAATCATACACACACTCTCAGTATATGAGATCCTTATTAGTTTTAAAAGTGTGCCAAAAACAACAAAAAAAGAAAAAAACTGAAATGCACACGCCGACATGCACACACAGCTCTGCCACACACCACCGTGGAGAAAACGGAAACGAGCAACTGTTAGATGCTAACAAAAGAAGAGTTTGTTTGTTTGACACGGATCTCTATGCAGAAAAAAAGATGTTAAAGAGAAGAAAGCGGGACAAGAATAGGTGAGGGAAGGAGACAGAGCTCTGCTGTGCTTTGCCCCTGAGCCATGTGCAAGTCTTTAACCCTGCGCTCGCTGTCAGTCACTCTGCGAGGTGTTCAGCTGGAGACATTTTTTCCATTTGTGTGACCTTATGAAATAATTGCTCATCTGGATTCACTGCTTTTAAGGAGAACACATAAAAGAGAGGATGAGGAAAATTCAAATTGTTCTCCCCTCCTTCTAATCAGAGGGGGCCCATGTGTAATCACTAAGCCAAACCTGTCTGATTATAGCCCCTTACTCACATCACTCCCATGACAAGCATCCCCACCACACACCTGAGTGCCACCCAGCGGGAGGCTATCTACCTGATGAGGAGGACCTCACAACAGGAGGGACAGCGAGATGAGATCAGCCGTCCTCAGCAGACAGACTGAGAGGAAGAGTGAGGCAAAGGCAGAGTGAAGTTATAGATAATCTTTTTACTTGCTGTTGAGTAAACATACAGTGTTTGTTAAGTCTGTCGCCGTGGCCGAGCCAAGCGGCGAATGACGGATGCAACAGCGTTAGCTGGCTGATTAAAGCGCTATCTTCTTCAAAGTAGGGGGGATTTTCACTCTGACATTTAAAGAACAAACACAATGCTCAGTTGGGTGGCATATTTGCCTATTGTTCCTTTTTAAGATAAAACTTCTGTCCATGTGGAAGTTTAAATCTTCTCGGATAGCTGCTGTATCTGCGTGTTGAATGATTTTCTTTATGTCTATATGGCTCAGTGCCCCTGTTAGCGTGCATGTGTTTCTATATAGTTCTTCGTAGCTCTACATGCGTGTGTGCCCATGTGTGTCCCTGCATATAAACCCTCATTCAGATAGACCTCGGTCCAACTTCAGCGGTGGCCTGCGGCCACATGGAGTGGTGTGATAGAGCACTGGAGTCTACGGGAGTCACACACACTGCTGTTGTATGGCGGGGCCTCTCTTATCGGAGCCGCCAGCACGGTAAGCTAGGATTAGCATCTAGATCTGCGAAGACTGGACGTCAGAACAGGGGACAATGGTGACAGAAAAGAGGAGGGCGCAGGATGTGAAGATGGAGTTAGAGGGGATGGATGGAAGGGGAGGGTTCGAGCACATAGAGCGCTGTTGTACTTACCAGTAGAGCAAAGAGTGACATTTCAGTCATTTACACTTGTTTTTTCTGCTTTTCTTCCCTTTTCTCGCTCTTTTAATCCATGTTGTTCTGTTTTTTTAATGTCTTTTGGCCTCAGGGACAAAGTGCATGACAGCAGCATGTGTCCATGTCTACTTGGACTTTTTTGGTGGTCTAATGTGGAGAACGCACTTCAAAACCACAGAAACATCACACTCATGGAGCAGGCTAAGTGGGCCCTGTTTTTGAAGTCTTTCTTTGAAATAAGCAAGGCAATCCCCTTGGCCCAGGGATCATATTCTATTTACGTTCCCTTTGCCAACGACACAGGCGACGCTGGCCAAATTCACAAAAGAAGATCCACATTGGAAAATCCGGCTAATCCCTGATTGAAAGTTCATGTGTTGGCTTCGATGTATAAGCTCTGGCAGATTTTCCCAGGAAAGGGGAGTAAAGGAAAAAAAGGCAACAAAACTGGGATCCTTTTTGGTTAAAAAGTGGACTCAGTGTCAGTGGCAGGCAAGCAAAGCACATGTCCGCCTGTCAAGAGCTGCCTTTCATGCTCAAGGCCACAGTGGGATCTCTCTTCTCGCCCTGAAGGGAGAGGTTATGTCGTTATCTTCAGAAGTAGTCTGGCCTGCTCCAAAGGTTGACCTCAGCCAAAGCAGTCAGAGAAGACGTTACCTTAATTTAATTTTTCTTTGTCTATTTATTGCTACCCTCATTTCTCTTCCACTCCTTCCTCTCTCATGTTCGCAGTCTGTCTCTCCCTCTTTTCCTCCATCCTTCCCTCCCTCCCTCCTTCCCTGGCTGCCTCTCTCCTCTCTCTCTTCCAGGGGTGGTGGCTATGGCTAGAGAGCCTGCACAGATGGCAGGCCAGCTTGCCTTCAGGGGAAGGGCTCCACAGCTTAAACTTCCTCCATTTTTTCCTCTTTTCTTCTTCTCTTTTCTTCAGCTCAAACTTTTGGCCTGCAACTTTTCACGCCTGGCGAGCCTTTATCTTGCCATGCATGATGTGAGGGGGGAGGCAAGGTCCTCGGAGAAGCTAGGGGCAGCTATCTCCACCGCCTGAGCTGTCGTCAGATCAATAGGGGCCATCAGTATCAGTGGAAACCCAACACACAGGCCATTGGAGTGTCAGTGACGGCTCTTCAGGGCCACGCGTCGACATGCCTGATAATCTGACACTCGAAATGGGCACTTTTCAACCTAAATACTGTCATTCTATGGAATGCAACGTATCTTTCGCTCATCGTGTTGATTAATAAAAAGCCTAACTGCTAGTGATGACTTCCCTTTTCCATTCCAGTGTTGTTGTTTTTTTTTTCAAAGACTTCACTTAATCCAACAATAGAAGTATTAATGAGCACACATGTGATTATAAGCCAGTTTCCTACTTTCCAGCCAGTTAGCAAGTGTTAACAAGAATCCTCTAAATCAATGTCTTCCTGAGATGACCCTGTGATAATGGTAATATTACCTCTTACTATCTCTCCACACACATATCATTTCACACTTGAGTCAATGTGAACAATGTTCCTCTAATGGCTTGCTATACTTAAAGCCATCAGCACCATAAGTGGCCTTGTTAGCGGTGGCCCCCTCATTGGATCGGCCCAACAACTTGACCCGTGTCAAGTGATCACCTGATAGCCACCATTCTGTTTTTAGCCTGACAAAGCAAAGCATGTGAATTTCCGTCAGTTTTTACCAAAGATGCTTTTAAATACTGCTTTATTTTCATATTTTCTTTATCTTCTCTGCAAAAATCTGGGTTCTACATTTTGTTTTTATATAGATTACTTTAGTTTGATAAAATTATCAATGCCATTAGTGCTATATCATATTATTTTCATTCAGATGCAACAATCTGTTAAGAGGGGATATATTTAATATAAGCTTTAACAGATCTGTTGAATTTGGATAATTCATTGCCAAACCTTTGTGCAAAAGCAAAAAGTACATCTCTTCACAGTTTTCAATATAAGTCAGGAAAATAATATAAAAATGATGCATGAGTACATATCATAGTCAACCTAAAGTTACACAAAATGTTTTTTCTCCTTTACCTTGGTGGCATCCAGCCATGCAGACATATTTGACATTACTTATCCAACCTCTGAAATATCTGTCTGTGAGATTTCTCGCGGCACTCTAGTGGAATCTAACATTTCAACAGCAATAATCCACTGACATTATTATGGACAGGTTTTTCAGGGACTATTGCTTTGATAAAAGTATTTCAAGTGTAAATAACAAACGCCGATGTTGTTTCTGCACAGATACACTGCTGCTCCCTATTTTTTAGCTTTATTTTTTTTATCAGGCAGGCTATGATCAGTGTAATAGCTGTGTAAAAATGGATGCTCTGGGGAATAAAGCTTTGAAAATAAGGCAACATATAAGGAGATTTTGTTTCTGCCATCCTGTTTGTGGAAGGGAACGTCTCGGGCCTAATACTAATAATAGTACTTTTTTGCAGTTTTCATTAATCTAACTGTGGTAGCGTTGTCATTGTGCTGCAGATGAGGTTTTGTGTGAGAATTAACACTCACCTTGACCTGTGACTCGCACTCTCAATTACGCATAAAATTCTAATTATATAGAGAGATTATAACGTTTTTAAATATGATTGCAGCATTTAATACACTTTAAAAGTTGTACGTGCTGATAGACTGGCCTTTTTTTTTTTTTTTTTTTTTAACAACGTTCCTAATTAAAGCTTAGAGAGGATTTGTCATCAGTGTGCTTGAAGCATGTCCTAATTCTAATTTTCATAAAACATCTGTGAAATAGTCTATATTTAACGCATGTGATGGCTGTTTTATGCACTTTTTATGCTTGTCTCACAGAAATCTTCATGTGCTGGATATGTACCATCAGCACAGCCGTGGGACTGAAACACTCTTTACAGACATCGATGAGGGGAGAGTTGCAGTGTGCACCCCCCTCCTGATATATGACAGAAAGACAGACAGGGAAAAAGAGATAAAGAAAGAGACAGACAAGGGATGAGAGAAGAAGAGGATGAAGGAGAGTTGAAAAATGATTCCGGACTTTGTCAGAGAAATCAATTGAAAAACACACAGACAGCACGGGCAGCAAATTGGGTGATAAGGCCCCCGTGTCCTCGCTCTTCTTAACGAGGAGCACTGAAGCATGAGGGTAAATAAAAGAGACATCTCTCTCTTTCTATCTTTCTTACGTTTTCTCTCTCAAACACACTTCCCCTCCTCTAACTGCACTGTCGCTTCCCCCTCTTATCATTATCTCTGTTTTATGCCATTAGACTCTGTCTGTGCGTACCTACAGCCTTTTTCTTTATATATTGATACGCGTATGCATATTAATAACATCTGACAGGATGATACGACTCTGCTATGACTCCTGTCTCCGCCTGTGCACTCATTACGTATGTGCGTGTAGGGATATGCTGTAATCTAAGAGGCCTATCCTCTGTTCTCAGGTTTGGGTGAGGGCGACCAGAGGTTGTGGCGGCGTATGCCTGTACTTTGTGTAGAACAATGTGAGCAGGCAGGCAGTCGCAGCTCGGAGGTATTCTGCAGGTGTCGCAGAGAAGGACCCTTCTGTAGCAGTGTGTCTTGGACCCGATCTCCACAAAGCCGCCTCTCCCTCTGCCAGATGGACCCATGCTTTTCCCCACACTCTTGCTCTCACAGCTAAGACCTAGGCTTTTCTCCCTCCTTTTTTTTCTCCCCCTTCCTACAAAAGAAAAGCGCTTTGGCTGAAAGAAAACCACAGCTGAATTTTATGGTGCCGCTTCTTTTTGCCAAGCTGATTTTACAATTCAAAGGGACAGAGTGCATGGAAATGCTGTTTTCGAGCTGCATCGTCGCTACGCCTTTTTAGATGCAAGTTTGCATTGGCAGATACGTCTGCCACACTAATATTTCCCTTCCCTGTGTGAAATCTTGATAATATCCGGAGTTGTGGAGGAACACAGCTCAGAGTGTGTTTGGAGTGTGCTTGGAGCAGATCTTCTTGGGTGTAATTCCTACAAGGCCTCAATAAGGTGACAGCAGTGTCAGCGCTAAATGTGATCACACCGTCTATAGACAACACATCAGTTTATGTGTATGTGTGTGTGGTGGGTGTGCAGAGCTTGTATACCAGTGCCAGCACACACAAACACTGGCACATGTTCACTGGCACAAACATATACCACCAAACACAAAATCCATTAAGTTTTAACAACGCCCTCCCCCTAACCTTAAATAACTGAACAAGGTGCAGCACAACTTCAATCGTACGACCCCAATACAGCTACACCTCGCACAGAGCAGAGGGAGCGCTCACTTACTCCAGGGACAGAATTAACATCCAATTTCCCACTTCTCATTACAATTCAATAAAAGCCAATCTGCTTTTACCTTTAGAGCACTGTTTTGGGTGGATGCTTTCAGGGGGCCCCACTCCACTCCGTGCCCAATTAAGAACATTTAAACATATTAAAATCTCCCAAGCTCTTCACTGTCCTGATTACTGCTTAAATATAATCTGCTTTTATATCCTCTCTCTGCCTCTTTGACTCATTTTTCCTCTAAAATTATATCCATCAGTGATAATTTTTTTTTCCTCTAGAGGGGATTCAGGGTCGGGCGGATAAGTATCTCTACCTTTCATGCAAAGATATCGAACTGCAGAGTGAAGAGTGAACTCCGCCTGTCTAACACTTTCTCACACAAACTTGCCTTTTTTTTCCTTGACACTTGCTTCTTCTCCGCAGGACAGAAATGCAGGAATTCAACTCAGAGCTTTCCTGGTTGGGATTTCTAGTGTGTTTAGAATAGTGCATGGATGCATATTGATGCGTGTAAATGTTTTTGCTAAAAATGCCTCACAATCACTCAGTTGTTTTGTCACATCCATCACCGCAAAACCACTTTGCTCGTTTCCGTCACTAGTGTGTCAGCAAGTGGGTGTGGCTAACTCGGCCACAAGTCACTTCAGTCACTGAGCACTCACGCAAATGCTTTAGTTAACACTCATACAACCCATGACAGTGATTCTGTGTAACTGTGGGTGTGCAGTGGTTTGTAATTGTTTGAGAGATTATTACAAAGCAAGTAAGCTCCACTGTCTGATAATGTTTTCTTCTGCATTTCAGATGGCTTGCAATAGTGAAAACTGACATGATAGGAGAGCACTGTTCAACAATGTAGTCAGGAACTGAACCTAGTTGGTTATGTGGCATGCTCTGTAATCATTCAGCTACTGAGGCCCACCAGATGTACTGATTCTCTTCTCATCCAGACATGACAGATGCAGCTGTCTAAAGACTCTGAAATGGAAAGTACTTTTCCACATTGTAATCACATGTCCCTGTGTTAATTGTTTATTTATCTCTTTTATATAAGCTGAAAATGTGCTACTTTTTCCCCCAAAAAAACTCTCCAAAATGCCTTTCAGCTCCTTCCTGAATATTTTAAGACAGGTTTTATTGCATAAATCTATAAAATGTGATTTGGGGATACTAACCGAACTGCTGATTTTTTTCCCCCCTCTTTTCTAGAGCAGTTCATTGTCCTGCAGAAGAGGTTGCACAAAGTCGACAGTGCAACACATACATAATGAGCTACGATAGCGTCTTCCATTTTGGACTCTGGCTATCTATTTCACCAAAGGTCAGCACTGTCATCATGGCTTAATATTGATAATTTTATGTGGATTTGAGTCTTAAAAACATGGTTAAATATTACCTGTGTTTGTTCTAACTGGACCACATGAAACACAGCTATAATCAATATTAAGAAATACACCTGTGCTTTTTTCTGGCATGACAAGAAAAAATGTCCTCTGTGGAAAAGTTCCTACAAAGAAAGGTTTTAACTGTGTTCTTCAGGTGCAAGGCGCACACGTAGGCTTTATCACGACACACATGTTGGAAGAGATTCATAACTTGCTCGCAGTCCCTGTTGAGTCTGTCCTCCTGAATGTGTTTATAGGTCCTATGAACAATATGCAAAATGTGTTGTCTAGTGACCCCAAATCAGCGTATTGTGACTCTGAAGCGACAAGACTGAGGGGGGATGCTGAAGATTAAGATGTTGTATGGGGTCAAACTCCTTAGTGGGAGGAAGGTGGAGTTTTAATAACAACTGTTTGGACTGGAGAGAATAAGCATGTGTTCATCTCCAATTGTAAACCCTGTCTATGTGTTTGATAATCGTCATCCAACAGTCATTTCATTTCACACAGACATACAAATAGGCTTATTTTTGTTCCCTCAGTATAAAGCAGAATAGCCTGTGGCAGGTGTGTGTATAGACTTGGGTGTTTTGTAGCAGAGGTGTAGGTGACATGCACCTGCGCCAAAATGTAACTATGGAGGCAACGGTGTCAACTAAGGACCTACATGGGTACAACAGGAGCTATAACAGGCTGCTCGAGTTTTTTGGGTTTTTTTTTTCTCCCTGCAAGAATCTGGTGCAGATTGTGAATGGGGAAAGACTGAAGGATGCTGTAACTTTTAATGCACATGTAGCAGAATAATACAGATCTCACCGTGATTGCAGTTTATGTCAACACAAAGCATCCAAAAATATCACTTATCTATGTTTTAATTCTTAGAGGATATCTAAGTATGTGGCTTGAGACAGATCTTAAATTGACAGCGCTGTGCAAACTGTCAAGTGATGACAATTATGGTGACTATTATGTGGGAGCTTTGTTTTTGTCCTCCAGTGTCTGTGTGATTATATGAGTAATGGTCTCATGCAGCATGATCAGGTGAAACAATATGAAAACTAAGCAGCCGTCTACTTTAAAATAAAGTTGGGTTAATTTCCAGACCGGTGTGGAAGATTAAACCAGTTTTATTTATTAAATCTGTCTAAATCAACTTTTCTTAGTATGACAAGTTGTGACGAATTAAGTTGTCGATGGTGACAGCAATGTGATGAGCATAACAGCATCCATCCATCCACCCATCCATCCATTGTCTGAATTGCTTAGGGCGTTTTCACACTGGATATCTGAGTCTGTATCCAAGTATGTTTGACCCCAAAGTCCACTTAATTTTATCAGTGTGAATGCAAAGGATCCATGTGCAAGTACAGTACCCGAGTCCAGCTGAGAAGGTAGTCCTGGGTATGGACTGTGTTGACTCAAGATCAGAAGTGACCTAATCACCACTCTGACAACAGAAATGACCTAATTACCACGAGACCATAGACGGTGCTGCTGTTGTCTCCTGAAAATGCCTCGGATCTGCCTGGCACGGGCTTGCCCTATCGACCGAACCACTCTGTGATATATCAGGGACAACGAAGAACGCTCTTCTTCATTTTGCCTCAAACAGGTTAACAGATAGAAAAGTATTGCCTGTTTTGCCACTATTCTAGACAAATGAACAGAACATTTGTCTTAGTTGATGACATAAGTGTTTGTCTTCTTCTGACTTCTGTGTTTATTGGATTGCGACAGAATTTGTTCCACACCACTACCTACTGTTTCGGCCCTGTAACACCCAGTCGTATTCGTGCATGGGCCTGTGAACGTGTTCGTGAACTCTATATCTGCGGGAAAGGTGTGAGCGTATCCAGGTGCAGCATGGATCTGGATACCCAGTGTGAAAACACCCTTAGTCTTTATTAGGGTCTTGGGGATGTTGGTGTCTATTCTGGCCACCAATGGGTGAATATGGAAAATACCCTGGACCTGTCACCAGTTCATCACAGGTCTGACATATACAGGTGAACAAGTGATCACTCTGAACATAATAGTACATTTGAAATAAACAGACTTATGGACCCACCAGTGTCTCCTGAACCATAGGTGATTTACTGCCGAGGCAAAGCCGGCAACAAGAAGGATGATCACGTTTCAGCAGAAGGACCAAGATGTAGAGGGCAAATGTTGTGTTTGCTACAAAGTTAATGACAAAATTGACTATTGAGCTGCTTTAGACTCACAAAATCAGCTGTACTTTGCTTCTTCTTGTGTTTGTTGGTAGTTGTAAAACCAGTTTGGACATGCATTACTGCCACCTAGGGGACTGGAGTCACTGTAGTCTCAGTCATGGGCTTTAGCAGTTTTATTTCTTCTTTTCTGCTAAATGGAAGTGAGACACCTTGTAGTAAAATACAGATCACTGGTTCAGTCCAGTGCTCAGCTTTTTAACAAACTGATTTGAACATTTTTACACTGGCACAACCATACTTTAGAGGATAACCGCTGTGAAACAATCAGAAAATCTCACTGAAGCCATTTGTTCTTTTCATTCATTCTGCTGCTGCTGCCCTGCTTATTCACTGAGTGGAGAGAATGGGCCAAGTCTGAAACTTCTGCTTACATAGGCCTATGCATACACAAAAAAATACAAATTGGATAGTTTATCATTAATGTAACCCAGTTCTATGAGTATGTGAAGTCTGTTGTCCCACTACATTAAATACCAAAAAAAAAAAAAAAAAAAAAAAAAAAAAAAAAAAGCTTGCCTTTAAACAGAAAGTGGATAGAAAATAGAATAGCAAAGCAAATATTTAACTCTCATGACTGATCAACTGTTTTCTGGATATTCCTCTAGGGGTACAGGTGAGGAGTCCAAATAAATAATTTCTCGATCTCATTCATTTTAGATGGAAAACACAAAGGAATGCTGAAGTCTGCCAGCACTTCTACTTCTTTCTTCATTACAGCCATGTATGACGTAACCTATACTGCCACCTTGTAATGACACTGCATACAATAACCAATCCAAACCTGTTAATATGAAATAAACTATTTTTTTGACATTGCAATATTTACTTCAAACTTGACAGACATACAGCAAGTGACTTAGACCATTTTAATGTTACCTGTGGTATTTTGTAGCATTTCTCACATCCTTACATTTTATGCAGTTCCTCTTGTTGCCTATAGGGGCACCAATCTGTCAAACTCTGATGTCGATTGTAGGATAAGTATGGATGAACAACACATTTGGTTACTGAGCATGGAGTATTTGTTTACATGTGTGCGTTACCACTTAATGGTATTCATCGAAGCTTAAGTAAATGCAAAATGTGAGATTATTGAAAACATGGTGGGCTGAAGTGGATGAAGAGGGGTGGATCAGTAGAATGTGCACATAAATATGGATCGACATTTTCAGGGGGTTTTCTTTTGTCTCTGTTTTCATAGCTAATGACTTTTTCCATGATTAATCTTTAATCAAAGCAGAAGACTGAAATCAAGGACATTATAATAATAGAAGTTGTACTATTTCTGAACAACAAATGAAGCATGAACTTTTTTGTTTTACTGAAAAAGTGACATGAAGGAAATAAAAACATATAGGTTTAACTGTATTGATATTTTTAATGTGGTACTAAAACGTCACGCTTAACTGTGCTGACAGGTGCAGGAAAATGACCCATATTTGTATCCCCCCTAAGACTAAGACTCCCACTCTGCAGGTACATCTGCTCACTTGAGGAGAGCCGAATTTCAGAATATTCACAACGCATAATACGAAGCTGTGTGTAAGTCAGGCATGTAAAAAAGGCATCTTAAATTATACCATGCAAACTCCAGTGTCTCATTAATATTACAGGGACTATTCTTTGACTTCACTTCATTTCATTTCATTTCTCCGTCTGAGTGGGGACAAACGTTGCAGGAGGGAGGAATTATAAGGTGTGCAAATCACATTTTAGGGTTCAGTGTACAAAAGAACTACTGAATTGTTTTAACCTTTTCTTCTCCTTACTCCTTACTCCTGTGAGCTTTTTTCCCTGGTGCTTTTATTTTTTTATTGTAATTTTTTTTTTTTTTTAATGTCCACCACTTTTATCTGAATTAATTTGAGTCTTTTCAGACAACTCACTTCATTCACTTATTGAAGGTATCAGAAAAAAATAAGAAGTCCTCACTTTCTCAATTCTGACACAATAGCTCTTGATTCTTTTGAACACACGTTGTTATAATCAGTTACGAGGAAAAAAAAATCTCAACCCTATATTCGACTTGTAAAAAAACCCATCTTAAAATATAAAAAATGACCACAAAAGCCAATAAGCTGACTAACAACTCAGCGGGGGCAGCTCGTGTCTAAACATTTTACTCATCAATATAAAAGGTTTTTATTTCCTTGTGGCTTTTACTCTATATACCAAGACTGAGGTCATTGGCCCTCACATTAAAGATTCATAAAACCAGTACTAGGGATATGGAGAATTTATGAAACAGTCACTCTGGCTGCTTATTACTGTAAAATTGCTGATATGCCGGTGGGTGACGGTATAAGAAAACGATGATACATTTTTCTGCATACAGCCACTGAAGATGCAAAAGAGTACACAGTAATGGAGGGGCATCAGAGTAAGCGGGTAAGAATTTCGATGCAAATATTGCCAACCTGACGATTTTTCACATACAATACCAGTTTCCCCTTGTAGCCTCCACCGCCACCACTATCACCATCGCCACTAGGACTGCCTAAAGAGGATCATTATGCATGGAAATGGCTGTTGTCTGAAAAGAGCTTGTATAAACTGTGAGGAAACAGGCGAGTCTGCGCTGAGGAGAGGACCGAATAGATGAAAAGACTTGACTGTTTACTGTCAGTGAGGTGAGATAGATCCACTGTGACTGTGGGGGAGATGGATAGATGGATGAAGTGGAGGAGGGGGCGGTGGTGGAGGCTTGATAAGTTAAATGACCTGTATATATGTGTAGTCTTACTGTTTATGAAATGGAACTAATGGTGTCGGAGGTGGAATATTCCGAGCCTTCTTCTCAATATTTCTTTCTATTCATATAAAGAGGACTTGATGTGTGTGTGTGTGTGTGTCTATGTACTCTTACCCATGTGTGCCGGTGCATACTGTAGGTGTGCGTCCATCCTTTTGTCTCATTGCATTTGTGTCCGCTCTATGTGTGTGTATGTGTGTGTGTGAAAATTAATCAAAGCGGGGGCGATGATGAACAGTTTCTGTAGAATTCTGTCAAAGGTTAAGAGCTAGTTATTTTTAAGAATGACATGAATCTCGGGGAGACAGTGATTGCCTAAATGACCACTGTAATTACCAATTACTTCTTGAAGCAGAGAATATATTCACGGCATGTAGCCAGCTAAATACAGACAGGCATTAGCCCATTTACGTACTAATGCACATAATTTAGATCCTGAAAAGGGCAGATGGGAACACAATGGAAGATATAATAGATACCGTCTAATATCATTCCAAAAAGAATATTGGATTCATAGGAGATGAATATTACTTTGTGTCAGATTGTTTTTCCATAAAACATTCAAAATATATTTCATCTTTCTTGCTCTTGTTCTTGCTTTTCTCCCTCTCTCTTTTGTGAGCCGCCACCGCCGCCGCCACCGCCACCACCGCGCTGTGATCGTTAACGAAGGGTACTGCAAAGGAGACACTTGCCTGTTTGGCAGGCTATTATCCCCCCCTTCTGCATTAAATGACAATGAGGGCTTGACACGTTTCACACAACTAGCCCCGCTTCACACACTACTTACCTGGGCCCGGTTGGTGACACACAGTTCAGAAGTTAAAACTTTTGCAGCGACGCCCACAAACAACAAAAAAGGAGCGCAAATCAGAGAGAATATATCGTTCGGATCTCGGCTTGATTCTCTCTGTCACCCAGGCGAGGGAAGTCGAGGAAGAGAACATAGGGAAGAGAGGAAAACAATGGCTGACAGGCCTGACTGGCGAAAGGATATTTACTAAATTAGACATAAACTGCAACACTCTGCATCTTTGCCAAGGAACTCGTAAAGTCTCATAAATAAGTAAAGCAAAATGACAGAGACGGAGCACGCAAACAAAAGTGCCATACAAAATCTAAGTGTGAGCGCATGTGTGTTTGTGTGTGCTTGGGATGTTTTTGGGTTTCGGGATAATGAGTTGTCGTTTTGCTGCTCTTCTCCGCTCAACAACAACCTTTCCGCCTCTCTCTTACACTACATATTGCTCTCTTCCTCTCTCCCCTCATTTCTAACTCTCACTCTGTCACCTCTGCTATTGTCAGTCTTGCGAGTCCCTCCTTTGGCAGGATAATAGGGACACATATTTGCTCTCGATGTAATCTTGTCTGTGTTCTATCTGATAAATACTTGGAGGAGAAGCTGATTATTGTAGTTGGCGGTGGGGATCAAAGGGAGACGCGCCGAGAGAGGGGCGAGTGTTTTGAATCCAAACTTTGAGCATATGACTTCACCCTCCTCTTCCTCCCCTCGCCGCATTGCTCACTCGTTGCAAAGTCATGTCCGCGCCGGCCACGACCCGTTTGAAAGGGATTAGCTTATTCCATGTGGGGTTTTTCTTTAGCAAGTGCTGGCACTACATAGAAAGCAAATCCATAGGGGCCCTGGGATTCACATTGTAATGGTAGTAATAGCTATGGGGGAAAAACACACACTCTCACTTCAGAGCTGTTTGGAAAGCTAGCCTCTCTTCGCCAATATATTATCCCACCCCCTTCATCCATGCACAGCCCCATCACAGAATGTGTCAGGATTTAAAACGGGACAGGATATTTTTAAGTAGCAGAAACAAAGTGTGTTGACTGTTTATTTCTTTCACTTGCTTCCTGTCATCTCTTGCCAAAGCAGTTTAGCAGCAGCATTGTCACTCCTCTCTTCGCCACCGGCTCCCGACTCTCACTTCTTCTCCTTCCTCCTTTTTTTTCTTTATCTTTAAACAATACCTGCGTTTTACAGTAGCAGCACTTTTTTAGCTGTGTCTTTATTTTTCCTCCCCCCTTTTTTTTGGCATCATCACTTTTGTTGGCAGTTGTCTTCAATAGTTAATGCCTCAATGAAAAGAGGTGACAAACAACAAACTGTCGCAACACGGAGGTTTATTTTTTTTTACATTTTGGGAGTAAATTCGATTTTGTACAGTTCAGGTTAACTGTACTACGTGCCCTTTGACATACACGTTTCCATCATATTAGTTAATAATCTGCAATGTTTCGTCTGTCCTCGAAGGCCTGTTATAAACTGGACTGGCCCTTTCAAAATTTCCACAGCTTTGGTCACAATGCTGTTTGCATTTTTGGGCGCTCAAACTTTAACATAAACTTTACTCATGCCAGACAGTGGAAAATTGGCCTGTGAAATGAGTGCTATCTAGAGGGGATCTCTTGGACAAGATGACAAAACTGTCAGTGCTCTGCTCCTTCTGTTGGGACATTGTGTACCAACTTTCTGCATTTCAGAACAAATTCATTTGTACATTTCAATAGCGAGCCACACATTCACTCTGTTCTCATTTTTATCCTCTCTTAATTAAAGAGTTTACATGCTTTTTTATAGCCTTGTGCATCATTTAACCCTTTACACTGCTTTGCTAACAGCTACGTATATATATGCATAGCAGAATATCCCATGTGATTACAGCCTGAAGCCTTGTTTGAAGAGTGTTTGTTTTACATAAAAAGGTGGTTGAAAATAATCATCGGAGCGTGTCATTTCAGTCCCTTTCAAATCTGACAAAATCCTACTAGAGTGTGTAAACTAGTAGAGTATAATAAAAATAAATTATATGACTTAACACAAGGAATGCAATTTAAAAATAAATAAATAAAATTAGACCATTGACACAGTGTAGTAAAATAAGTAAGAAATAAACTAAACAAATATGCATTTTAAAGAATAAAGTTAAATAAGTAAAAGTAAATACTATAAATTATAACACTTTCTTATGATCAGACATATTTTATGTATTTAAAATGTATATATGAAGTGCAGTGTTTGCAATAATTGCAGAAAATAATTGTTAAATTCATCATTAATATCAAAATACTAAAGATTAATAAATTTTGTAGAAATTAATGTAACTTTTTAAAACATTCTGCAGAAGATAAATGTGGACTAATAATTTTATTTTTATTTATTTTTACAATTTGTATTCATTTTAATTTAATTTGGCATTATTATCACCATTTGCATCATCAGTTTCTGTCATGTTTAAGTAAACAGTCCTTACGTCTGTGATACGCTGTTGTGTTTAATGAATGCCCGCAGTGCGATGAAAAATTAAGTAAAATGATTATTTGATGCGATAACGTAATTCATGTACACATCAACATCATCATTCAGTGGGACCATTGTTGCCACTGCAGATAAGCGTGAGTACAAAATACTAACCCTGATATCCATGAGCACAGAAGTAAGTGGTGGCTGTGAAGCCATGGCATTTGAATGACACATTGATGGCCACGGCTCGTACGTGGCATGCCAAGAGTCCAGAAGATAGAACCAGTCTGGATCGAAGCGGGCCAAGAGCTTAGTGGGGAGTCCACAAACTGCTCAAAGCTGACATTTGTGCCTCCAGGAGGTACGCAAACAGGGATAGACAGACAGTCAGATCCAACTACCCCCCCACCCTTCCCGCTTACTC
>JAPQRP010000019.1:11874494-11885246 GCA_037367295.1 Apogon hyalosoma | reverse complement strand
CTACAACCCACCCAGTCGTCTTCATCTCTCCATCAATCTCATTTAATTGTTTTTCCATTGGAGATGTTGTACATAGATAACTCACTGTACATTATTCCTCCTCCTCCTCCGTTCTCTCCAGCAGAAGTGCCATTTTGAGAGCAGGCCTTGTCTTTGGCTGTCTGGGGGACGGCGGGGAAACTGCTGATGTGCTGTGGATCATTTTCCCTCCAATAGCGCTGGAGTTCATTTAATGGGCTCAGGTTCTTGTTAAATCACACAGACTGATTGCTTTTATGTTCTACCGCACTGACTTTTTCTATTTCGCCACAAAATAAACAAAGTGTTTAAATACGGAGAGTGTGGGGAGGGGCAAAAGTTGTCCCTTACGACTGTTGAACACGGACAATCATAAAATCTAATTATCATTGGGAAAAAAAAAGAATGAATTAGACATGTAGATTTGAGCGTAGCATCATATTTTCAAATGCAAGACCAGTATCTTCCATGGGTATCAGACTGAAATGGTTTAGACTGTACTTTAGGCTTTATTTTAGAGAACATGGTTACTGAACAAAAGACGAAATTTCAGAAAGTCATTTCAACTTCATTACAAAGTCCTGTACACTGAATCAAGTTTCCTAAATGATGTTTTTTGCAGACAAGAATGAGAAAACAATGGAAAGAGGATAATTATTTACAGACTGGGTGTGAATCACTGTCTTTCTCTGCATTGGACTGCGATTGGTGAAGTCAAAGTGGACCAATGGCTGAACGGGAGGCATAATAACAAACACAATGTGCATAAAAATACCACTCACCAATAATGACAAAGTAGTGGGAACACTGAGCTTCTTTTTCTGCAACAAGACAGTCCCTTCTAAGGGTGATGGGATGTTCCTTATGTCCAACCTATACTTCAACCCACTTCGCAAAGATAGGATCCATCCTTTGCATTTTGTCTATTTGTGGTTGGATAGTCATGCTCAAACTCTTTTGAAGAGTTACAGAGATGTTTGATCTTGGACCAGGTGGGAGAATGAAGACCCAGACTCAACATCTTCCAAAATCCCTGTTAATCTTCAAACATCTATATTTTAAGTAGGACTCCTGACATTTTCTGTTAAATGTGGCTGTCTTTGGCAGTTGTAAGCTCTTTTTCTGTGTCATTATTGGGCCTTTTCCTCTTTGTAAAGTAGCTCTTGTTTGTTTTTTTACTCATTGTAGTTTATCTGGTTTGTGGGCTTAATGTTTGGTGTCAGATGACCAAAACAGGTACATGTGAAGCGTAACAGGAACAGATGGATGCAAGTAAAAGAGACTCCAGTCTTTACAAATATATCACCTTTCAGAGTGTGATTAGCAATAACTTAAATGAAAATTAAATAAAGAATAAGTAAAAAAATAAAATAAATTAATTGTTTCTGTGCTACCTAGGACCAAATGACCTGCCAGGTGACTGCCCTATACACTGTGTGCAACACATTGTTTTCAAACCAGACAGCAATTGGGGACCGGGCACCAAGCAAATCTAGCACACTTATATAATATTACTATAGGTGCTAGCTGGCATAATTCCTAAGTGCTCTGATTTACACAAGGAATTCAGCCCAAATGACTATTTCCTCCACTCCAACATAACCTGTTGAAAAATGTGTTGGTTTATCACCTCTTATGGTAGCAGCTTGTGAGTTTTTCTAGGTTTCTCTAGAAGAATACTGTGCAAAATAGTTAGAAATGTAGTCATTTTGTTAAGCTTAATAACACACCCTGTGCATATCACTGATGGAGTAATAAGGTCATATAGCCTACAGTAGGATTAACTAACATCAAACTCAAAGTATGTAGCATTTTTCACTCGCGGTTATAAACAAAGCGGTAATCAAATGAATAATACCCTTCTTTTTCCCACAGTCGTTATAAATGGAAAGACACATACACACATATACTCCATGGCATCACTCTGTAGGAACAATGAAGAATAAATACTTCTGAAGCATCCTCTTTTCTCTTGTCTGTGTCCAACTGATAGGTATGGTTAGCTGGCAAAAATCTGTCTGCACACATTACGCAGAGTTTTGCCTCTCAGACAGAACTGACAGTAAGAATGCAGTAAGAGAGAAGAGCCAGACGAACTGGAGTCACTTTTATTTGTTTTTATTGTGATTCTGTTACTGGAAGCATCCTGAACAAAGCAAAAGAAGCTGAAACTACAGACAGAGGTCAGAGTCCTACAGGGTCAATACACCACCTTGCACATTTTTAGGAAAATATTACACATTTGGCCTAAAGAGAAAAAGAACAGACAGCAGTGATCATAATTCCTCTGTATGCTTCGACTGAATTAGCAAAATCCATCTAGAAATAGAACATTACTATAAGAACAAGTTGTTTTTAGGCTTTCCAAGCCTTGGGGAAATTAGACAATTATTAATGTCTCTTAACATGTTCCTCTGAGCATAGCTTTCTCTTTTTTGGACCAGTTTAACTAAAAACACCACAGCTTGTCTCTTACCAGCGGCTAACAACAGGAAAAAACTGTTTTTCATTTAATGCATCTTGATCAACAGCGATGCAAACATGTTAAGCTTTTACATTTCAACAGACGCATGTTATTAATAATGAAAGATCTCCTGCCAAACCACACTGTAAGAACTGATAATTTACACTGTTGTTTAAAGCTCCAATAATAAAAGCATTTTGGCAAAGCCCCTACTGATGTCACTCATGTCTTTGCAAATCTGTCAGTGAGACAAATGCAAGCTCTTTTCAAAGAAGAACTCGACAATTAACACATGTAGGCTGTATATAACAAGGTAGGCTACAACTTTATGTAACTGGCCCCATAATGTTAATGCTTATTAAAAGAAAAACTGAAGAAAATATCTAAATTGATGGACATAATGAACTCTCTGCTATGTGACACATAGGCCCTGTTCAAACGAAGACGGTTTTGGTTGCATCTGCAAAAGTTTTGTATCCGATAGGCCTTTTGTCCACGTGAAACTGGCGTTTCAGTCACTGAAACTGCAACTATTTGAACCCCGGTCCCAGAGTGAATGCTTTTGAAAATGCCAGTTTCGTGTCCTTGTCTGTACGACCAAACCATCTTTTTTAAAACGATGATGTCATAGCCACACCTCTCTAACCTTTCACCCTGGAAGCAAGACGCTACTTCACAACAGCAACAACACCAACAATGGCGGACTACAGAGTAGTGCCCGTGCTACAACAGCTATTGAGCTTATTGGAAATACTGAATCCAAATCTTCAGTGACTCTTTGATTACAATGAGCAACAAACAACCATAGCTAACAATATTCACTACATGCTCTTGGATCTACTGCAGAGAGGGGCAACCAGAAGCAAATATTGGATCAGACCTGGTAGAACAAAGTAAGCTTCATGCACATGCTCCACGTCTTCTCTATTTTTGTAAGAGCATTACAACACCACATACAGGCCTGGCATCTACACTACATCGTTTTCAGTGGTTTCGTGTGGACGCAGATATTTCCTGAAAGTACTGGAGTACTTTTTTGAAAACGACAAAGAAAAAGATTGGATAGGAAAATATGTGGTTTCATGTGGACATGGCTTAAGTTTTGTTGCCTGTTTTTAATTAAAGCTTCTGTAGACTCATTGTAGAAACACTTAAAAACCAAAACTATCTGTGACTAAAATGTTAAGTATTTTTTAAACCACTGATCATAGCCATATGCTTTACAAACTCAGGTGAAGTGCATTTTCTCAGCTTTTCACTCATATTACATATGTCTTATGTGGAGATTCAGACACTTTATAGAGTGTGTTTAAGCTCTGACATTGCACAGAAATAATTCATCATCATTTCTTCATTTGAGTCAATAATTGGCTTTATTTTATTTTATTTTTTATAAAAGATATAGACAAGAATTTATTTGTAAGTATAAAAACATCTATTGTATGCTCAGACAAGCTCATTATAGGTAACACATTTTTTAAACACCTTTGTACAGTATCAGTCACATAAATTCATGTATTAACACATAAAGCAAATGTAAAATTGTGATCTAAAAACAACCTTGTGGAATTGAGGTCCCTCTGAATCAGACTGATACTATAGAAGTACTTTAGAAAAACTAAAATATCCTAGTAAAGATCACATATCACAAAAATTGTTCTAGTTCTCTGAGGGTTAATAGGAAGAATCATATCTAGGTGTAACATACCATACCATCAACAAATCACACAGGCACGCCATGTTTTCTGGTCTCTGTTGAAAATAACCAAAAGTTTCCATGTACCAAAAACACATCTGAAATTAAGCCTTTCTAGATGTAATTATTTGATACCCTGTGGTCTTACAATCATCGAACGCTCAACTTTAATAAGCACCATTTATTTAAAAACAAAACATGAGTTCAATTAATTTCATAGACGGTGAAAGAGCGTCAACAAATGGCAACAGAGATGATAATTTCTCATTTACACTGTAATTCTCTTAATCTCTTTTCATTGTATACTTATAGCATTGTGCTTTTTCACCGTCCTGACTTAATACAAACTGTGGACTCTGTGAAGGTTCAACAGAGTGGGATCTGCGTGATCAACAAAACTGCTCTACATGGTGCCAAGCAGCTCCGATGACTTTCATAAGGATGCTTTCCAACAGAATTATGCAGTGTGCCATGAAAGTGGTATGCATCCACTTTAACAAGGATTCTTTGTTTTATGCCGTTGCTCACCATGTGTCATTGACTTTAATGCCTTATAAATACCATTGATATATTAAATTGGTATTACACTGCCATATTTTTATCATCTCTGAGCTTGTTTCTGGTGTTTTTATATCAAAAGGAAACGAAGGAAAAGAAGAAAAGATGAAAAACGACTGCCGGTTTATATGTTTTTTTTTTTTTCTTCTTCTTTTTTTGGAGTAGTCTGATGGTGAGTTCTGTTCATTTCACTCAGGGCACTTTGTGTTGATAGCTTACTGTGCACATAAGAAGCGTGCGGTGCTAGAAATAATTGTTCTTTTCATGGTAAGAAAGGCCATATCAATTAAGGGTAAATAGTCTCCTTAGTTATTACAGCACAGCTCAGTGGTATGCCGTCAATTCTACGAGGCTCTGTTCTCCATTCTTTTTTTTTTTTTCTCCTCACACTGTCTGTGCACAAACTGTATTTAAGCCTTGTGATGTTTTTAAGAGCACTTAACATGAAAATACTCACAATACGTGCTTATTTGCTAGTCATCATCATGTAATAGTGAGTATGAGAAAGATAGTGATTTAGAAAAAAAAAAGTGCTCAAAGAAGCTATTCATCTCTGACTTTAAACAATTCTTTGTGGATGGCGTGCTTTTACCAATTACACAACAGTAACAGTTGGTCTGCCTATTGAGGGTTGACTCCGGCTCTTTGTCTTTCATTTTGCTCAGAAGCTTAGGGGTATACAGGCCTATTATGTCTCATTGCCTGGGGACTTGATCTTGAAAGGAAACAGTCATATTGTATAGAAAATAAGCAGCTAGAAATCACTTGGGTAATACAGGGATATGTTTGAAATATCCACAAGTAGGTTCTATCAGTGACGCAATGCGAGTGTATTACATTCTCAGATGTTTGCAGCAATATATGTATGGGTTTTATTATCTACTATTTCATTTCTACGTTTCATATTAAGGATGATACTCTTCTCTTCCTTGTGCATGTGCATTCATCACCACAGTCCCCCGGGCTCATTGTTTGATATTCCACAATATGTCTAATGTATGTGCGGAGTGCCTAAGCTAACATAATATCATAACTAAGACATCAGCAACAATCAGCCCTGAACCAAACTCAATCCACTACATAATTGAGTCTTAGCAGACATAGCATTAAACAAGTAGTAAGATACAACTCAGAGGGCAAATAATCTCTCATTTAAATGCTGGAATTGAGTCATATATCAGTCAGAGTGGTGATCTCAGGAGCAGAGAGATGATCATTATTCCCTGTATTAATGGATGAAGAGGAGTGATAGTGTTTCTTGATGGTTATGGCCTTTGACCCCACTTGTGTGTTCGCGCTCATGGAGCTGGATGGAGATGAGTGGTTTGACAGCCAAGAGTGGGAGTAGGAGGAGGAGAATTTGAGAGATAATTAGGGCAAATCAAGAGAATGGTCACTTTTGAAAGAAGAAGGAATAATGCATTCTGTCACTTGGAATTAAAACTTGTAAGTGATGACCTGTGATAATTTCATGGAGGGTCTGTGTTGAATTTGGTGTTGCTGTACTTGGTTTGGTACTGGTGGCTTATGACTGCAGGAGATGAAATCAGTGGGAAAAAAAAAAAAATCACCAGATGCTTCCCTTCTGCAGCTCTCTCCTCTTGGTCCAAATCTGTATGTAAATACAGATGATCTGATGGCGTTTCATGCCTTTACAGAAAAGTGAAGACACTTTCCTAAGCTTCTGTCTTGAGCGTTTTGACGTCATATTAACAACAACCACTTATCCTGGTTTATTGTGTATTTAACCCCCTTCCTCTCTCAAAATACCTGCAATTAGACACAGTCTGCATCACATTTCTCCACAGAAATGGGTATGATTTTTTTGTGTCTTCTCAGACCCCTTGAATTACACTATGCTCATAGGTAATTTTGGATTTTTTTCTCAGTAACGCCAAATAAGCATTAAATGCAGCAGCTTTAAGGCTCCCACTAGTATTAAGGTATTTATGTCAAAAGATGAATCAGTGTTTCTAACTGCACATAAGAAGTTATCTGTAAATTGTATGATGCATCTCAACTTTATGTTGAACTATAGCAAAATATTGATTATTTCACAAAAAGACTCAGGTTCAGCAAAAGTTTGGGTAACAACAAAAGGTTTTTAACATTTGTAATAATGTAATTTTATAGAAATTTATGCTTGTGCATCTTATTGTGCTCACACTGTTCCAAAAAATATATTTTATTGTTACATGAAAATGCATTTATTTTTTAAATGAAAAGGTATCATTTTCTTACTTATGACTATAAACCTATCCCTAAATGTATCTAGTTAAACTGAGTTTTACCTTGATAAATGACACAGATTATGTGTAATGTTGCTTTTAGGGCTGGGTAATTTATTCAGATCTTTCAATTAATCAAAATTAGTAACTGATCAAATCTTAAAATCAAGATTATGCAATGTTTTTTCCTTATCATATATTGATTGAGAATGTGTTTCTCCAGGCATATTTTTTCAGTAAAGAAAAACTATTTTTGAACTTAGTTTTATCTTCAGTTCATATAACCAGAAAACAGTTGATTAAAATTGTAAATTGTCCATCACATCGAAACTGAACTTTAGTTTTTGTTACCCTTGGCCACACTGGCTGCAGGGTATTGTCATCAGTTGATTTTCCATGTGTCCATCCCAATAACTTTGCCATGCAGTGGTACGTCAGGCCACTAGGGGCAGACTCCCACAGATTTGACCAGACTCGGCTGTGTACACTCTGTGGATATCTGTGCATACTCGGACTGTACTCAGTGCAGACCCAAATCAGACGTGACAGTGCACAGCATAGTCAAGAAAACAGAGGGATGAATGAAAATGCCTCCGTAAACCATCATTTGGAATCATTTGGAAAATCGATCACTGGAGTCTCCACTTCCGGTCCAGATTCACTGACAGTGGAGATGATAGAGCGGAGGAATGGGTGAGAAGTGGAACTAAACAACAATAACCTTCATCAATATTTAGGTCAAGCCTGTGAAAATGACCTTAATGTTAACGCCAATGTTAATAATGCAATGTTAGAGTCCGGCCCAGCTCTGGGTATAGGCCACACAGGCGTCTGCCTAGGGTGACATCTGCTGGAGGGGACACCAAATTATAGACAAAAAAAAGATAAATTACAATATCTGTATAATAAACTTGAAACACACCCTTTACATTTCCTTTACATGTTTTCTCTTAAATAAATTATAATCAAGCCTGAATATGACATGTCATTCATTTATTTCTTGTTCACTATTACAAGGTATGACACCAACTCACATCATCTCTGAAACATGCTAAATATCTAAACAGTTTAAATTATTTCTCATTGTATATTTATTTCTCTTAGACTTATTTCTCTTATACTTATGGTACATTTACATTAATTCTTTACCACTGTATGGACTGTTTTAGATAAATCTTGGATTCCTTTGTCCATCTGTTGCACAAACCAATTCCAGTATTAATTCACAGTCTCAAACATTTTACATATTGCAAATCAACAAACAGTATCAGTGACAGTCAGGATTTTAAAGATTTTCATTAGTTATCTAATAAGATGATAAAATAAAATGAACACTAGTATAGCATTAATTCATAGTGGGTCAGAATGATGAGGAAACACATGAAACTAACAGCTGCTTTTGCGTTTATAAGTTAATTTTTGTAGATTGTTTTGTAAAAATTCTAATTAAAAAAACATACTGATTCATTCTACATTTTAAAATTAACATTACATTTATTCTGATTTTGTATCTCTATATCAGTCTTCATTTAAGTCCTGTCAAATCTATTGATGGTCTCGTAATCATGTATTTATGAAGAATCTGACAGCTGTGAAGCTTCTGTGCACAGGTCTCTGTATTTTAGCGTCCACTGTTATGATGGCAGTCACTTTGATAACTTCTATTATGCTTTATAAAGCTGGTTTCCTATCTCCCTTTTATACATATGGTACATGCAGGAAAATATTTGTTTTATTGACTATTTCAATTGAGTACAGTTAACATATTTTCTTTATTTTAAATTTGTAATTATGAACCTGAATCTCACTTTTTAGCATAAGTGCCTGTAATGTCCCTTTCAAAGTCAATATTATTTCTGTGACTTAATTTATATATTTCATTACTAGTTAATCAAGCAGAATTTGAATGTTTCAGCTGGTATCGGTGCTCATTTTAACTCATTTATTTACTTATGGGTATTATGAGTATTATGTAGCAGTAAATTATTTGTTCTCTGGCTATTTTACATACATTTTCCATCAATGCTCTTTGGCACACAAGAGACCACAGAATATCTCTTTTTTTCTTTTTTTTTTTTTTTTGGAAGTGTGTGCATTTTGATTGATTATCGCTCAGTCTTCTTTATATGATGACATGTTGAAGCACAAAACTGCTACAAACCCACCTGTTCTTTTTTGTTGCCTACATGATACGCACATGTGAACAGATTAGGCACAGTGAGGCTTTTGGAGTCCAGGGAGAAAGAAGGTCAGGGATTAAAACTGAACAAGACATTGGTTTCATCACTGCATTTCTTCCAAGTATCCAGCTGTAAGCATATGATTGACTGGTGCCAAGTCTGGCCTTATGATTTTTGTCATGCTGCCAGCAACAACATCCCCTGGTAGGCCCTGAAATGATGCGTCTTCTTTGATACATACTTAAGTACACATCAGACACAGTCAAATATTAATCTGCCATGCACGCCGGCCAAACAACATCTGTCTCAAAACATGAACTAACATTCCCTGTTTCTCTCTTTTTATTTTTTTGGCTTACAAGCATATGCCCCCTCTAACTTCAGAACATTCATCCACATAGCTATGTGTACGTTTCTGGAGTTATTTACCAATTCATAAGAATTCAAATATTCAGAGTAAAATGTAGCAAACAGAGGAGCAACCATAAGCATGAAAACACATCAGATTTATTCTGCCTGCCTTGTTTACCGGTTCACGGAACACTGCATGCAAACAGAATGCAAATGCATTTGATTGAATCAGGTGATGCCGAGGTAATTGTATTTGGAGAAATGTCCAAGATTTTTTTTCATCATTATCAGTGGGGGGTTTTCTTTATGAAATCCATCTTAAACAAAAGCTATCATCACTCCCAAGCCTTGTGATCTTCCTTTGTCACATGCGGATGTGGATGCGTCTTTAATTTCCTTTCAATTAAAAGTAAATATACGCCTTTATTTTTTTCCCCCACTGTGAAATCCAAACAAGAGGAGTCAACATGAGCAGACAGGTGAGGAATATTCATTTATATCTGCCTGCCGTTTTTTCCAGTTTTTTTTTTTTCATTGTTGATGCTGATGATGTGATTCAACAGGCAACAGTGTGCCTGCATGCCTTCTATCAAACACACCCACGAGTTTGTATCGTAAAAAAAATAAATAAAAAATAAAAAAATCCCTCCCTGCCGGCTTGTCTTGTTCAGAGCTGGACGGGAAAGACAAACAAGCACAAATAAACAAACACCAAACAAGTGCAACAAAACACAAACTTTACTTCATCATTAAACGGCTGTTAATCCACATCTCCTGTAGCTACGGTTGTTTTGATCAGAGCAAGACTGTCACAGAGACACAAGTTTTTCTTTTCTTCTTATTGTCAACTTGCCTGTCATTGTAGATATTAATGTAGTGGCAGCTGAATTGCTTATTGACGGCTACCACTGTGAATAAATTTAAACCTATGTTACATACTGTACCAACCGTTGCGATGTGAACACAGTCATCATGTTTTGTAGCTTATTAATAACATAGTGTGTGAAGAGTGTCATTTTATGCTAAATAAAAGTACTACCTAGGGCGTTCTGAATAACATGTCTCAGTTATTTTGTAGTATGCTCATTACTGTGTGATGTACTTAATTACTTGAATTAAATAATTGCAATCCAGTGTAAATTCTATATAAGGGTTGATACCTACAGTCACGGGAAAAATTATTAGACCACCCTTGTTTTCTTCAATTTCTTGTTCATTTTAATGCCAGGTACAACTAAAGGTGCATTTGTTTGGACA
>JAPQRP010000019.1:11846546-11857125 GCA_037367295.1 Apogon hyalosoma | reverse complement strand
TCTATCTATCTATCTATCTATCTATCTATCTATCTATCTATCTATCTATCTATCTACCTACCTACCTACCTACCTATATATGTATATATATGTGTGTGTATGTATGTATACATGTATTCCCTTCTTTCTTGAGTCTGCTTTCTCATGCAAAATGAAATGTGACTAATATAGATTAAAAATTAATAATATTTAATTGTGATTAATCAGCAACCCTGTGATTAATCTGATTAAAAATTTTAATTGTTTGACAGCACTAGTTATTATATAACACGTTTAAGGCTAAAATGCATATATTAAACTTCACTTGAAAGGGATCATCTTCTAGTTTAACGTGTGGCTGAAATATAACCTTAGCTATACCAGTTTAGATATAGTTTATACATAACTGACATGTAACCCTATAACCCTAAAACTAAAATGGGTCACCAGTGATCCGGCAGATGTTAAAGTGTCATGCTATGATTGTCCAGGTACATGATGCCTCTTTCTGTTTATGAGATAAGCTGTAACTCCTCTGCGCCCCTGAACAGGATAAACCCGTATTGATAAAGGATGAATGGTATCATACATCTAAAGCTATTTTAATGCATGGTCATTTTCATTTATTTATTTTTTTTATTTTTTTTCCCAGAGAGAAGCAACATAATGAGAAATTGTCTTGTTCCATGTGAGCTTTATATGAGTGTATAGCTTTCTATGCTTGAATTGAAGGCACCTCTTTAACCCATAAAGACCCAAATAGCCACTGGCAACCAAAATAATCTACTGATGTAAATGTTTAATACCTGTTGAGCCACTAATCCTACCAATACATGTAAATCATTGGTGTAAAATACAGTTTGTCATCTTTTCACGGTCATCAGATATGGCCCATTTGAACGTTCAGAGGCTCCGTAGTGAACGTGGAAACACCGTTATCTTCTACCACATTGATTCACCAGTAAAACCAATGGAGTTGGATCAGTGACAGTGGATGGACACACTGGGTTTATGTTCAGTTATTGATCTCTTTGCTGAAAAAGTCAGTTTTTCTTCATTTTTCTCTGTTTCTGATATAATAACCCTCAATATTAATCTGAGCTTGTACGAACGTCTACATGATCAGAATTAAATATAGGAAAATACATGATTTTCACTTAAAAAAACACAAAATACAGAGACTATAATGATAATAAATGGAGATAAAGAACTTAAGGAAAGTTAAATCTAGAGAAAAAAAATAATTCGGGAACTGACACAAAAGTAGCACTGGGTCTTTATTGGTTAAATTTATGATTATCTGTCAAATGTAGTATGTTGTATGAGTTTTAATTATACCAAACCTTCAACTAAGGTGTTGGATTTTGACTGACTTCTAGTCCTCTTTGTGTTTGCCTGAAGACCTTGACTATATGACTGCACAACAGACTGAACACTATTGCTCTTTTTTTCAGCATTACCATACTACGCTACTGTGCCAAGCATGTGACATGGTCAAGGGTACAACAGCTGTATTTATTGTGTCGGTGGCAGTGCCAGTAGCATTTGTCCAGTTTCCAGTGTTCACCCTGTGCTATATGTCCTCACCAGCTTCACTTGTCTTCAACTCAATTCAACAAAAATACCTATTTTCTTATTTCCAAGGCTAGAAGATGGCCTGGAAAGATAGATGTTGGCCAGGAATTTTTTTGTGTTTAGTGTTCATCTCATAGTTGTAACACAAGGCCCACTTGTCCTTGACTGCTTGTTACAAATAACCCACATAATTCCCACAGGCTCAGAGATAATTCACTGATAATTTAAGGCACTGGTACTGTGTTGCATTTTCCTCTCACACACAAAAAAATCAGCACATTCCTTTGTTGTTCTCTCATTGTTTCCCCGCTGCTCCTGAGCTGACACTAACCTAGTAAAGCGTCTCCTTTGTTCTGGGTAACGGGAGACTGTTGCTGGAGTGTACACAGAGGTTAGTGTGACTGAGCCCTTTTGTGGCGTGGTAGCACCTTGCGCTTTAGACATCGTTTAGCTCCTCTTTTCACTGCAGACTTGTATTATCTGCTGATTTAAGGAAGTGCTGCTGAATCAGGTCAAGGAGGTGCTGGCAATTGTCAGCAAGGTAAAAAGGGCCTTAAGCACTTACGCTGCCTGGCAAGCTTTAAAAAAAATTAAATTTGCTCTGACACTAAAGCCGTTTTCATACCAATAATCAGACATTGTGAGTGAAGCAATGAATATTCTCTCACAATGCAATTTTCTAGGACCTACAGTATGGTGGAGTATTTTCGTACTGGGGCACCATAAAGAGATTAATTTTAGTGGTAGTCTTCCCACTAGGGAGTCAATGTAATCCTACAGAGCATTAGAGAAAAAGGAGACAAGAAGGAGGAGGAATGGACAAGAAAGAAGCGGAGAGATGAGGATGGTTGTGAAAGGGAGGAGAAGGGAGAGGAAAGGGGAGAGAGTAGGAGACACGGGGGGAGAGGAGTAATCACGTGTGTCCGGCGGAGGTCACCACTGGTCTGCAGGTTCTAATTATGTGCTAATAGCCACTGAGGAGGTCATTTGGAGCCATTAGCCAGCGCCTGTAGGTAGTTAACGGCCCACAGCATAACCCGGCCTCCTTAATGTTCCCTGCGAGGCCGTTAGCGCTCTGTCACCAGCCAGCTAGCTGCCTCGTTACTGCGATTAGAAACCAATTGATAGGTAATAGTAAAATATGATGGCACACTATTCAGGAAATATGGACTCTGGTGGAAAGGTGAGGGGACAGGAGACAGCGAGTCGTGGTGCACGAGAGCGCCTACTACACCTCCAGGGGGGAAAGGAGACGTGGCTCTACAGCTAAGAGTGCAAACTGACTGATAGACTGGTGAAGAAGTTGAGACAAGTTAGGAAGGGATGCTTAGATTCTCTTTGAATGACTACGTAGGTGGGTTGAACGCCCGTTGTACGAGTATTTGTAAAATACACCACTTTATAGTCAGGGATTTTTTGCAATCATGCCATGACATATCTAAGTGATTCCAAGTGATCAGGACATGGAAGCTGGACTTGCTTGAGGTTCTTGATGACATATTAGATTTAAAATATTGCCAGGCCTGGTATTTCTGAAGACTTACCAGACATAAAGAATCTATTTGGATAAGAATCAGAATGTCCTCAAGAATCTGCTGCAAATCCAAGTGTGCAGTTCTGTAGATTTACTGTTTTGGGTTCTTTTGTAATCACCAGCTATGTTTAAGAAAATGAACCTTCAACAATATGAGCCTTATGCGGTGTTATAGGCTAATGCTGGTCTATTTTTTTTTTTTTGTTAAGAACAGCAACACATGCATGTACTGTAGGTAAACACATGCACCAATATCCGTAATGGTTTTGTTTTTCTTAGTCATGGATAAAAGAGAAATCAAGGCAGTATCAAAACAAGGATATTCTAGACCTACTATGCAGAGCATTGTTCCTAATCAATTAGAGTCAGATGTTTTCATTTAGATATATTTTATTTCTGCTCTGGGCAGACGTTGATTCATATGATTTAAATTAAAATCACACTGGTTATCAGTCAAAGGCAGTATACTTCCTGCTCCTCCACATTCATCAAGCCCGGACAAGTTTGATCTTGAGTATACGCTCCATCCTGGTGAATAAAGAAATACAGCACTCCCTGAAGAATCACACATTTGTCTGTGATGAAATCTCCAAGCTTGGCTCTAAATATTTGCCTGCGCTGTATTTGTGCGAGCGTTTCATTAACGATCGGAGCTGACAAACATGCACACTCATTGACCCCGACCATCAGGGAGAGCCTGAGACAGTAGTGTGTATTTGTTGAAACGTAAATGCTTCACATGAGGGATTGATGTCACCAATAGCGGAGGCGATTGCTATGGAAATGAATCTGGTGTGGTAAAGGTTTTCCATTGCCCGCGCTCCTGGCTCTTATTTGAGGCCCTGTCAGAACTTGAAAGTGTAATTGATACAAATTCTAAAGTTTAATTTTTAAAGTTTACAGTCACGGAGGGTTCAGAGCTTCAGATTGTTTAAAATTGCGCTCACTCCCTTTTCATTAAAGCAGGATAGTCTGAAAACATTTGTTCATCAAAGGGTTGCAACAAATTAGACTTTGAGAAACTCAATTTGAAGTAAAGAAAAGCATTTCTTTTCCTCTGGGGGAAGCCAAAGTCTCGACTGTGTTTGTATTTGAATATAAACTGGGCACAATATCTGGGTTTAAAGATGCATGCAGTCAGACACAAACATACATACACACAGGGAGATTCTGTGCATATGGCAAGTGTAGTGTGCGTCTCCAGCTACATAATTTGGTTGTTTCCCTCTAAAGCAGCACAGACAACAGCAGGAAAACCTTGCTATCATGTTGCAAACATGCTCTTAGATTGTTTTGTCTATCCGCTAATAGTCGAAATTAGCAATAAGGCCTCTGGAGACGGTGAGGGACAGGCGGGCATGTGTGAATCTGGGACTGGTAAAGAGAAAGACAGTCAGAGAAACAGAGAGAGAGAGGGAGAGAGATGGCCAGAGCAGTGGAATAACATCTTAATCTATCTGAGAAGTGAACAGTGGCCGGTCTGTTTTTGGAGCACGCTGTCTTGGACGACTCCCAAGCAGAGGGGCAGGGAGCAGAGCCATCTTCAGCTGCTAGTCACTAACATGGCAGTAATAAGGCAGTGATGACCCTCCCAGGACTGCCGGCCAACGTTCCCTCTGCCTCCTATCCCTTCAGCACAAACACATACACAAACACAAAACATGCACTTGAACAGACATGGATCTGCAGAACCCAAATTTCTCTCTCTGTGATATATTGACTCCCCTGTCTGCCTACCAATTTCCATTCATTTTGAATGAAATTTAATAACATACTGAAGTGCACAGCAAGGCAATCATGAGGTTAAAACATGGGCCACTACTACTGTGTCTTTGTTCAGCGCAATATTGATGTGAATCTAAAAGCACATGAAAAAATCTGACATTAATTTGGTCTCAATCAATAACAATAACAAAATAGCACAAGACTAGTCATCATAGTTATAAACCATTATGCAAATGAGAAGTAAAACAGTATTCTATGCCAGGGAGATCTGAATGCGATGTTCCTGCACCTGTTGCAGTAACTTTCCTCTATTCAGCGTCTATCACTCACACACAGTGCTCTATAAAATAAAAAATTCATAGAGTTAAATGTGCCTTCTTGCAATTAGGTTTCATGTAGCAGCCTAAAGGACTTCGATTTAGACTTAGATCAAGTTTTATTAACATGTTAAATAGCAGATAAAACTGCACACCTGCCTGCAAACACAAACAAATACAATTAATTCAATTAAAGGGTTCAAAACTGATGCTAAAATAGAATTTATTTCCCCTAATTCAATATAAAGGTGTGTTCAGTCTCTTGTCACTGATCATTACAAGGCAGTAACGACCACTAATATCATAAAAATCAATTATATTTTCCCAAAAATGCCTGTAGATTTGCCTCTTATCACCTCTAAAGCCCCATGTACTTGCACGTCTGAAATAATTTTTACACCACTCATGATGCAATGAATCTCAGCCATTGAGATCAGTGTCACTCTGTGCAACACGGCTGGTAAACACTTTTGCGTGGCTACTTACACATATGCGGTGGTGTGCCTGTGAGAATACAACCCTCAGTGCTATGTATTGTTAGAAATTTGCATGCTTAAGTCCATATGGCAACTTCCTTTTGACCTGCTTTCCCATCCCAGATGCATTGTCAGGGCTGTCAGCCGATAAAGAATCACTTGACTTGCTATAACAAGTTCAAAAGGAGCTGAGGACGCGCTGTTGATCCATGGAGAATCGGCAAAAGGAACACCCCTACTGCTTGCTGCTATCACTCCCATAGAGATAGCCATATTATTGATGGGGAATGGTTATGCTAATTTCTTTAGGAGGAATTTTTTTTTTTATTATTTTGGAAAATGCTCAAAAAAAAAGGAGGGGGGTGAAAAAAAAGAATTTCTTACGCATCAAACTGAATTCCATATAACCATTTAAAGGAGCAGCATGAGAATCTGATTTTCATAGTGCATAATGAATGTGGAGTATCTTCTAAAGAGGAAGATATGTTTTCTCTGGGAAGGGGAAGAAAGCAGCTATTTAGGCTATCTATTAATGTCTCATGCAGAACACACACACAAACAAACAACTGAGTGAAAATGTGTAAAAAAAGAAAAAAAAAAAAGGTAGGCTTAAGAGTAAAACACAGAGACAATAAAAGCATCTTAACATCCCTGAATATGTCCCTGCATGGATGAGGGGAGGTGAGGAAAGATGCATGTGGGGGAAAAAAAAAAAGTTGAACAAACTGGCTACGGTAAATTCCTAAATGTGATTAAAATGTTAATAATTCTAACATGCTGTAAGGTGAGGATTATTTTCCCCCACAGATGGAGTGTCATGTGCTCTCTGTCAGAGTGACCATTTACATGTGTGTATCCCCTCCTCTCTCCTCCTCACTGACACATACAGCATGGCACAAGTGGCGTGGAGAGGGGAGAGGATGAGGAAGGAGGGGTGTGTGTGTGGAGGAGGAGAAGGGGGGGTAGTGGTGTTATGAATATGACCCCGAGATATTCCATTGTGGGCCCATGTCCGGTTCTGGGGGCATTTGATAGCATCTCTGTGAGTGGCATTAATGCGTCTCTCGGTTCGACATTTTGAATAATCGGAGCTGTTTGCCGTCATCCTACCACTAGCTGTCAGCAGCACCGTTTTGCCCTCTGTCAGTCTGTCTGTCTGTCTGTGTCTGTCTTATCCTGCTCCTCTTCTACTTGTGCACTTACATTATAGAAAACAAGCTGCCCGTGCAAGAGAGCACTTGATACTTTTTTATTATTACCAAACCGTTCCCATAATTACCCCATAATCATTATATAATCCTATAACAAAGCCTCTATTGAAGCCCTGTCTTTTGTCAACGCTGGGACACTGAATCTATAATTGCATTATTCAGTCTCTTCCACCCCCCTATAGAAGCATAATATATCAAAACCAGCCTACGAGGAACGTTTTAGTTGCAAGAAAAGTCCGGCCTATGCAGGACGTCTTTTTGTCGCGTGTTTTTTTACGCTTCGCAAAAGTTGTGCCAACTTCAAGTTCAGAGCTCCTGCTGGAAATATCCACAAAACCAAAACCAATTTCCCCACGTTGCCTCTTTTACAGAGTGGGCGCTTTCAAAATTCTTCAGAGAGGTGTGTAGAAATGCGTTCACTCCCAAATTGGACTTGTCGCATTATTGATATATAATATTTCTAAATAACTATATTCATTCTCTAATGCGCTCCTAGGCTGTAGAATAAATCGTCCATACATAGTAGAAAAAAAAGGCAAAAGCGAGTCCCCAAGGAGCGGTTTTGCGTTTGTATGCATGGGGATTGGCAACACAACGGGGCTTATTTACATTAAATACGCCACAAGGTTACAGTGCAGATAGATGAGCGTCATTTTTATCACTCATTACTTCTCTTAAGCGGTGACTGACGCTCAGGACGCACAGGAGGCACCACTCATTTATCCTGGAGTTTTTTTTTAAGGCGAGGAGAAGAGGAAAAAGACTCGAAACAGTTCACTTAAAAGGTAAGGAATTCTACTTTTTGGAGTAATTTTGTGACCTGGGTGTCTTTACACCGAGGGAGAGTTATCCAAGCCAATTTTTAACGCACGGTGTCTAAGCGGCGAAGGCTGGTTGTGTGTGAATGGTTTATGTACAAGGGGGGAGATCAGGGCAGATTTTTGAAATAAAAGAGTGTTTGTGGGCAGTTCAAGGTCAGAAACAAACTAAGGTGGTCAGGAATCGTCTTTTTTCTCGTGTCACGGCACCGGGGGAAATGTAACGACAAGGAGATTATTGCTTTAAACGAGGCTGTGTTCACCGCTGGGCTCATCAGCTGCTTTTTTTACCCCCGTCAACGGCGAATACCGCAAGACCCGGGCTGTATCAAACCAGTCGGCTTTGCTTTCCACAATGGAGTGCCTTTTAACGGTACAATGCATTTCACCTACCAGATAGGGGGAGTCCAAGCTGAAAGATGAAGGGAATATGCTGATGCCTGGCGATCGGCATCAATGCAAACGTTTACCTATAGCAGACAGCGACAGAGAGGGACAGAAAAGCAAGAAGAGACAAGTAATAAAGCCGTGTTTTTCAATTGAAACTCAGGATGCGCGGCGGGGAGCAGTTGTAGGGACAGGATCGAGGAGTGGACAGTCTTTAACAGGTCCGAAGCGCACTTTTCTACACCCCCGTCATCCGACAAGAATATGATCCGGTCAAATCATATGGACATGCCTCATTATTCAATGAACACTATCTCTCACAACGCATCGTTTACGCGCAGGAGTTACCCGGCGCTTCGCCAAATTTAAAAGGTAAGAAGAAGTGTTGGAGCTTATAGTACACGAGTGGGGTTTTACTGGGGCTTTGGAGTGTATACTCGCCGTGGGAAGTCAGTTTTGGTGAGGACTGGGTTGTTTGTGCGGGAGCATCGCAGCGGGGGCTCCTGATGTCTCCCCAATCATGATTAGAAAATAACAGTGCAATTATCCGTAGCGTGTGACGATCGTAAAAAACGGCGACAAAATAGCAGCTGGGAGCAAGACCTGGACCGCGATGCTCGACACCTTGCAGCCCCAAAGCGTCTAGAAACATATTTTAATTTGAGTAGAAAATGATTTATGGCACGTTTTGTTTACCGTTGCATGTTTTACTGTGTGCGTAAAAGGCGTTCGGGCGCACGGCTTTTCAACACTGCGTATCCAGATCAGCGATGTAGTCTGAGACTTTTCGAAAAGTACCGCCGTGTTCCCGTTAAGAGTTTGCACGGAAAACTTTCTACCGACACTAGTACCGAAAGAGTGAAGGAGCAGAATGTGGAGGAAAAGGAGCGATTAAAGTTTACCGGTGCGTTTACCACCATGTGTCAAAACTTGTGAGATGGAAGAAGAGCCGGTGAGACCTGCCATTTTGTGCAGTGATCGACCTCTCTTATGAATAAGCAGCCCCTGCATTATGCTTTGAGGAGACGTTATGATGACATTCAGAGGAAGAAGGGGTAAATGTCATATGCGGAGACTAACGCATATACAGCAGCGCACAATTTGACATTTTTGGGAAGCGGTGCCACTTTGGTTGAGGGAAATGTGAGGTTTTTTTTTTTAGGAGAAGAGAGGACGAAAGTTAGAGGGATTCGGCAAAGGCTACGGGAGGATGATAGGCATCCGTTATTGTGGAAATATAAAATGACGGAGCTCATAAGCCAATAATATTTTCCACGGGACTAAAGAGGTCGGGTGTGTGACATGTCATTGCAGTCGTCCTTTTAGAAGTTTTCGCGTTGTCTACTTTTAATTAACACGAGCTGTAATATATTTTTAGGAAATCCTACAGATCCAGCACTTTGAGCGCGTACGGAGCGCACAAAACCTCTAAGCGGTTGCCGAATTCCCAGATCAAGGCTCACATGTCCGAATTTGTGCTTATATGATGGGCAATATTGAATTATCAGTAATATGCGGCACCAGGGATGAGCCTTGTAATCCCATTTAAAGCCTCTGTCTCACCGTGCGTCTTGGGTGGGGAGAAACCTTTCTTGGAAGTCGAGTTGACCCCTGAGTGATCTGACCTGGGTTACACAGCCACTTATAGCAGCTACCAGCGCTGCACAAAAGCTGAGAAGACATATGTCATCCTTCTTAAAATACTCAACAGTGTCCATCACATTGTTTCCCACTGTTTCTTCAACCTTCCCTAAAGTTGACTTGGGCCAAAAAAAAAAAAAAAAAAAATCTCTTCCTCAGATTCATTGTGCAAGGAAAAGAGATAAATAGATGTACTGTGTGAGTTGAGATGCTGTCATTGTTTAATGGTATGCACAGGGCGGATATTATGTCTGAAATAGTGTCTGGGCGTAAACCCTTTTTGTCAGCTCCTTTCATTCCCTTATTGGAGATGAAATAGCAATAGATAAGTGTCCCCGCTCCTCTGACAGCTCAGTCTGCCACACAGACCTGTTTGCCCTTTCCTGCACTGTTACAAGTTGAAATGTTGTCATTGTTTTTCATTGATAATATTTACGAAGGAGGACACTGTTTAAGAAAAGGCCTTGTTCTGTAGTTTGACCGGTTAGAGGAATTTGTGCAGTGAATTTTGCATCGAGGCCTCAGAGGTTTGTTTTAGCAATTAATTCAATATTCATCAGGCCTCCTTCTGATTTTTTGCATTCTTCAAGACAGTTTACATTTTAATATTATATGCCACTTTCTAATTAATTACATAATTTATTATATGTGTTGTTGGGATTGCTAATAATTATTTTACTAAATTTGCAGACATTAATTGTTATAAATAATGCCAGCTGACAAAAGATAAATTCTAAACATTTATGGATAGGTGGTGAATTTATTTTAGAGCCAATGCGAGATTTATTATTGCACTGAACCCACACACCGTATGAGCTTTTTTGATATTTTCTGATGCTTTAACTTTGTGACTGATGGAGCTCAAAATCTCCACTGTTCTCAGGAGCTGGTCTGTTGCAGTCACCATCGATCCTGT
>JAPQRP010000019.1:11836546-11841546 GCA_037367295.1 Apogon hyalosoma | reverse complement strand
ATTCCAAATATGATAATGCTTCAGATTTTATATCCAACAGATAGGCAGCATGTTTTGTTTGGGCATTCCAAAGTAAACCTTTTCCAAATGTAGAATTTTCTGATTAAGACATATGGAATATGCTGTTAATTTTCGTGTTTTAGGACAAATCTTTGGACATGTTTACAATATTGTAAGACTGTGTCAGGATGATTCAGTTGAGGCATTTACTGCGGTTTGTGATACACTCTTCACCCTTGGATACAAATGAACTGGCCAATTGTTTGCTAACCACGTGACTATTAGAATAGCCCACATTTTGAGTCGGAAGGATAAACGCACATACTTTTGAACAGTATGAAAGACTTGGGTATCAACAGGTTTTTAATGCGATCAAATATCGCAATCTCTACCTTTTTCAAGAAAGTGGTTAAAGGAATGGAAGAAGGAGGTGGTGTTCGCAACCAATGGAAAACTTTTTACTTTTGCACGGCTGCATGTACATGGTTATATTGACTTTTTGCAGCATTTTGTCAATAAGCGGGAAAAAAAAACCCTGCATATAAATATATTCATTTTTCTTACATATAAGAAATTTATATGTAAATTAATACAATTTAAAGCTGAATAAATAGTCCACAATGTGAATTCCTTGTCAAGTAGGTTTACCAGATGACTGGAAATATACTTGCTTTAAGGTTTTCTTTTCGTGTTTTACTTTTTAGTTGAAGTCCAAAACTCTCACCTGTAGCTCCAAATGGTCAGTTTTTTGCCCAACAGTGATTTGAATGGAATCACAAAGACATTTATAATGAGATGTGGTGAATTAACTTCACTTAACACATATAACAAAGTGGATGCTGTTCCTGATCTCACATTAAAACTGTTCTAAGATATGCAAAACAGTTGTATGGACTTGACAGTGGAGACTTTTAGCATCCTGTGATTGTTTTGAGTGGTGTTCAGAAGTCTTTATATCCACACACACACACGCACACACACACAAGTCACTTGATCAAATTCATAAATAGTCAGTGACTACTGGCAATTGGCAGCCAGAAAACATTCCTATTAAGCATAAAGTACCACATGCATGGAACGGTACATACAGTGAGAAAGGAGATAAATACACAGTCGGTGGAGTGATGACAGGACAGAACGGGAGAAAAGCAGCGAGCAGAAGGAGAGAGAGGGGGGAGAGACAGCGAGACAGAGAGGAGGGATGATGTACTTAACGGTATCTGTAGGCTTCCTTCTGAACAAGCTGCTGCCACAGATCCTGGGAGCCCGCGTTGATAAATTCGGTTTGATAAAAGTCACTGAAATGCCGGCCTGTCTGCACACCTCTATTAAGCGCTGGTACATTTGTCACAGCCAGTGGAAGTCAACCAAAGGGTTTTAATGTCACATCAGGCTGAATTAAAGACTCAATCGAAAGCCCTGAAAGGTTTAGGTTTTTATTCCATGTGACAGTAGTGGTGCTACAGCTGAGGCTGGCGCTAAAGATTATTGGGCTCCAGTTGATCAAGGCAGTCATTTTACATTTTTTTTTATTTGGCTATTGGGAATTTTGTGATTATTTGTTGCTCATTTTAGCCTGGATGCTCATTTTGTATCTGATGACTTTGAGTGAGGGAGGGGTGGGAGTGATGGTTGTGTACGTGTATATGTGTGTGTGTGGGATACAGGCGTAAAGGGGTGGGGGTGTCGGGGGTTGAGCTCGTCTCCTGTCTGGAATTATTTTTTCTAATTCCTTTTTTTTAATCAAGAGACATTAGATCTATGCTGCATTAATCATCGTGCTTCCTTAATATAGCAAACTGAGGGAGTGTTTAAAAAAGGCTGCATTTTAAAAACACAACTTTCCCCCTGAGAAGCCCCTTAATACCACATTACTGTTCTCCATTTATGCAAAAGTAAATAAGTAAGCCCAAAAGGCAAATGAGCATTCCAGGCGTTTAAACACACAGCCTTCTGTAAATGCCTGGTGCAGCCCACATCTCCGTCCGGGTGGAGACTGTTTTTTTTTTTTTTTTTTTTTTTTTTTTCTTTAAGGGTAAATATATTTGTTTTTTCCTCTTGCCCTCTTATTTGCAGGACATGCCATATACAAACAAGCTTTTTATGCTTTTTTATTTTCTGGAACATCATTACCGTCACACAGCGAAAGGCATTCTGTTAAATATCAGGAGAATATTAAACTCACTTACTGTTTCTGCACCTAAATAACCCTCAGCTGGTAATGAATACACTTATGATGAAATGTGAACTAAATGAAATTCATCCAAAATATTTGATCTTTTTTTTCTCCTTATTGCCTTTTCTTTTTCTGTCCGTTCACACACACACACGCAAGCACACAACCACACACACGCACGCACACGCACACGCACACGCACACACACACACACACACACACACACACATTCACACAAACAATCAGTGGATCCCACCTGGTGTTTTATTTAATTAGGTAAAATACACTTTACATGTGTGAAGGCGCATGCGATGTCTGTGTTTGTGTAAGTGCATTTCGCTCGCCAAGAGCTGTCAGTCTTTCATGAACTACTTTAAAAAGTGTTGTTCAAGGTGGGAGCTAAATACTATTTATCTATTATTCATCTGCGTTATTACCGGGGTTGAATTTAAAAAGCGAGCTCTCCGACGTGGGAGAATTCCCCCGACGCCTGGCTCTCTCCTTTAATACCTCTTTTTAAGTCATAAGATGCGCTCCCACCCCTGCTGAATAAGAAACCTTTAACAGATCTCCCGCAATTTCCGACAATTTTATTTTCAAACCGCCCACCTTATCATCTTCTCTCCCTCTCTCCCTCTCGATCTCTCCAGCCCCCCACCATCTTCTGCCCCCCCATCTTCCTCTTCCTCTTTTGTTTTCATCTGTGTCTTTTTTGTTATTATTATTATTCTTGATCGTGAGCCGCAGTTGTTTTCTTCGCCTCAGAACTGCATTTCATCTCTTTTGTTGTGTCGTTCACACCAATCGTAGTAATGGGGAGAGAGTTAAGTGGAAGTGCTGGGGCCCGGGCCCTTGTTCAGCTTGTCTGTCGGCTGCTTTGGTAAACAGGACTGTCAGATCTGCACAGACAGACAGAGACCGAGAGAGAGAGGGAGAGGGAGAAAGAGAATGAGAAGGAGAAAGAGAGAGAGGAGGGATAAACACTTGAAGCGTTTGCATCCATGGTGTGGTTGATGACACTGATAGGCTCGAAGGGTGGGAGTGAATTCACACTTCAAGTCTGCTCAGCCATTCACAATGTGTGTCCCAAAAACTGGGGGGTCACTTATCAAACAGATCTGCTATTTGTAACCTTCTGTCACTCTGTAGCACCCATCAAAGAACGAAAAGGAAAAGTACATGGAAGACTCATACTTTCTCTCTCAGCGGGAACTTTGCAGCGCATGTTAGTTAGTGTTTGAACTAAATCTATGGCAGAAACATAACTTTTTAACCCCTTAAGACCCAAACGTACATCGGCAACCAAAAGCATCTACTGATCAAAAATGTTAAATACGTGTTGACCGACAAATCCTATCAGTACATGTAAATGATTAGTGTAAAATGCAGTTTGTCATCTTTTCATGGTCGTCATATATGACCCATTTGGACGTTCAGAGGCTTCGTAGTGAATCTTCTACAACATTGATTCACCAGTAAAACCCATGGAGTTCGATAAAAGACAGTGGATGGAGGCACTGGGTTTATGTTCAGTTATTGATCTCTGCTGAAAAAGTCACTTTTTCTTCAGTTTTCTCTGTTTTTTGATATAATAACCCTCAACTTTAATCTGAGCTTTTGTGGACATCTACATGATCAGTAAATTAAGTTTAGGAAGGTAAGTGATTTTCACTTAAAAAAGCAAAATACAGAGGATAATATTAGAACAAATGGTGATAAATTACTTAAGAAATATTAAAAATAGAGATAAAAATTCATTTTGAAACTGTCACAAAAGTAGCATTGGGTCTGTATGGGTTAAAACTTAAGATAACATTTGATATTTTGTGTCATAGCATTTAGCTTTGTCTGTTTCTAATATTCTATACTTCAAACTTTTACATGTAGAATATCATGACTGACAGAAGACTTAACATAAAATCAAGTAGAAATGCTCATTACGTAACCAGTGACCTAACATAAAGTACTCCTCTGTGAATGGTAAAATTCTTCTTTGCACCCATATATCATAATTTGCACTAGGTGTATTAAAAAGTTCACTATGGCATAGCAAGTCACCCGTGCTGCCAATTCGACTTTAGTCCCAGCAACTAAAGATTCACCTCCCTAAAATCAATTTCCACCCTTATTTTATTAGTGGGCTGGTACTGGAGAAATGACAGGAAATGGGAGAGAGAGATGAGTCATGACCTGCATCAGTGATCACTAGATGGACTAAAATGAAGCCAGAGCCAAGAAAAAGTTATTTTTATGTATGTGACATTATCCCAATGTGGTGTCTGTAGTTGAGCGGGACAATCTGGAAGAGATAGAGAGAGAGATTTTAGTTCATTTGGAGGGATCTTTGACTTTACCTCCAAATCAAGTGGCTATAAATAACTTGACACAGCATCTCTGGTTCTGTCATGGAAGCCCCCCCACCCCAATATTCCCCATACAAGCGCCCCATCCCAGCCCACCCACCGACAGGACAATCTCATGGCAGAGCTGCTTCGGATTAGGGATCGGAGAGGTTTCTTCCACAAATCTGAACTTGAGGTAGAGTTTATTTCTCTCTTTCCCTCCCAGCCTCCCTCTCCCTGATTGCCGATCAGCCCCCGAGGGCTTTGAGGCGCTCTCCTGCTAGATCCCTGTGATTAGAGTAAATGGCCTCCCTCCTCCCCTTCTCACCGGAGATCGGCTTTTTGGAGTTTGGTTTGCATGGGTGGAAGCGAGGTGGACTTGAAGGGAAGGGAGAGGTGAACAGCGCAGAAGAATGCTGAGGGTGAGGAGAGCACATGTGGAAAAACCAGGAAGGACAAGCAGAGAGAGAGTAAAAGTAAGG
>JAPQRP010000019.1:11824048-11834811 GCA_037367295.1 Apogon hyalosoma | reverse complement strand
TTTAGGGTAGGGTGGGGGTTAGGGAGAGAGAGGGAGTTAGATGAGATCCATTACACATAAACAGCCTAGGCATTGATGAGATGATCCGACGAGGATTAGGTCGACAATCCTGATGGACACTGAAAAGGTGACCACACGGGGAGGGGCGTGTGTGTCTATACACACATGTGGTGTGTGCAAGTGTCCGTGTGTGTGTGGCTTTTGGCATAATAGCATATGGCCTCATTATGATACACCCCCTCCACACACACACACACACACACATACACACATACACACACACATACCACCACCTCCTCCTCCTTCTCCTAGAGCTGCCACCGCTGCCGCCACTTTTTAAGGTCACGCTGGGAGCCATTTCCAGGTCACAGCCAGGCCAAAGGGCAGCGGCTGGGGCGTGAATGTCAATCAAGTCAGAACTGTGTCGCTTTGAGGCGTTCGTGTCGGATTCGGGTGTGAAAATTTTTAGATGTGACTCAGCTGGTCTCTGCTGAGTTCCTCGCCTGTTGCTTCGTCAAGCATGCACTGGAATTTAAGGGCAAAAAAAGTCAGTTTCCTGAATGAGTGACAGCTAGAACTTATACTGAAGTAGAAGCTGAATATAAATTAAAATATTCTGGCATGCTTTTAGGCAAAATATGCAATTTGAATATTCCACCTTGTGCTATTTATTCACCTTTTTTTCCACATTTAAGAACTTAGCAACTCACTTCAGAATTAGTTGTACTACCAGATATCTCATAACAGCCATGTTTTTTTTTTTTATGATCTGATCAAATCTACTTTTTTTTTTTTTCTTTTTGGAATGATACACAGTGGTGAATAAAAACTAGGGGAGGAAAAGTGTAAAGAAAAGTAGTCAGATGGATGTGTGGATGGTAGTTTGCAAGTTGTGTATATGTGTGTATGTGTGTTACAGTGAAGCAACTAATTCCTTCAGGGTCAAGGGGAAGGGCCGGGGTTAAATGGTGTGACGGAGAGGTCAATGGCGATTAGCTACCATCTGACTTTATGGTTGGCTTCTGTGGGGGATCAGACAGTGACAAAAAGGAGAAAAAGAAGAAGAAGGAGGGAGGGAGGAAACTTGAATTTGGGTTGGCAGTTTGTGGAAATCATTGTGTCGAACTATCTCCATAACCCCCCATCCCTTCACACTCATTCACCCTCCTCTCCCCATGTCCTTATATTATTAAAGGTTGCCTCCGTGCTTAAGTAAGGCAAAGGCAGATGGCCCTTTTCATAAATCATGCTTATAAGATGATTATAGGCGTCGCCGCCCACCATTCTGCCCTTCTCTTACAGTACAGTAGCACTAACAGTTTTCCTTTAAGGCCTGCTAATCTGGCTGTACTTTAAAAACATAAAGCCATTCCGATTATTTTATCGACCGGGGTGAAAGGAAAGAGTTTGAACCCTACGAGCACGCAAAAGAAGGTGACATGTCGAGAAAAAGAAAATGCAAAGATAAGATGGCATCCCTTCCCCTGCCAGTGCCGCCTTCTCTCTCTCCTCCAGACTCTAAGCGTTACCCCCCACTTGTTATGTTCCCGAGCTTGGCGCAAAGTTGCTCAGAACAGGATGTTAAATATATAGCACAGGGAGGGAGAAGGAGAGGAAGAGAGCTAGGAAAAGGAGTAAAGGAGGGGTGTGCGTATGTGTGTTGGATTATGTCTGTGCCGTTGCACTATTCCTTGATGTATGCACCATGTCAGGCAGTCATTGTCTCCTGGGTAAAGAATGATAGTTCAAATACCTAGCATCTCTCCCCTGGTGCTCCAAATGCTCGCCTTTGAAGTTTTTATAATCCATCTGTCATCTGCGAGCAGGGAGGGCACATGTTCTGTACCACTCAATTACCAAATTCTCTTTTTGCCAGCTACAATGAGACAGGAAGCAAATAATATGGGCGACCCCGAAAGAGAGAGAAGGGGAGACAGGAGGGAGGCAGGGGGGAGTATAGAAAGAGAGAAAGAGAAAGAGGGAGGAATTGCTTGAAATCCTGCGTTCCTGGCTTTCTCACGCACTTGATTGTGTCCCCTCGCTGCCTCTCATAACAGGAGAACAAAGCCTGTTTGTTGTGGGTGGAATGCCTAAAATGCTTCCTACTGTTACAATTATGAAGAATTTGATTGAATGTGTATTGTTTCAAGGGCTTGGTGATTTTGATCATTTTTTTAAGTGCCTTAGATTGTTATTCTGCTTCCCTACTAGCAATAATAACCAGTCACCTAATCAGATTCCATTTGATATAAACGTTTCATTTGTTATAAGGGGTGGTAGATGTTCTGAATGGCTAGTGTGAGGAAAAAGAAATGTGTGTTTTGATTATACATTATTCATCACTGATGCTTAAAGATGCATTCTGAATGGCTTTTTGTCAGCGGCTTGGTGGAGAATCTAATGAAGTTTGCTGCAGTTCTTGGTGTTAAAATCATCTTTAATTGGTGAACACTTTGTTGTGCGTCGCTTTAAAGCTTTACTGAGGCGACCAGAAAAACTTCAGATAACCGTCTGAAAAATAACAACAGCAGCAGTTGCAAATTACGGCACAGAAACATATTTCATTTACATACGCCACAGGCCTCTTTTAAGGCGTCTACCTTTTAATTCTTTTTCATATTTTACACTCAATACAAAACAATAAAAGCCTCAGATCTCTGTGTCTGTATCCTCGTTTACAACGAAAAAAAAAAAAAATCCCCCCAGCCCCCATCCGAAAGCATCCTCACTGGGAAGAAGATGAAAAGATTGTTTTGAGAAACTCGAAAGGAAATTTGACATTCTTTGGTTGCCTCTGAAACTTCCAATATTCTGCCGTAATTGTTTCATACACGCTATATATCTTCATTTGGGGGGAATGGGGGAGATGAAGAACACGTCGGCTTCTTTCTTCCTGAATAAAAGGCAGCAGAACCCATCTGGTTGGGTGATCCACGGCTGGCCCTCTCGCGCTCATCGCTGAAATAATACTCCCTCTAATGACTCCCACATATTCTGAAATCTCCCTTTTGAAATTGGTCTTGGCAGATTATTTGCAGGTACTTGAGTTGCATCTGTTTGCAATTTTGCAAATGTGGAAGACTTTAATGCCGGGCAGGGGCGGGTAGCAGGGAAGAGGCTATTTTAATCCCGGGGATAACACCGGCTGTCAGTGTGTGAATGGGCCTGGGCAGCGGCCTGCACCTTCACCCAAACTCTGACTTGCCTTTACGCCGGTCATGATATGTTGCTCTATACTGACGCTATATTTTCCCTTATCTGTAATATATAGGACTCACTTTGTCCGGGTGAATGACTGGTTTTATTTGGAGCCTTTTGGAGGTTTGTGATCAAATCCCACTGAACTGAAAGCAGGTCATACTACATGCTCACTCATCCGCGGCTAAGAATAGAGGAATATTCTAATAAGAGTGTGAATAAATCGTATCTGATGACTCATACTTCATATGCACTCTTTGTCATTTACTACTGTGTGTGTGCTACAGATAGTAGGACTCCGAAACCCCTAGATGACCAGGTATTTGTATTGTCCACCATAAAGTGCAGTGATCAGCAAAGCTAAACCAAAGCTGAAATGATTGTGACTTCAGTCCTTATTATTTCTACCATGTGGTGAGCAGCTGACCAGCTTAAGCCTCCCCCCTTTTTTCACCCTGGCCCTTTCCTCCCTCCCCTTTTAAAAACTGTAATAAGGTGCCCTATTGTCCTATGGCATGGTGTTCCGGGGCCACAGCCGAGCCCACCCGGCTGACTGTAATTGCATAGGTGGTTACAATTACATTAATTACATATTTCATCAACACTGTTTATCCAGCCGCACGATAAATGAAGAAGCCGAACTTTTAACTCTGTCCTTTGTTTTTGCATTTCTTATCCCCTCCGCCCCCTTCTCACCCTTAACCCCCCTTCTCTTCTATGCCTCTTTTTTTTTTTTTGTGGTTGTTTTATTAGGAGCGAGGGGAGGGGAGGTGCCAGAGGAGGAATTATGCTGAAAGTGTATGCCTTGCAACTTTTCCCCTCCCTGTTGGAAATGTTTATTTGAACAGTAAGCTCATGATTTGAATATTTGTAATCCATGCTTAAATTTACAGGCCAGATGAACTTTTTGGCACAGAATGGCAACCATAAGTAGGATTTTCAGAAAAGCTTTACAAAATTTTAAGCCATGTGCAAGGCTTATATAATTTAGAAGGGGGGAAATGCACAAATAAAACAGCCTCTGTCTTATTTACTTTACACGCTTAGAAAAAAACTGCATCATATGGCGCCTGACATATATGTGCATTAGTTTTGTCCTTCTGTCCACACTTTTAGAAAACAGAATCTAAAGCTAACAAGCAGTTGTCTATGAATACTTGAAGAAATTTAAAAAAAAAAAAAAATGCCCCAGAGGCTGAGGCGCTTGAGTCGCTCTCCTGTGTTAGATGTAAATGAGTGTACTCCATATTGACTTGTGCTGGTGGGGATGCCACCCATCTTGTAGGCTGGGTGGTGGGTGGGTCAACCCGGCGAGTGGCAGAGAGTGATAGAGAGAGGAATGGGGGGAGAGAGAGAGAGGTCGCTGAGGCGAGCAGAAAAGGAAAAGGAAAGCTTTCTTAAATGATGCTAATCAGTCCGGAGGGGCCTGGCCCTCTCTCCCTCATCAGCCTGCTGCAATTCAGATGTGCAGAGAACCTGGAATTAAATGTGTCACTGTGTGCGTGTGCGCTCTTGTGTGTCTACATACGTATGTGTGCGTCCGCCTGTGTTTGCATTGCATCCACTTGTGTGTGTGTGAGTGTGTGCATGTGGGGTGTTTAGGGGTTAAGTAGAACCAAATTAGTCGATGGGAGAACTAACAGCAGCGGTAGCTTTCTGTGTGGCTACTTCTTGGTGAATGTCAAGATGATTTAGCTGCTCTTCTGCTCGCCGTCTGTCTCTGAGCACTGGCCCTCCAATCACCGCTCCGGGCTGTCTGTTTTGTGGCCCTCCGTGCAACAAATGAATATTAAATCTGCACTGGGCAAATTCACCCACTGGGAAGAAGTTACTGTCTGATGGAGCTCGGAAATATCTGCAATGTAACTTCGGTAAACTGAGAGCGGACGAGGTGAAGAGGGTTGATTTGGAGTTTCATTTGAGTTTTGATTGCAAAACAACACCTTTCATATTTGGGGGGAAAGAATTTACATTTTTTTCTACAAAAAAATACAGAATGCAAGCAGCTGTAAAGAATTTGAACTCAATAAGATGTCTAAAAATGTCACAATTATGAGGTAAATTAGAATACGAGACAGGCAGTCGTGACAGTTTCGACACATTTTGTTCAATACTGAGATCTGATATCCATCCTTAGTGTTGATGAGTGTGCACCATACACTTTTGTGTTCCCTGTGTGAGTTTACAAAGGTGTCTGCCTTGTCTTTCTTGCCAGCAAGGGTGCGTGTGTGTATTCTTGCTAACATATTGTGTGTGAGTGTGTTTGTGTGTGTTGGGGAAGGGAGTGGGTGTAGTGAGGGGGTGCGAGTGTGCGCGCAGGGACGCCAGTTGGGCTAACAGCTGAATCATGGCTCAGCCGCTGCCCCTCGTAGTCCTTGGCAGTTAGCGGTGTGAAAAAGCCTTCTCTTTGAGGGCATTATATAGATTAATGTGCTGTGCCTCGGGCAGAGACACACACATACACACCTCGCCAGGGAGGGATCCTGACTGTGTGTGTGTACAGAAGAGAATCAGAGGACTACAGCAGTGTAGGATTGTTGAGGTTTTAAATGTGTGTGCGTGTGTGTGTGGTTGTGAGAAGGGACAGTTTGGGGGCGTGTTAACAAGAGACTAAGGGAAGGTACTGTGAGTGTGTGAAGAACAGAGGGAGACAGATAAAGATGCTTGGGTGTCACTGAATTTTACCATTTTTATAATGAAGTATTATTTGATATTGTTTTTTAGTACTTGTTTGTTGTGGAAAAGTTATTCAGCGAGAATGGAAAATGTGAACAAAGTAACACGTTGGAATGTAAATGAGTAATGACAGAGTGCAAAGAGAAAAGTGTAAAAGATTTTACTTTTAAAATTGGATTCATCTGTGTTATACCTGCTTATTTCACTTTTTCAACCCTGAAAAATAGCTCAAATAGAGTGCATCCTTACTTTATGGTTCATTAACCTATGTGTAATAAGGAGAATACCACTCTTCCTTTGTGTGCTGAAGTTAAAATCTGCTAGACTTTAAACATTTCAAATAATGTATTTCCATTGACTTTTGAAAGCTCAATTAAATTTCTTTCCACTGCTGAATGGAAACATAGATAGCAAAAGAGGAAAAGGATCAAATCTATCCAAGCTTCTGAATCAGTGGAAGGCAAAAAGGCTGCTGGCCTGTGAACCAATCTGTCTGCATGGGGCATCTGGGGAGTCCGTAGCTTTCCACCCAAGCATTTTTATGTGAATTAGAGAGGTGTTTACGAGGCCTGGGTGACCTGAGAGGGCATTGCCCACTGACTCTCTTCTTCTTCTAGTTTTTTTTTTTTTTTTTCATTCAGAGCTCAGTTAGCTCTTAGCTTAGCCTTGTTAAGATCTGACTGTAGCCAAGCTGATACTCTGTATCACAACAAATACACCCAAATGCCACAGCTGCTGGAGGCAAATGCAAATGGAAAAGTACAACATTGTTTAAGCCACAGTTAAAGCAAGAGCCATGTAGGAGTAAACAGGATACTCTGTAGGCCTCTGTGTTTCTCTCTGTTCTTTTCGTCTCTGCTTTTCTGAAGTGTTCATTTTCTGAATGTTTCCCTTTTTCTCATTTTCCTCACTTTACCCCTGCAGAAAAAAAAAATATGGGGGAGATTTTCCTTATCAGGATTTTAGCACATTCCATTCAAGATTAAGCACATCTGTTGTTTTGTGTATGTGCATGAAAGTGTATACATGTGACTTTGAGTTCTGAGATTATTGGGGTGTGTGTGTGTGTGTGTGTGTGTGTGTGTGTGCGTGCATGCGTGTGTGCGTGCATGCGTGTGTGTGTGTGTGTGTGTGTGTGTGATTTTCTGCCTCTTTAACATGCACTGTTGCTGCTTTGTCTTGGCACTGTGAATGCACATGAACGTACTGTATGTCCATATATGTTTGGGTGTGCACATGTATGTGTACAGATATGCAGAGCTCTCCAGCCAGCGGTCTAAATAACCTACTTTTGTCTGACAACGGCATCAGTCGTTGAGGTGCGCATATGCAGAAAGCTATTTGGAAAGGCCTCCTCGTAGCTGTCAGCTTTTATTATGCGCTGAGGTGTCATGTTTGTTAGGAAGCTGAGTGCAGATGGCAGAGTGGAAGAAATGGATCACTAATTTTAACAATGATTAATGAACAGAGATGGAAAATGAATTACATCGGACTATTGGAGGCAAGGAATATTTTCTCTGAAAATGTTAACTTCGGCTGCCAGGCAGCCGGCCGTGTTGTGGGAGTATATTGAGGAGGGGGAGGGAGTGTGTGTTACTCTATGTGCATTTTTGTCTGTTTACTTGTGTGTTTGTGTGTGTGTGTACCAAGGTGCAATTTTTCCCCCACATCTTTTGTAGAATCAACACTTCACTGCTCTTGCCTATTACTTTACTGTTCGCCTGCTTAAACACTGCCGGCTTTATACACATTGTTTTTCCCCCCTGTGTGCATTGCACTACCAGTTAAGGCACACACTCTTTAATAAGGTAAACACAGGAAAGGTTAGACTGTCTTAAAATGTTACCATTTTTCATTACTCGGCAGTGTGCTTTAATATCAAATCATAGATGTAGCAGATTCAATCAAGTGTCAGTAGCTTTTGCTGTGATATTTCACTCGACTAGAACAATCACCTGTCTGGATCTGCCTTTGTTCGCCTTTGAATGTGTCATTTTAATAACTTCATACTTCGTTTTCATCATAAAAACAGCAACTATCTTTAATGTAGACCACACATACATATTTTTAAGGCGTAACAGCCCTAGCGACATGTCAAAAATAAATCAACAAAACTCTTAAACTACATGATTATATGCATGAAGGAGATAATCAGTTTACCTTCCATGCATCTGTACTGTAATATCATATGGCAGTATAAAAAGTAGACGTGACACTCCTCATCGCTTGTGATCTTAGAGGAGCTTCTTGTAGTTTCTCCTCTCTTCCTACCAGTTTCTTTTCTCTATAAAAGACAACCTGTACCCCCCTGTCACCCACCTCCCCCCATCCCCTTGTCACCACGCCTGCATTGGTGTCTCTGTCGAGGTTTGTCTGGTGGGCGGTTAGTGCTACGTGGTTTAATAGGTAGATGTGAACTATCTTGAATTTAATTAAGGGCCTGATGGGAAATACGTAAAGGGAGAAAACAGAGCAACTTCTGGCAACTGTGTGTTTGTGTACATGCATGTGTGTGCGCATGCAAGGGAAAAAGAGAGAGAGGGAGAGATCTCAGGTTACGGCAGCATATGCTAAGCACTCAGAAAACATACACAATGCCTTTGGTGAACAAGGTAGTTGGTATGCCCTTGGGAGCCAATTTAGATTGTGACTTAAGGCAACGTCGTAGCTTTGTGTGCGAGTACGTATGTGTGTGTGCTCCCTGTATGTGAGTGTGAGTTTTACTCTTGACGCTCCATTGAAACAGTAGTGCTGTGTAGATCTGGGTGGCCCTCCTGCAGACCCTCCACATCTGTGTACCCCCCCACCTCCTCCTCCTCCTCCTCCTCCAGACTACCTCCCTCTCTCCTTCCTCCACCTCCCTGTGCAGGACTGAGCCAGCTACTCCACATCCAGAGTAGCCATGAGAATTTGGAGGACCCAGTCAAAAACAAACCAAAAAAAAAAACAAAACAAAAAAAAAAACAACCCAACATGCAACATTTCCATTTTATCATTAAGTGACTCAAAAGAACTCCACCTACTTATTTAAACTCCAATCCAAAGAAAAGATAACTGACTGACAGGTGATATTTGGGTGGTGCCGTGCTGAAAACAGTGAAGCGTTTAGCACTAAAGATTGAAGGTAAATATACAAAACCTAGATCTTGCAGATTATCATCTAAGCAAACTTCAGCAGATTTAAGCAAACCTTTGAAATGTCACAAAAAATGAAATGTAAATCAGGTGCAGTTTAGTCAGCTGCATTGAAATGGATAAATGAGCCTTTTCTACATAGAACAAATCTAAACAACTTTTTTTTCTTACGTCAAGTGAGCTGGAAAACTTTTTGTGTGTGGAGTTTTTGGAAATAATATCCACCATTTGTTTTTTTCATGCTTTTTTTTTTTTTTTTTTATAAATAATGACTCACATGAGAGTGCTTGGGTGGAAAGGCAGTTGCTGTCAGTCTCTCTCCGTGAGGCCTCAGCTCAGATGCCACTCACCAAGTTACATGCTACTTTAAAGGGGAGTGGCAGTCTTTTACTTCACATACTTTGTGTCGGCTTGATTATTTTTCTGGCGTTAAGCGGTGGGGCTTCAAGGCTGGATCAGATAACACCCTCTGCCGTGCTGCGTAGGCTCCTCTTGCAGTTTTGAGAACAAAGCTTCCTGTTTTTTTTTTTTTTTCTTTACTCCAACACTGTATTTTAACTGTCTGGAATGATAAACCTTGTGCATCCTACTAAGCATCCCTGAATCAAGAGTAGCATCTTCGACTGGATATTACACTGTCAAATAAAAGAAAAAAACATAACGAAATAATAAAAATGTAAAAGATTGATGTACACATGCAATTACAGTTAATATATTTGTTAGATTACTCATGAATGTGTGCTAAATGACATAACGTCTGAACAGGAAGTCCTGAGGAGAAATAGATGCGGGATGGTTTTAGGAGAGGTGGGGGTGTGTGTGTGGGGGGGTGGGGTTCAGCACACAGTGTTTTAATGGGTACTTCTCTTCTGTTGCCACAGTTGAAAACTTGTCAAGCTTCAAATGCAGTTGACTGTGAATTTCCTGATGTGTATGCTTTGTTTACAGGCTCTTGTCGTCCCACCTTCTGTGGAGCTGTCGGCGCTCTTCCTGACATCCGGCATTCGTTCGTGCGGCGGCAGTCACACAGGTACGATCACACCGATTGATCGCGGGAAAAGGGGAGGATATTAAAGGTGTCTGTCACACTTACACACACCCACGCATGCACGCATCTTTTGTTTTCATTTGAATCCTTGTTTATCCAGGGAAAGTCAATTGAGCGTGCACTTGTTAAGCAACGCCATGCTTCTTGGTCACAGACATTCTTACCTTGGAGCTGCCCATTACTGCGTCTGCTGGTGGCTGTTGTTGCAGAGTACCTCAGAGTTAGCTGCTATCTCTCGCCACCATTTTTTCCCGGCCACTTTGATAATCTGAACACAACAAATAAAAGTTTAAGCTCACTCCATGCATGAGAGTACATTCCTGTTATATACATACACAGTGTGCTTGCATGTTCAGATGGCAAATGAATGTATTAAGAATTTTGAAAGGCTACATGAACAGTTCTTAAATCTTACCATATGTCAGAAAAGTTGTTTTTTTTAATAATTTTTTTCAGTTTTTATTACTAGTGTATTTTGCACACATGCATGTAAGCGTATATAGTCGTAGAAAAAATGAATAGACCACCCCTTGTTTTCTTCAGTTGTTCATTTTAATGCCTGGTACAACTAAAGGTGCATTTTTTTGGACAAATATAATGATAACAGCAAAAATAGCTCATATTAGTTTAATTTCAGAGCTGATATCTATCCATTTTTCATGTTTTCTTGATAATAACCAAAATCACTTCAGTTTTTACATCAATA
>JAPQRP010000019.1:11803854-11816446 GCA_037367295.1 Apogon hyalosoma | reverse complement strand
CCATACACACACACACACACGCACACACACAGAGTACATGCACGCCCTTCAAAGCAAATCACAAAAGAGCATTTTGGGAATAATAATAATTTCAAAAAGCGTCCATTATTAATCCCACACACCAGCAGCTCTGGCAGCAGCGAGGCTGGTTAACACACAGGGCATACCCCTCCACACGCACACACACTCACACACACTCATACACCTACACACATACAAACACACTGCTCAAATAAAGTTAAAACCTAATGCTCTGTGGAAACTTAAAATGCTAAAATACTTTACAATTGACTAAAACAAAAACAAGAAGAAGTTGTAAAACTTCTCGTGGAAACTTTCTTTTTGAGTTTCCTTGTCATAAATAAATAATATCGGGGCCAATATGGGATGATCTACCTGTGTGCTGCGCTGGCACTCATATTTTACTGTTAGTACTGGATCTCATGGTCAAATTGGATTTCCTGATTTATGGCCCCTGCCACGCACTGTTCATTTACATGGCTACTGAGGGACGAGGAAGATGATTTCTGAGGTCGACAGCGGTGTCTAACGGGATTGCGGGGTGCCGTTAAAACGAAGCCGTTAATTAATGCTATTGATCAGCAAAAAAATAGAGGCAAATGTGATTTGCATACAGCCCGAGTGATCAATGCATTAACCGATTTTTTTCCCCCTCTGAAATCTGATTTCCTGAGTTTTCAAAGTGAGGGAGAGAGAGTTCAGACTAATGTGGATCGATCGGGCCTCTCTCAGACAAGAATACAAAGCATTTTATTAGCCGGTGAAGGGTGAAACATACCAGGACAGAAGACGTAGTTTGAAGTTGGATTATGTTTTTATGTCTCACTTCAACAAGAAGGCAGAGAGTTGCCATCTTCTGTCTTTACATACTTCCTTTAAAAGCTGTGATCGTCACTTTTTTTTCCCACTTCACGTACTGTAGATATGTTCAGCAAACATGGTAATAAAGTGATATATCTGCAGGGCCAAACAAAATCTGTTTTCTAAAAGACAACAATGTAAAAATAAAAAACATCGATGACAATAACAACAAGGGCATGAAAAAAACAAAAACACAAGAGGTGTTAAAAAAGCAATATGTTGCTTTTTTTCTCGCTCCCTCTCTGTCAAGAGCAGCTTATTATAGCGTATTGATTTATAAAGCTTTAAATGTGATCCTCCATGTCCAAGTCAAGGGCAGAGAGTGAAAGAGAAAGAGAGGGAAGAGAGGGAGGGAGAGAAAGAGGAAGAGAAAGGAGAGGGAGGAAGAAACACAGTGAAGGGAAAAAAAGCTGTCTGGAGACGGATAGAGATAGAAAGAGAGCGTCCACGACATGGGGAAGTGGCAGCAAGGCATTTTCAGAGCCGCTCTGGAACACAAAAGGGTAATTGTTTTAGCCCAGATGTTGCTTTCGCACAACAAGCAGGATACAATGTTCCTACTGAGCTGATGAGCCCAATCAGTGAAATGATTAAAAATTGATTTTGTCCCTGTAATTACAGTATGTAAACTACTTAGCCGGGATTGCAAAGGAAGTGATTTTCTAATTACGTATATACTCTGGTGTCTAATGATTGGTTTTTTGAAGTAATGAAGAGAGGGTCCTAACGACTCCACTGTGTTCTGTTGTTGAAGGGAGAAGGAAAGAGAAGGGGAGTAGGGGGGTCGAGAGGAGGGGGAGGGCTGGGGGAGAGAATGAGAGAGCATCGTTAGGGCAAGACAGCAGGCTTGGATACAAAAAGGGGGATGAAATTGAATTTTTGCCAGCCAGCGCTAGCACGCTAACACGGGGGCCCTGTGTTCGTTTGCATGGGATCTGGAAGCTAAATGGAGGCTGTGACTTCTCATGGGGGTCGCCAGGCCCTAACCAGCCCCGGCAATCTGGACCCTGCAATTAAAACCTCACGGGGGTTAGGATTCAGGACATCACACATGCACAGGAGAATTAACACTCATGCAGGGCACCAGCACACAGAAATAAGCATAAAGACCCTTCTGCTCTGTTTGCATTTCATCCGGGCTTTATTAAAAGTGTTTAACTGATTATAGAAACAGACACTTTGGGCTAAGACATTCATCATGAAGCTGTGCCCAGCAACAAAAATATTCACAAGGTTGAGTTTATTTTACTGTAATACGTAAGCCTCTGCAACAACTACAGCTTCGGGCATCAGCAAATGACAAACACATATATCTTCATGGGCTAATATTTAAAAGTATGCTTAAGCAAAAAGAAGAAATCAATTCTTTTTATATATGTGAGGTAAATTCTCAAGCTTTAAATGCCAGTAAACATAAATAGGTTGATTATTTTAGTCTGATGTAACTGTAAGCTTATAGTAGTTGTTAATATTAGCAAGTATAACATAGGATAGATGTTCTGGTGAAAATTTCATCAGTGTGTTATTTTTCAAACTCCATGACTTCTCTCTCACATTATGTTATGGCTCTTAGCATTATCATGTAATAGCCACTTCTTTCACTGAAGATCCACTTGGATTCACGTCGGCTTTTCCTGTAGCTTTTAATTGCATCTCATGATTTTTCTTAGCTGGTGTCACTTGATTATTTTTCATGAAAATGACTGAACACGCCACTGAGGAAATCACGAGATGTAGATCAAAGTACTACAAAGAGCTAGTTTGTGGACCTTGAGTTCAGCTTTTTTTTTTTTTTTTCTTTTAATTTCCAACCACTGTTTCAAGCTGAATAATTAACTTCCATGCCCTTAAATGGCCTTGCTTTTAACCAAGATTATGATTTGAGAAATTGTGGCGCCTCACAACAAGTCCTTTAAAATAATAAAACTGAAGCGTTGCTGTTTCCTCATGTTTTTTTTGTCAAGATCATACAAGAAAAGGGACTTGTAATATGCAACTATTGGAATAAACTTTAAACTGCAAAAGGATATGTTGTCTTTAGAAATAAATGTGGCCACAAAGCACACCACAGAGGAAAAAAGTAACTTGTCAAGTGGCAGCCATTAAGTAGCAGAGTGGTGGTAAGCTCCTGATATCAGACAGAAAGATTTATTATTCTGTTACAGGGCTGCAAAACATAAAATAAAAATGACTGGAAAGAAGAAAAAGTCCATTTGCACAATCGTTATGTCCTTGTTAAGTTCAATATCGCTTATGTGTGCTTTTTGATAGAGTTGCCTTCTGAAGGAGACAAGCATCAGGAATCTAAAGGGTTAAAAACAAGAACCCATTTATTTTTGGTTTGCCACTTTTTATACAAAAATGTCTTGTTGCTTGTGAGGCAAGCATCTCTTTGGCTGCCGGTCCTGTCTTTGGTTTTCCTCTGCTCTCCTCTTCTCTTTTCCCGTCAACCACAACTTGACGAGGTGTCAAAGATTCGACCTTTGACTCACATTGTAAATTAGAGCCAACCATTGCGTCCGGTACACAGTGTTATTGTGGTGAAGCATGGAGACAACTAAGAAGTCACTCTATCAGACAGGGAATATAGAGATAAACTTACAGGGTCGCAGAGCACATAAAGAGCACATAAATCATACCACACAGAATGAGTCACTGCTTTAACCATGGCTGCGCTCTCCCTTCTGCTTTTAACATATCTAACAAAACATATTTTCTTATCTTTTATGCAATATTCAATATTTAATTATGACTTATATTTTTTTTAAAGAATTATTCTGAGGAAATAAAAGGACGTGAGTTAAGCCTCTGATTATTAGGAGGGAAAGATCTGTGGTTTTTAGTTCCTTGGGAACATTAATAAGTGACAGAAAGCTAGATTAAGAAAGCTGGGATGCGGCTGGAAAGAAAAACGACAAAGCTTTGAAATGCTGCCAGTATCACCAACTGCACTCTTCTGACACAGCTGATTGTAAGAGAAGCCGATAGCGCAGCCAGTGTAGGCCTTTAATAATTCATTTAGTTAGGCTATGATCTATCATTTTGTACCTTTTGACATGCGATATTGAAATTTAATATTGCATCAATACAAATGATGTATTGCCAGTCGTCGGGAGAAAGGATGTGGATTGCAAAGGGATCTCACAAAACGTCTCTTCACTCCCCTCTCTCACTTTCCAAAGCTTCATTGTACTCCAGTAGAAAGGCATAAGAGAAACATCTGTCTTTTTTTCCCCCCTCTTTTACCCCTGGCTTTGATATGTGTGTTTAAAAAAATGACAACTTAAAACGCTCAGGGAGAAAGTCTCCTGCTCAAACCAGAGTCAAGAGAGGCTCGGAAGGAAAAGGAAAAAAAAAAGGGGGGGGGTGAGAAGCAGAGGGAACATGACAGCAGTGGCTGAGGGAGACGTCACGCGTTGTCGAGATCTTTGACATGACTCTTTAGTGCGGAGTGAAATCCCACAGGCGATATTCGGGCTATGAGCGCAGCGTTAGGTGCTGGGAACCAAAGGCTGCTGTTGCGGTGTCAGTCTAGCCCAGCTCCCAGACTGCTTCAATCTGCTCAGAGAGATAGGGATGCAATGATAGCAAGGCTGGCTGATGTCAGTCTGCAGTAGATTATATGTGTCAGAGGATTTCCTCAACACTAAACACTGCCACTAAGAGAAAGACTAGGAAAAAACAAAAACAAAAGATAAAAACACAATTTCTATATTTTCTCCCTTTTCACATTCAGAAAAGAGAATATTTAAGATCTCCATTAATTCTTTACAGAGTCTACATTAATGAACAATCTGACCTCAGTTGTAAAACACACCCCAAGACTTTATTTAAGTGTAACTTCGGAACTTATTTCTTCTTAATCAGAACGAACAATGCTTTTCCAAAATGTAATACTGTAAACTCGTCAGCCCTGAAACATGCAGGAACGATCAGTCAAACCGGTGCCCCAACATTCCTGATATTTTTTTATATGCATTTTATTTTGGCAATTTTGCAGATTTAAACTATAGACTCTAAGGCATCGATTCATTTCAAGCCTGTTGTAATACCTGTAATCATAATAAAAAAGTTCCTCAAACTGTTAAGGAACTGTTCATTTAACCCCATGATACATCCTTCAACCTAATCAAGTTGTATTTTACATATTCAGAGATTATCTTCTATACTGTTGTCACCAATAAAGACAACAATTCAGGAAAATACTCCAGTGGATTATATCAGAGACTTACAGTATATCTGATTGGAGAAAACTAGGTCTGTCTGATGCCTAGAAATATATTTCCAGTCAGAGTCGAGGTGGTTTTTGTCGATAATGAATGGTGTTGCCCAAGTTAAATTTCAGATGAAGTGTTTCCAATGAAATTCAGAGTGAATAGAAAAGCTGCTCAGTGCTACAGAATAAATATTATCCATCTCCTTTATAACAAGTCGTAGCTAGAAACTCTGAAATGTGTGCCTCAAAACTCGGCACCTTGAACTAAAGAGTATGACTGTATACCATTAGAGGTTACAGCCTTTATAGCAGACATGAGTTAATGCACCTCACTCTGGTTAGACTTACTGCACTTGAGCTAATAAACCAAACTGAAGTTCTGTATCCACTGGTGTCGTAGACATGCTTGGTGTGAACATATCCTAACACCACTTCATCACCATCCGCTGACTGTCCATGCCATATTCATTGTAAAAAATATGGCTTGATGATTACAGATGATGGTGTTGATGATGATAGTGATGCTGTCAGTGACAATAATGATTACGACAATATTGAACACAGTCACTGCATGGATCCTCCAGTAGTGAATTCTGTGACATAAAAAGCTAAGATGTGTCTGTTTTTTTACAGCTCTGACGCACTTCCTCTGTAGGTGCAAATATATTTCAACAGACAGATGAAAATCAAAGCGTGTAATATGTGTTTCAGTGTTGACTACGACATTTTTTTCAAGCGACTTTGAGTGAATCAGAGACGCTGACCTGTTATTTTGTGTGTGCGTGCAAATCCTTATCACTCTTGTTCCAGAGAAGTGATGAGTGTATGTGGTTGTCATTAGCACCACGTTTGTCTATTTGCATTTATTATTTATTTTCTTATTTGCATTTCTACCACTGATATACGGATGTCAATTAAACAGGAAGGAAAGGACTAGGTGATGATCCCTGCATGCATTTGTGGGCTGTATGTAACAACTTCTTTGTAATTTCCATGTAAACTGTTCTTTACAACAACATTCGATCTTATTCCATTCCATTATATATATTTTGCACATAATTTATTTAATTTATTTATTTACTTCTTGCTGAATTTATCTCATATATATGTAGGTATTGGCTTAGTTTTAAACTTATTTTTTTATTAGGTTTTAAACTCATCTTTTATTGGATTTCTAGCTTCTTCAAACTTCTTTTAACCTTGGTCTTAGTCCAGAGGTTTATTTTTATCTTTTATCACAATCACAGTATTGATTTATCTCTGTCTGATCTTTTATGTCCTGATTGATGGAACTTGGAGCACTTTTATTGCATCATGTCTGTAGTCAACTCATGTCTTTGCTTCATGTTACATATCGTTATGTTTTGATAAATGTCAATAGGATGTCATCATCTAACTGCAACACAAATCTACCTATGGGTATGAATAAAGTCACCTGAACCTGAACCTGAACCTGACTGAGGTTATTTGGTTCATCAGTTGAATTTTAAGAAATCTGTGGTGTAACACCCGTATGTTGTTGCAAATGTCTCTATGACTTACAGGCGTGTTGACCTTTACCTGTGCCCTGACATGGCTCTGAACATCTAGGAAGTGTGCCATGCTGGTAAGGTGTCTGAGTATGTTAACAGTGGGGAAGAAAGGCACAGTGAGAGACAGGGTGAGAGAGAGAATTAGAAGTGCTTTGGGTTGCACCAGGTCATGGTGTGCCTCCCTGCTCTCTGCCTTATGTCAAGGCTTTATTATTTCACCTGCCAAGGTCCTGACCTGCTTTACCAGGTTGTGTCTGTCGCGCATTTTCCAGAAAACAGTATGATGTTGGTACATTTTCATACAACAGCCTGTTGACAACCTGTGTGTAAGGAGTACCCCCTCCAAAAACCAGGACGTTTCCCACAGTCACAACATGCACTGAATCGCTAATGTGCCTCAGTGACTGTGAAATGAATGATAAAATCACATAAAAGTAATTGTTGACCATGTTCATATGGCAGAGACTCAAGAATGAAAATTGACTTTTGAATAACCCTAATTGGGGTATCTTTGGAGAAAAATAATAATGTTTTTTTTTTTTTTTTTGGTTTTGTTTTTTACCTTTTTGTGTTTTTTGTCTTCTGATAAAAGTCAATAGCATAACTCTAGGTGAATTAATTGAGGAAAAAAATATATTGTCCCTCAACACTAACAATATGATGCTCGTAGAGTTCGCTTTGTTGATTCCTTCAGTGCCCATTTATGTCTTACCAGGCTTGCATACTTTCTCTACATGCTTCCCCTCCTTCGTTCCTTTCCTCCTGTTGCCTCAGGGGTGCATTCGGCAGGTCAACACCTCAGCAGGTGGGGCATTGTGGGCCAGGTGACCTTTGTCTGTCATTGTTTTGCTCCTCTCACCTCACCCAGGGAGAAGTGGAAGGAGCTTAGCGCCTTACACCTGCCACCGGCTTTACTGTCATAGTAGTGGAGATTGGCTCGGGGCACACTTGATTTGGTTTTGCCAAGAACAGCAGATGAAAACCCAAATGATAGTGGTGCGGATGTAGGAAATGTTTGGTAGATACAGTATTAACCACCGCGGAGAGTAACTTCTGGTTTTATTTTATGTGCACCGAGGGACACAGTGGAGGGGATTGAACCTCCGGTGGCTCTAATATTACCGCCACACACAACCGGTTTGAGAAGATTCAGAACAAGCAGCTGCTATGTAGATAACCACACTGAAACTGACGTTAGATTGTGAATGCGATTTGCGTTCCTGTGTGCAGCATTGAGAGATAAATCAAACGTACCTCGAGTGAATAAGGGGATGGAGATGAAATGAAATACCCAAATGCTGCCTCCATCGGGGCCTGATTGAGTTCAGGTGGCTGGAAAGTGTCTCACCCAGGGCTAGTTGTCAGTGAAGGATCTGCTGTCTTCTCATCTCTCTGTGCTGCAGGGCTAACTGGTGAACATCGGGTGTGTTGCTTTGACGGATGTTTGTGTGCCTCCTGTGTTGCGGGGGGACGGGCCGTTGACACACTTCATATTTCAAAGGCAAGGTCTGAGGAAGAAATGAAGATTGATGTGGAAAAATGGCACGGCAACCCATCGCCCATTCGATACATATATTATCATTTACACATACGTGACACCTTTGTGCATGTCTGTATATCTATATATACATATGCATGGGCATGATCCAAGGCACCACACATATTTTCGTGAGGGGGGGCTTCCTCTGTTATTAGAGCCATGTGATATAATTGCATTTGATCTCCAAATAAACAGGGAATCAGTCCATCTCCTTGGTGGAGATGGCAGATGTGATGGACGAGCGCATTAGTGGCGAGGACAACATTAGATTTGCTCAAAATTATTGATCTTTTGTTTGCGAGCCAAGTCGGCGATAAATAACAGTGCACGGGAGATGTGACTCATTATCACCGTGCCAAAAGCCCGACAGACCTCTGTCAAAACACACTCTCCTTCCCCCCTCTCTTCCTTCTTCCTTTCATCTCCGTCACTACAAACCAATTTAATCTGTTTTTAATCCTTCCCTCTTTTCTGTCGCCGGCTCCTTTAATGCGAGGCCTCACTGTCACTATCTGATTCCCTTAAAATTTTAATCCTGCACTGATAACCCTGTATTATTACATATTACACACACAGAGGCAGGCAGGACACTCACACATACGTACACATATACACATGCAAATATGTACACACAACGTTTAGTGGCTCTCTCAGTGTTTTATTCCTTTTACCTTCTTAGTGAAGAAAAAATCCTTTTATCACACAATGGGTAATTTATATCCATTACCAGCGTTTTCAATCCTTTTCAGCGCGGCTGTCACTGCCTTTGGCACACTCGTGATTAATGTGATCTAATAATAGTCTGCCATTATATTTCCTTTAGTAAAACATGTACCAACATCCTATTCAGCTCCACGAAATTCATTGCCCCTTAAAATATTTTTCCCCTTTTCGTTTGAAAGACAAGATTGCTGTTTTTTTTTTTCGCCTCCATCTCGTTGCCTCCCAGGAGGTGATTATTTGTTGTATGTGTGTGTACATGTGTATGCGTGTGTGGATGTGTGTGTCTGTGTGTTGGGGTTCCTCCTATTTTCAGCTGCTTATGAGAATGATGAGAGGTACCATGATTCAAGGTGGTTTGTGTGCATTTGTATGTGTGAAAGTGTGTCTGCAGGTCAGTGCGGGTGTGCGGTTACAGTGTCGACTGGCAGTGTGTATCGGATTGTACAGGGATCAGATTCAGTACATAAAGACAATCTGGTAAAGTGTACCGCTAGCTGTAAATGCTGTCCATAATCATGATTTTTGAAGGCAATTTCATAAAACTGACCACAAAAACCATTTGGATTTTCATAGTCTTTTATTTTTTCCCCCCATCCCAGATCAGGTAGTTTGGAAAGGGTGAGGGAGAGGAAAGATGCTCCCCTTGGAATGTGCATAGGATTAGGTGTGTATATGTGCATATGCGCGTGAATGTGTGTGTGAGTGTGTTGCGGGGAGGTGGTCCAGCAGTGGGCTCCGTTCCCTCCCAGCCGGACAGCCTGAGCCAGTCTGCCACTCATGGGGCACGTTTCAGACGGGGCGGTGCCAATGCACACACACACATGCATGTATGAAGTGGCACACACATGCACACACATGCACACACAGTCCTGGCTCCCTCCCACAAAGAGGGTTAACCCTTACTGGGTTCTTAGACTTGTATCCAGGATGAACAGGTGGTCCCACAAAACATGGGCATCAATTTCCTCATGACTTATCCCAGTGTGTGTGTGTGTGTGCACGCATGTGTGTATGTGTGTGTGTACACATTGGGAGGGGTAGACAAAGACAGAGAGGGGAAAAAGAGAAAGAGGGTACACACATCTCTGTAGCTGTAGTACACCTTTTGTATGTGTGCCGGTTTTGTTTGGTACCAGTGTGGCTGGTGTACAGAGCAGCTTGCGGAGGGTCTCACCGCTGTGTGAAATTGACATCAGATGGCCGTCGTGACGAGAACAATATTACATCCAGCTTCCATTTAGCAAGGGACAGCTGATATATGTGTGCCGTGTGAACATTTGTTTGTATGTGTGTGTGTGTGTGTGTGTGTGGCACCTGACCCCAGAGTCTTACTGCACCAAACACAGCTGTCAACACTTTACATCTAAAACCATGTTTTTTTCCCCTTCATTCTCTCAAATCCCTCCATCTCGGATCCTTCCATTAAAGATAACTTGTATTGAGCCACATCTTATTCCCTTCAATCCACCTCCTCCTCCTGTCTCAAGTGATCCCTTCCCAGCAGAGAAAATCGAAGGTAAACCACTTCTAAGGCAAAAACGGTGCACTCCACTTTGGATGTTTTAAATATCACCCGCTGACGGATGAAGAGATGCAGGATTGTGATAGTTGCTTTGGTAAAACACGTCAAAATTACACATTTAGAAGTTTATCACCTGACCGCCATGATAATGCAAGTTACACTCTGCAGTATCTGGCTGTTACAACACATAGCTGAGACCTTCTCTGCTTTGATAACTGTAGTCTTTCATGTCTGAGGAACACACTCTGCTTTACTGCCTCTGCTTTATTTGTTCTTTTGTGATTTTTTTTTTTTCTGTGGCTCTGCCTACCCCCAAACCTCACGTGAAATAGACGTTTTGGAAAATATGAGTAAGTAAGCAAAGAGGAAAAAAGAGAGAAAGGCAGAGAGCAGAATAGAGCCGAGGAGATAAACATAAACAGAACAGGAGAAAGAAGGTTTCTCTCTGAGTCAGCGGGTTTTAGTAAAGTCTGATTAAACGAGGTGGGAAACCGCTCAGGGTAGTAAATAACAGAGGTGTCAAAATGTTGCTTAATGACCTGGATATCTACTGCATGAAATATGTAGCTGCAGATCTACGCAGGAGCAGTATTTTTTTTTCCTTTTTTTTTTTTTTTTGCCATAATGCTTTAATGTGCAAGGGGAGTTCAGATGTCTGAAACAACTTTTCTGCATGAGGAGAGTCTGCAGACTGCACTTCCAATGAACAGATAAAGACTTATAATCGTCGCTATAGATTTGACTCATACTGATGTTAAGATTGTTTTTATAAGATTTTATTAATGGTATTCTCAGTATGCAAATAAAGACAAAGCTGGTGGCAAACATTAACTATATAACTGTCTATCTTTATTAATTACCATACAGTAGCATCCTTATTAAACTTTTTTCATTACAAAATTATTACGTTATTTTTAAAGCCTGAACCTGCAGATTATACTTGTTTATTGTTATTTACAGTCAAAGAAAGTTTAAAAGAAAATGTTTAAGCATTAGCCGTACCAATGGAATTTCAATATAAAGGTATTGTGAGCTGCCTTTTTAGGTCACAGAGCATTTTGATATTAATTTATTATTAGATTATTAGTGTACTCACACTTTCAGTGTTGTACTATGACTGATATTACATTGACATTCATTCATTTATTCATTTTCTGAACTAATACGTCCATTAGAGGGTCGTGTGGATGTCAGAGTCCATCACAGCTACCAATGGGTGAAGGCGGGGTTCACCCTGGATGTGTCACCAGTTCATCACATGGCTGACATATACAGACCATTTACTCTCACATTCATGCCTATAAATGATTTACATTGACCAGTTAACCCATTAAGGTGCTTATTTTTGGATGATGGGAGAACATGTAGATTCCACACAGAAAGGCCCACATTAGTCAGCAATGGGATTGAACCCAGGACCTTCTTGCATTGAGGCAAACTAATAAATGCAGCATTGTGTATAGGCATATATTTTAATTTTATCAATTTTTTTCAGTATATCAACTCTCTATCAACAATATAACTAATTAATAGTTAATGATATTACTGGACTAAACAGTTTTAACAACTATGAAACCTTACAATGATATGATAAAGATCACAAATTCATGCACATTTTAAATTTTGGAGGTGTGGCGTTCATATGCCATATGGGATATCGATGACACCTAGAAAAAAATCATTTCAGGAGCAGCATGAGTAAAAGATGAACAGGAGGAGGGGGAGAAGAAGCACCGAGCTGGAGGTATTCAGAGGTTATTGCAGCGCAGCCAGCAGTGCAGCAGTCGATTCACCTTCCCCTCCTCTTTCCAGGGGGGAAACCCCTTCCCAAGGAGGGGATGCTGAAAGCACAGGGAGGGAGGGGAGGGAGGAAGAGGGGAGCGGTGGTGGCAGTGAACTCAGCACTTTCCTTATCTTCTCTCCCTCTCTTTCCCTCTCTCTCTCTCTCTCTCTCTCTCTCTCTCTCTCTGTGTTTCTCTGTGTCTCTCTCTCTCTCCCAGGGCTCCCTGATCCGTGCCGACCAGAAGCGGAGCTGAAGCTGAAGCTGGCTTAACGGGGCTAAGCACACTGTCACGCTGTCTGAGAAACCACCCCCACCCACCGTCTGAGGTGACTCAGGGTTTTCAGGGAAGAGGAAGTGAGGGAGGGAACGGGACAAGGGAAAGGGAGGGAGGGAG
>JAPQRP010000019.1:11770353-11803754 GCA_037367295.1 Apogon hyalosoma | reverse complement strand
AGGGAGGGAAGGAGAGAGGGAGGGAGGGAGGGCATGGAAGATGGATTTGGGGTAAAACAAAAAAATAAAGAAAAGCGAAACAGAGAATTGGGGCACAGAAGGAAGGTGGAGGAAATGGTAACACTGCATTTAAATATTAAGATTTATGTTTAGTGGTAGTATGAATGGAGAAGTGCAAAAAAAAGAGCAAACATACAGAACAAGAAGAAGAGTTTGATCAGCCCTGTTACGGCAGGTTGTAGTTATCTGTACCATGATGCAATCTGTGTGGGGTGATGATGACGATCATTATGATGAGGATGATCATGATAATGACACATGCGCACACATCCATGGGCACAGACACTCGCAGCAGTTGGCTGGGATGTTCCGTTTATGTAGATGTACAGAAGGCCTGCATGGGCATATCAACAGATAATTCCTATTTAATCCCATCAGTTATCCGTTGTAGTAGGGTTACTCTGTCTATCTTTAAGTCCAAGCCTGCTGTCTCTTATCTCTTTTGTCATTTTGTGTTCAGCATGCCTATGTTATGTAATATAGGTGGGAATGTGTGTGTGTGTGAGTTGATCTACACTTGAAGGCTTTAGCAGCAGAGAGGAGGGTGAGAGGGGTGCAACAGAGGTGAAGGTCAGGAGAGGTGAGAGGCCTACAAACCTCTAGAGTCCTATGTGTCCGCCTGACTGACAGAAGTGGAAACCCTGCAGGCCTGTGTGATCCAGGCCTGAAGCTGTGGCCTCCTCCCAGGATGAGAGGTTAGTTCACCTAGCAGCTATTTCTAGTCCAGCCGTGGAAATGCCTTCGCCATCGTATCAGGGATATTTAACCAAGGTGTGGCTGAACACCCACCTAGCGATAGCAGGGCTAACACATGTAGCGTGAGTGATTTATTTCAGTTGATATTAAAGTGAGGATTGACTGCGATGATGGTGTGACACCTTAATTCAGTCGCATGACAAAGTTAGTGAACTCTTCTCCTCTCACAGCACCTTCCCTCATCCTTTCCTTTGCTAAATTTGGATGCTGACACTAAATGGATCTGCTATAATTCACATGTGAGTGGGAGGATATGTACATGTGTCTGTGTGTTAGTGTGTGTGTGCAGCTGTGTGTGGTTGTAAAGTGAAGCATTATGGCAAAAGAAAAAATGCCTGAATAATTTAGAGCTCACATTATTTTCTAATGCCATTCTTTAGAATCTGACTGCATCACTCTAACAAATGCGTATGTCGGAAAGTTCAGGGGATTTTGTAGGGCGCCTGTGAACAGTGAATGATGGCAACCAGCCGACTCTCAGCTCCCTCTTGTCTACCAACAGCTCCATGTGAGCCCCATGCACCATATTCCTTTCTCAGAGCTAACGCCGTGGCGAATCGAAACAAAAAGGCCACATATTTTATTTATGTGTCAAAAGTGCGGTGAAAGGAGGGTAGGAAGGAGGGAGCAGGGCGTATCACTCTATCCGTCGGTTGATATCACTCCATCCGTGCGGATCAATTCTCCCAGACAGAGGGAGATGAGAGAGGAGCGAGCAGGAGAAGGAGGGAGGGAAGTAGTGCTGAAATGGTGGTCGTATTGATTTGTCAAAGAAATACAGCGTTGCGTGTTTTGCTTAAACGTCCACATAAACCTGAGCTGTCAGAGGTGGGAGGGCATATGCTGACATTTGGCCACACAAACATAGATTGTGGATTTTCTGCTTGGCTTAGCTGTACACAGTCTTAGCCATCAACGTCATGTGGAAATAGGCATAGTAGCTTATGATTGTGTAGAACTGTGTATTTTCAGTATATTTGAGTAAAAAAGTAGAAACTTCAATGGGATTCTGCAGTTATTGGTTACGATAAAGGTCTATCGTTTAAATCTACATAAACTTACTCTATAAACTGATTTCGAGTACATAATTTTAACCGGATCTGCCAAATGTTCAACTTTTTAACATGCTACAAGACAACTACAACTGTCATCATTTAGTCAGTTAACTGGTAGGTAAAATTCCCACAACACCAGTCCTTGTCTCCTTTTAGCTTTAGTAGAAGCATAACTTTTCCAAAACAATACTGACAACTTGACACCAATTTAACCCCTATATACTTACAAGATCCAATGGTCATAATCCCTCAGCAATCTGTTTTTTTTTTTAATACATGGCCATGCATCTGCAGCTGCTCAGGCTCATCACATTCCTAAATTATGATACCGTAACAGCAACCTCGATTACAGTGGAAAGCAGACACTCTAGAACATTTTGTTAAGATGTAACCCCAATTAAGACCACCCACGCAAATGTAGCTGACCGTGGTGAAAGTCTTACATCTAGAAAAGACTAAGACAGCAACTTTATGCTTAATTGGTTCAAGAAATCTGCCAGTGATCCTATCATGTTTATCCACTCTCAAAAAATGTATCCAGTCCCATATTTGACCATGGGGGAATAGAGAAAGGCCCTCTTCCACTCTGTGACTACATACCTGGCACAAGGACAAGAGTGGAGAAGGGGGGGAATGAAATTAAAGAGCAGTTAAAGAAAACTGGAGAAAAGAGCAGAGAGTGTGCACAGGGCCATAAAAGGGATAGTTTAACCATTGATCGAGAGCAGTGGTGGAAATGGCAGCTGTAAATCAATTTTATCTTGGAGCAGCTAAAGAGTGTTTTCTAATGAGGTTAATGCCACATAATGGCTAAATTCCTCTGCTAAAAAGATGCCCTCAAGGTGGTGGCGAGAGATAGATGTCGCCATGGAAAGCTTAACGCCTTACCAATTGACACCAAACAGAAGGATGCCTTCTTCTGTCAGGAAGTTTGTATCCTAAATGATGTTAAACCTTGATTTGTTAAAAGGTTTCAGGGGGTCATTATATAATCCAGTATACCTTTGTCTAGACATCTTATTTTATCCATAGACAGATCTATTCATGGCTTATATTTAGCTCCTATTAAATTATTCATACTGTACTGCCCACTTGGAATATGATGGATTAATTCCTAACAATGCTACAGTGTATAAAACACTTCTTTGGTATTCTTAAAGCTGCAGTGATAGATTTGTGGTGTCACTTGCTCAAAAATTCCATGAAGAATTCCATGATTTCAGCATATTGGTACTAAAATGGTGTGAGAGGAAACTTCTATCCCCTTCTCTGGACTCTGTTTTCTGGATGTAAAACAGCTCTTTTGTGAATTACCGATTGCTGTTAAGATTTAGTCAGTCTTATAATTTGGACCAAGATGAGAGAGCTGCAACTTGGAGGTGTGTATTCTCAAATTCTGGTGTTTTTCATGGCTTTTATAGCTCCTGAAACTTTAAATACTTTTATCAAACAAATCCTAGGAGTTATTCATTGTTGGTTTTACAATAACACTGGTCATCTCGGCAGCAAGCAGGCTAGCATGTCAAACTGGAACGAGTTGGGTAATGCCCCTGAAAAGACAAACTGACCCATCACTAATAGATTATGAATCAAGTCGACCTCTGGCAAATAATGTTTATGAAATCCTTCATGTCATGGGAGATGAGGCCTGAGTGGTGGAGAGCAAAAGGCTTAGGAAAGGCAACAAAACAAACACCCACAATGCACACAAATACCCAATCTACAAGCACGCAAAAGCACAAAGATTGAAGTCATGAAGCATGGACAGTGTTTCAACCAAAATGGAACTTCTTTTGCTCCCACATTTTGCCAGTTTTAAAAGCACTGAACATGATGATGAAGCAGTTTTGTTTTTCTTCTTGAGATAAACTCTGAATGTGTGCACAAGTTGTCTGGGCTCTTCACTCCTTGTCCTAAGGATGAACTCTGAAACCCCACAAAGGAACATGACTTCGTGTCACTATCCAAATTGACACAATTTTACTCATTATCAAAAGGATGTTGGGAATCAGAGGTTGCTTTGGCTTTGTAAAACATGCAACTTGTACAATGTGGCTAAAGTAAGGCAACCCAAGAACCTCCCCCAAAAAAAAAAAAAAAAAAAAAAAAAGACACCTCTTGTAAACTCAGCGAATACAGAGGAATGGCAGCCCAGTGACATCATTACCACAACAGTTTTTTGTTTTTTTTTAAGTTAGACATGCAATTCTGGTGTTAGATTGGTCAATCTCCAGTAATACTGGAATTAAAACTGACACTTTACATTTTTTTTTAAGTCACTCTATGGTTGTGATTTTGCCAGGCATAAAAATACATGAACTTTGAGGTGATGATGATACATTGGATCAAAATATCAGACTGGAATCATTTTAGGTTTAAGAGCTTCAAAGAGTATCCATTCTACCAAATTGTTTAATGGAGTAGGTTCTAAAAACACTGGTTGGCATCATATAATTTTGACAATGACAATGATTCTTGTGTGTCTTGACCAGACCCAAATAAACAAGGCTACAGTGAGCAAATGCCAGCCTGAACAGTTGACAGTTGTGATTTTAAAAGGGTGGGTGAGTTTTCAAAAGGCCAAGAATGTTGGTTCTAAACCAGAGCTTGTCCAAAGGTAATTACAGTGTACAAAACACAAGTATAATGCAATCTGTTAGCTACTGTTGGTTTGGTCAGTCATCATCTGTATTTTTACCCATTTTGTCTCTTGAATGTACTCCTCTACACCTCACACTGAGTTGGAGCAAAGAGGAAGCTTTGAGAGTTTATAACTGGTACAAGCACAACCGATACGGGCAGGGATTCCCAAAGCATCCGGTATCAAGACTAATCACAAGTTAGCTAGCTAGCATGTCAGCAGACACAGATGTGTTGAAATATTACATTACACAAATTACATTAGATAATAATGGATTGTAATGGAAGCATAAGGAATCCTCTTTGTCTTCAGCGAGAGTGATTTGAGAAGTCTGGAAGCTGTAGACTAGACTCCACCATAAGTTTGTTGACGAAAAGCACTTCGCAATGAGCAAGTTTATTTCTTTGTCGATACTTGGTTTGTGCATTGCATTATCAGGCAGGATTTCAGAACTTGGGAGATTTTAGTTTGTTTTTATGAATTTCTGCTATAAAAGCAACACGTAGCTTTGTACATTTTCATCACTCCAACAACCACCGTACTCACTGAAGTGAACATTCTTTACTTATTTGCAACAACACAAAAAAGACAAACTACGCTACTACATTCAAACCAAAAAAAAAAAAAGCTGTCACTTAAATGTAATCTTTTCTCTTCAAAATCTAATGCTGCATATCCACTGTGTGTGTGCGTGTGTGTGTGTGTGTGTGTGTGTGTGTGTTCATACAGAAAAATGAGTACAACCAGTGCTCAGCCTGAAACTTAAGGAAAGTTCATCTCCACAGACCTCTAGCATTGATCACTGGGGCCCTAAAGCTATTATCATGATCTAATTAGGTTTAACATAAGTCTGTGTCATGGCCCGGTGCAAGGCTGCCTTGTCCCCAATTCCACACTTTCACAGCATCCCTCTTTAAAAATAGCACACATTTGCCACACATAGATGCAGTGAATACTAATATATATTTTTTACTGGTGTTGCTGAGATCTACTTTAATATCTGACTGAAGTCCAAGCAGGACACAGTAAGTAATTTGCAAGGTATTACACAAATTCATTTGACTTTCAAAATAATGACTCATTGAATATTGTTTCCCACATGTTTATGGCTAGCTGTTACTTACTACTGATTACCTTTTCTTGTCAGCATTGAGTCATAGCTATATTGTGAAAACTGTCTTCTAGAAATTCTGTTTATATAACTAAAATTGCATTGGTGAATATGTTCTTCCGGTAAAAGTAATCATGACTAGATTGTATTCAGAATGAATCAAGTACTCTCTTTCCGTCACCTTCCAGCTGCAGATGACGGATGGTTGGGGTATATGGAAGCCATGCACAGTGCAGCTCGCCAGAGACTTGAGTTCACACATGGTTAGTTTTAAGTAACCAAAGCACTGGTCAGGAAAACACATCCTTTTAAATGTTAACATTACAACACTCATTACACACAACCAAGGTTAGCATACTCTCTCTACACTAACATAAGTGCCTGAGAATTGCCATCAAAAAGTTTGGAGAGATTTTCTAGTGAAATCAATGAAAACGAACCAAACTGAGCTACTTTAAAACTGAACTAACTTGCTTTCCCTGTGTTCCTCTGAAGTGCTTGTCTGGGATGAGCTCAGTACCCCAAGTATATAAGGTGAAACATGCAGCCAGTGACCTATTAAGAGGACCTTTAAGGCGCAGCCATTAATACAGCTGTCAAAAATATTCTATATTTATAATAGAATACTATATTTAATTTGTTTTATGTACCTTATATCTGGGCTGAGGTGCTTTAATACAGCTGTGAATTACCTGCACTGACACCTTATTCATTTTCAACATGATTAGCTGCAGTGGTGTGCATGGCTGGCGCAGTGGGTGGCTGTGGCCCAGTGCACACACTCATGGGCTCATTATGCCATCGTGCAGGTGGAATGGAATGACACACCCACCCCCACACACACGCAGACGGGCGCACATACAAGCACTCACATGTACAAACTCAAGAACATGAAAGCTTGCACACAAACTGAATACAGTAAGCCCTCTTGGCCTCTTTACAAAGCAACTTTTCTTCAGCGTTGTACAATCTAGGCATCCGCTACAGTCTTATTATTTCAGGGCCAGGCTGAGGAACCATGCCTCAGTCCCCATATAAGGGAAGACAAGTATAAAAAAGGTGTTAAGAGGACTCCCCTCCCTTTCCTCTACTCCTGTGTCCTCTAGTATTATGAATAGTGGCGGTAAGAGAGAAAAGCATATACTCCATTTGAATCTGTTCATGGTCTCTGAAGGACCACTCTCACCAGACGAGGACCCTTTTTCTCACCCCCCCTCCTCCCTCTTTTGATTGATATGTGAAATCCGTCTCTCTCCGCAGTTCTAAAGGCAGTCCCTGTGTGTGTCTGAAAGGTGCTCATTGTTGAGTAGAGACCACTTTGTCAAGAAACAATCCTGTTCCCAAGGAAGCTGAGAATGTCTTAAAAAAGATACAGCCCCTTATTGTGTACATTGGGGAACTTTAATTTTGTGTGTGAGGTCATTTTAATCCTGATGAATTTTTATAGTAGCCGTTGTAGTTCAATGGCTGGTCGCCCTAATGCTCTAAAGAAGGAACAAAATAAAGGAAGAATGGGAAAGAATGAAAAACCCACCCACAGGCCCACTGAACAATCCTAAACTTAAAGTGTTGCAGAGAGCGAGGAGGAAGGGTAGAGGCCTTTGTTGATGGACACTTTGGGATGTATTTAAGTTCTACAAAGGAGATACTCTGAATGGGGGCTTGATTTCTGCTACAAGGTTTAAAATGCTCAGCCTTAACATAGATTTGCCACGGGGTAACATTTGTGTAGTGTAATCTCCTAGACCACAGTAGCTGATGTGAGTAAAACCACCCAAGACATTGACTCTGAACTGATGCCAAAGACGACGAACGACAACAGGCATGAACATCGGCACGAATCCACGGCTGACACAGCTAATGGCACGACTGAACGTATCTCATTGACTTTATGGATTTTTCCAACCTCATTTTATCACATTAGTCCTATAGGTAAACTTTTTATACGGGTGGCTTTGTCGTATTCTTTATGATAATGGATGGCTAACCTCTTAGACTTCTCCTTTTGTGCAAACTAATGGTCTTATTTGAGCAGCAGTTTGTCTTTTCATCTGAGCTGCATGGCTGTTTTGTTGTTGGTTCGCCCTCTGGCCTCTTGTAGGTTTAGACTGGATGTGAGCCTATTAGGCAGACTAGTTGAAATGTAAACACTGACTGTCTGAAAATGCGACTATCCAAACTCGATACACTTACTAGATTTTTGTACATTATAGCAAATTAAGGCACAAAGCAAACAGATAACTCGTTTTATTTTGTTGCGCTGTCACAGGAGGCTTGCTCGTCACCATTGTGGCTAAATGGAAACTGAATCTTGTTTGAGAAACGGCAGGGTGAGACCAAACAGCATGATTCATAATGGTTATTTATGTACCATGTAGCTGAGACTCAGCAGGGGGCAAAAGCATGGTCTTTACTAAGTACATCTCTTTCTGCTTAGTTTCTCCTCAGTTGGTTTTGTGGCCTGCCTTTCCTGATAAATATTTCTCATATGGATACCGAAAATACATCATCTCAATGTTTTTGATTATCCCTAAAATAACGAGTGTAGGAGTTTTTGCTGGTTTTGAGCAGAGAAATAAAAAAAGAGGTGCATTCAAACAAGTTTCACTGGTGTGTCGTGTCAGTTAAGGCGGAGGCAGACAGATCGCAAATAATTTGGGATACCGCTAGTTTAGTAACTAATACTCATAATATTGCCAAATGTAAGCAGCAACCAAACCTACAAACAAACACAACACTTGCTCCACACAGACACTTATTCCCTGCATTTAAACAGTTAAAACATAGTTTTCCTCTAGCTGTCCTTTATTTCTTTCTCTGCTTTTCCCTCCTCCCTTTTTTCCCTCTGTTCTGAGATGCAGGGATCCAAGTGCGCGATGGTGCATTACTAAGGACACCTGCTCTGTTGATGTGGCCAGGCAGATTGACTGTGTGTTTGTGTGCGTGGTGTGCATGTGTGCATTTATTCATTCATCAATTTTTAGGCTGAGTCTGGGACCAAACCTATCAAAATTGTTCTGAAGTGAATCTGTCCATTTCTGCCTCAAATTATGCATAATGGGCTTTTAATTTAGTGCCCCATAATTCGCCCAAACAGTGCCCTTCGCAAGGTTTGGCACCAAAAAACAATAAGAATTTATACCGTGTAGTACATATATGTATTATGTGAATTGCGAGATTAATGTAAAATAGATAGATATGTTTTTTAGGCTTTACCCTCTGCTATATCACCTTCATCTATTGTTTAATAAGTTTCTTGAAAAAACAGACAAAAACTCTTCATTCCAGAGAGTAAAAAAAACAAAAAAAAAAAAAAAAAAAGGCCAATGCCTGGGCGGGCACAATATGTTCTGTTACATTATACTTCTTTATTTTTGCCCAGGAAGGGAAAAAAAAAAAAAGAAGAGAGTGGGAGCAAAAAGAGTCAAAAGGGGAGCGAAAAGGAATACTATGCTGTTTTATTACTGCCGATTGAATGAGTTCTGTTCACTTGCACTCCTAAAACCCCCCACCCTGTGCCTCGTACCCCCTCAGCACCCCAACCAACATACAAAAAAATTCTTATTCACTTAGTATGTAGGTCACATTACAGTGGTGTCTAGCTATTGGACATGGGCTTAGATAACTGTTTGTCGAGTATTAAATGCTTTCGCTGCCTCAGCAGCCTCTGCCACTGGTATTTCTCACACAGCTGTGCTACTGAAAGGAGGCAGCGCCGCAGCAAAAATCATGTCACACACATACACACGCGCGCGCTTTCAATCTCTGATGCTTTTTGTGCATACTTAAAAAAATTCTTGTTTGCATAAAACATTCACTTTTCTCATATAAAAGTGCCTTATGTGAAGTTGAAAACAGATTTTGAATGCGACTTTAAGCAGTATCTGTAAATGAAGGCCGTGCTCTGGTGAATAGGAGGAAAACCCATTGACCTGAGGTGCTAACTCAAGCAGATGAATCTTTGCTTTTCTTTCCTCTTATCCCTGTTTGCTTTGGGTGACCTTGTGCGCCGGCCCTGATGCTGTGTGTTCACATAGCACTGGCCTAATGGCTTAGATAGGCCCCAGCATGGCCAGTACTTTCCACTGAAAACACCCCTCCATGTTCGACCCCTCGCTCCTCAAGTGTACACTCCCTGTTCACTGCAGCCGCCACCGCCTCCGATTTGAAAATGGTCGGGTGGAGGTACGAGGCAGAGGAGGAAATTGCACCTGCTTTTATACCAGCAGGATCCAGGGGAGGAGTGAAGTGTTCACTTAAAACAAAAAGGCTGGAGACAAGAGGGGCACCTCACTGCTGTACATTTTTGCCCTCTGTTGTCTTTGCATGAAATGAAAGATGCTAGATGTGTGTGTGTGTGTGTGTGTGTGTGTGCGTGTGCGTGCGTGCGTGTGTGTTTGTGTGTTTGTGAGTTATCCTCCCTTCCCTCTGTCCTTTGTATGAAATGAGCCCAGATGGTGATTGATTTTTCAAGTGCTGACATCCCTGCTTGAGAAGCACCCCTCCTTTTTACAAACACACTCACACACACATAGAAAGACACACACACGCATACCCTTCTTTGTGCCGAGCAAGTGAGGCACACTAACATCTCGGTGCCATCATCGTCTTTGTGACTGCCAGCAACCAGCATTGATTGTCAAAACTATGCATGCAAACAAACAGACACACACACACACATATACTGCACACACAAACACACTCATACACACAGTTACACAAACACAGAGAGCAAGGGGTCACTTCCTTTCTGCCCATATTTGCAGATGTAGCCTTGAAGAACTTTGACTACGCAGAGGCTGATGTTGTCAAATGAACAATTACTTGATCTATTTTGATAATGAAATAAATTCTTGAGTAATTTATCAAGCAGAAACGCATAGTTTTTACTGTTGGCAACTTCTCAGTTGTGATACTTTACTAATTTTCTCTCTTTCAGAGCTTCATGAATTAAATACACTTGTTTTTTTGCCTGCTGCTTGGACTAAGTTAACAATTTAACAACTCACATTTGGGCTATGGGGAAATATGATGGGCATTTTTTGCTTTTTTCTGACCATTTAATAATGACCAAGCAGTTAATTAATCGATAAAGAAAGTGCTCACCAATTTAGTAAGTAGCGAGAAAGATTAGAAGTTGCAGTTGGAAAATAAGAATTTAATGTGTTACAGATCACTGTTTAGAATCTCTATGTCAGACAGACACAAGTTGACTTGTAGTTATTTGCTATCTCAAGAGATCACATTTTATTGATTGATCAAATGTGCTAATGCTAAAATAATCCTTGTGAGCTGAAGAGGAAAGAGTATTTTCTTAGATTTTATGAAGAATAATATAAGATATAGGCAATGCTTCCGTGGTGACAAGCAGAGGGACGTGGAGAGATGGCAGGCAGGCGTAGGGTATAGTGACAGAGCTGTATGCCACAGCAGCCCCATTGAGTTAAAGTGGCTGTGTGGCTAAATGATGTCATTGGCTAACTAGGCGTTCTCAGGCCATTGCCTCTGTTTGCGTGACTAAATACATACAATTAAGGCCTCGGCACTTCTCAATCTCTGTGAACTCATTGTTATCCCCGGGTTCAAGTGCACTGATAATGGGGGCCGGAGGAAAACAGGCGTAGCAGCGAGAGAGACAGAGAGCTGGTGGGTAAAATAGACATCTCATTATTAGTGGCATTCTCTTTCGCCCCAACAGCGCCACTAAAGCCTTGCTCACTCATCTGTCTCTTTTTCCGCCTGCTTTTTTTCTCCTCCTCTGGCCTTTTCTCTTTGTCTCACTTTTCTTTTTTACCTTTTTTTTCTCCTATGATTTGCAAACATTTTCTCTTTCCGTCTTTCTCTCCCTTGCTCCCTCTGTCTCCTCTTTTGTTAGGTGAGGATGCTTTGTATAAAGCAGTGTTTGCCCCTGTACAGTGGGTGGTTTTCACGTTGGGAGCTAAGTATGACGCACACCTTTTTACCATTGTAACCAGTTGCATATTGTGAATGGACCGCTCTCTGCCTCTCTTCCTATCCCTCCCCCTCTCCTCTGCTTAATGCCACCTCTAAATGCATCATTAGACAGTTAGGCTGCTGTGAAAGTGGTAGGACAGTGGACGGGCAGACAAACCGAGAGGAAATAGCTTGTTCTAAAGCGAGGCAGATTGTGATTTTGCTTCAGCCCCGGTTCTCCCCCGACTCCTTCTACACATATACACACTCTCACACAGACAACAAACTGTGGCTAAAAACCAGTTTAACTGCAGGAATGTGCATTTTGTCACTTAAAAATTAGCACGTGTTTATTCTTATTTTGGTCTCAAGTTGTAGGGGATAGATATTTTGATGTGGTGCATTTTGACTAGTGGTGTTATCCTTTCAAAGGCAGTTATTATTTTGGACTTCAGTTTCTATTCCTAGTGGTTAATATAAAATAGTGTTAGTTTCATGATTACTGATAAAGTACACTGTAAGAAAATGGAACGAATACACACAGTCAGATTTTTGAGTATTATTGTAACTTAAACCCAATCTCTGTGCTCAAAGTATTAAAGATTTACAGCCACCATCAGTCAAAGTTAAGAGGAAAAAGGAAAAGCAAAAAAGAAACCCTACTAAAATCCCTGATTGAGGAAAAAAATCCAATGAAAAAACCCCTAAAGCCCTTCTACAACCATAGGAGGTCACATTGTGGCCCCCTTCCCGTGATACACACACACCTTGACACACACCCACACCAGATCGAGTGTAATCGTCTAAAGCGAGACTTCCCTGATGGCCCCGACACTTGACAGTGATGCCCTCAAGTCTCGGAGAAAACTCTGTAACTGGAGAACGATTGCTTCTGTCTGTCTTGAGTAACTGGATCGCCACGCCGTCCTCCCTGCCCACAGGCGCACGCACGCATGCACGCACGCTCACAATCACTGTATAGTCGACACACACTCACAAGAGGAACAGACACATAGATAGGCTTTCACAAACACTTACACAGGCGTATTCAGATTTACAGATAGACAATACCAGCCAGAGAGGAGCGGAAGTACGCACACGCACACATATAACGCCGCCTGTGTGCACTAGCATGTGTGTGTGTGTGTGTTCCTGCGGTATGACCCTCGGAGATGAAAGGTGTGTTCGAGAGGCGGTGGGGGGTGGCAGGGAGGGCGACGGTAGCCTAGGTAAATGGATCTTATTTAGCGGCGCGTCAACACGTGTAAGGGGGCCTACGGCTCATTACTCTGGGCCCGATCCTCTCTGCTCACCCTCTGATGGATGGCGTGGGCTGCTGGGAGGAGGTGCAGGTGGGGAAAGGAGGAGAGCGGGACGGACATCGACCCAACCCTCCTCAACTCCCCCCTTCCTCCTCTTTGCCCTCTTACTTTCCCACTTCCTTTCCTTCCTCTGTTCCATGCATTATTAGTTTTTTTTGTTTTTTTTTTCCAGAGGAATCTTAACAAAAAATGACAAACTGACACATTAAAATGGCAAAAATAAAGACAGAAAATCACAGCAGGTTCTTGTGAGACATTGAGGCTAAGTTGATTAGATCACTACTTTCTTCTTTTACTCTTTCTTTTTAAGCTGCTCAGTCGTAGAAAGCATGGATGCACAAATAAGGTGTTAAAATTAAATCTGAAAAGATTGTTTTTAAGACTAATGACAGCGTGTCATGTTCATGATTGCCATTATTTTATCCCTTGTTTGTGTGTAACTGATTATGACTTCAACTGCTTTCTAGTCAGTTTTATTCAACTGAAAGGTTACTGCACTGCTTGAGTTTTCATCATGTTGTCATCACCCATTTATTTACAGTTAAGAGTGTTTTCAGATCAAGCATATGGCTGACACAAATGCCATTTTTCATCATGAAAGTACGCACACGCAGATATATAACTTTTTCTTAGAACTTTAACAGTGCATCAGTATTTCATTCATCTTTTTATTTCATTTTTAAATAAAGTTGTTAAAAGTGACACAAGTAAGAGCTATTGGTATATTTTGATCTAATTTTCTATTGTTTTACCCAAAGTACAAGAGACAATGCAAACTCAAAGAAGCAAAAGTCAGTCCCCTTCCGGATTTATATAGCTTTATTCATGGTCAGTCCAAAACAGTGATCAAAGTAGGATGGTAACAATTCACACATCCATCTTCAATAAGAGTCACCTTAAAAGAGAGGAAGCAAAAGAACAGAGGGGAGATTTTTTTCATTGTTAATGTATTGCTAAATTGTTTAAACAAGGAAACAAACACACTGATGCATATCAGCGTCGCAGTAAACTTCAACCTTCCGTACACTCAGCAGGTGGTACATTTCAGCTCAGATCTGTTGCCTTTAAGCTCTCGTGTTCCAAACCAGACCTCTGAATGTGTTGAACTTTTAAACCCATACATTAACTCCCTGACACTTAATTGTTACCAGCGCACAAACCTGCACTGTAAATGTCTCAACCGTGACACACAGATACCACACAAACACACAGACGCATACTGCTTCCAAAGCACTCTGTCAAGTCCTTCTCTCTTAAGCTCGTCGAGCATTCCTCTCATTCATGGAAGCAGAGCCCTCCTAGTGAAGCGCTTAATTGGCTGCAGATTGCTCTTTAACCTCAGGGTTACACCGCATGCACACACACACACACACATACAGGCATGCACATACGTATACAGATGCACGCGCCACACACATACGCACACACACTCAGAGTACTTGTGCGGGCTGTTAAAGTCTTAAACGAAATGGAGTGCGGTTTTTACAACTCACTAGGGAGGTCAAAGGTCAACAGATTTGTAACAGACAATCTCTAAGGATCTGTCAGTCAAGGCTAAGATGCGGGCAACTACCGCACACACACACACACACACATGGTTATGTCTTATTGATGCTTATTCTGTCATCTCCGAGTGTGTGTTGTGCTGTTTTTCCTTCTTGCGTGTTCAGATATCTTTGCTTTGACACAGATATCTTGATTAGATCTAGTCAAACATGTTGGATTGGATCAGCTGCTACTGTAGTTATGTTTTGAAATAGTTGCTTTTCGGTCTTGCGGTCACTTCTGTGCATTTAGCCCAAATGGGATGTCTCGGTCCCTCTGCTATCCCTTTAGCCTCTGCCCGACTGGGCCTGCAGCGACAATTTGGCCCTTTCTGTCCTATCCTGACAATGGGACATGACTGTATACAGTTCTACTGAGACTACTGTGCCTCCTCCTTGAAAACAGAAGCTCTATCATTGAGACTAAAGAATTAGGAATTAGCGACTTCAGTGTTTAAAGAATTCAGATTTGCCACTGTCGCTTTGCATCCAAGCACTACAACTGTAACTGTAATGGACATTTGAACATATCGGACTCGATGCAATCTAGATAGACTTTTTGTGTCTGTTTTTCATGCATCTGTGAGTGTCTCTTTTCTCATTACTCCCTATTGTTTATGATACATGGTGAATATGCTTTTCTGCATGACTCACCCTCCTCTTTCCCAAAGAATTAAGATTTGTGTGTCTCTCTCCCAAATTAGCTTTTACACTTTTATCCTAGCGCATGAAGGAACTTACTGCTAATATGATTGTGTTCGATGGAGAAAGAAGAAGAGGGAAAGATTTGTAGGGGAGATAGAGAACGACAGAAAAGAGAGGGAGTAGAGGGAACATTTGAAGCAGTGAGTAGCTTAAGATTTAATGCTCTTTTAGGGGCTTATACTGATGTAGCAAAAACAAAGACACAATTTTGCTTAAGTAGAACATTCAGACATCTGGCTTTATGAATTATAGGTTGCAAAGAGGAAAGAGTTAAGAATAATTTAAATAAAGAATCAAAGACCCTGGTGGAGACTCTGTAATGCCTGCCAGTCCTTCCATTGTACAGGCTTATGAATGATTAAGCTACTGTAGCAACAAGGGCAGATCATATTACAGACGCCATTTTGTTAGTTCCCTCCACAATCTTTCATATCGCCACCAGTCGTTTACCAGATTTATTCGAATTAGGATGATGATGGTTGTGTGTATTTATGTCTGTGTGGGTGTGGGGTGCAGGCAGGGTGGCATGCTCAGAGTTAATGCCACAAATTGTTGTTAGATGCAGGTCTCCCTCTGCCATGCGTTTTGGACAGGAAAGCAACGTGATTGGCTTTGTTCAGTCTTCCTGGCAGCCGACACCAGCTGACATCTGTTCCCTCCTAACCACTCAGACTTATCTCCATCAGGGAACACACACACACATAATACGGGCAGGCACACAAAACAGACATGTGCACACACCGTTTCACACGGTCATACACACAGCCATACTTGAGGATATAAAAAAAAAACAAAAAACAAAAAACATGCACACACGCACACGTTAACACACATTTTGCTATAATGGAGAGCTCAGCATGCCAGTTGTTTGCTGGATAGCAAAAAAGTGCATTCACATATCTTTCAATTACTAAAATAAGATTCAAGAACAAATGACTGTGCATTATGTATCTACTATTAGGTCTATTGAAATTATAAGGGAAAAGCTAGACTGGCATTCACTGGAAGACATGGGGAGAAAAATGGTTGATTTGCTTATGCATTCAGGGTTGATTGTGGCGCTGTTGCAAATCTTATTGCATTGCTAATTTATATTATTGGCGGCTGAGTCCCTGGCACAGAGGCCTGGGCGTATATCTTAGACATGTGGAATCTGAAGGCAGAGTGGCATGAACACTCTACGGGTAGATGAATAAAGAATTTCAGTCAGTTTCGCCTCTCATAAGCAAATAACCGTCTGCAAACCTGGCCAGTGACTAAAAGTCTGTCTTTTTTTTTTTTTTTTGCTCAGAGATGAAAGGATTATAAAAAAAAAACAAGAAGAAAAAGAAGGGTAGATGGAAGGAGAAAAAAAAAATGGACAGAGGTCTGCATGTGAAAGGGGGAGGCTGTTTGAAATCAGGCCTCCACACTGGGGTCCTGGGAAATGAACGTGACACGTCCAGATTTGGTGTTTTTGTTGCAATTACCGGAAAACACCAGATGAATTCTTTGCAAGCCATGTGTGCTGGTTTGTGTATGCATGAGTGTGTGTATGGTGCGCACATATGGATGTGTGAGCGCGGATGTTTATGCCGTTGTGTGTGCATGTTCATGTGTGTAGCTGTATGTGTGTGTGTGTGTGAGCAGGTGGCAGGCATATTTGAAGATGACAGTAGGGGTCTGACCCATGCCAGGCCCAATAAAGCGGCCTTGTGATGGAGCTTATGTGACACACTATCCCTAGGGCTCTGAGGTCTTTCTCTCCCTCTCGCACACACTCACACAGACACACGCATTTCCTCATTTCCCAAGTGGTGCTCTCTGTCAGATAGCGAAAGCTGCACTCTGATTACTGTGGGTACACGTGAGGTCTGTGTGTGGTCTGATGACGACACACTGTACACTTAGCGCTAGAGCTAACGCTATTGATCCACCTCGTCACCTCTGCATTTTATACACCAACTCATATTTCCAGTTGTAAAAACCACCTACATGTGTTTTGAAATGTTTGGAGCACTGCTTACTCTTGTACAGTCGCAGCTGAATCATCCAGAGTCAGTCAGCGTTGTGCTGTGCGTCACGCTAAACTACAAAACCACACAGAATACACAAACGACTCGCACGCAAAATCTTAAAGTAATGAAATTTGAAAACGGGGTCTCCAAAAAGTTAAACCAGGAACATGTTGGTGGTTTGGAGTTCAGAAATTCACAAGCTCATGGTCATTTGCATAGAAAATTAAAGTTACAGCTCATTTAATTGAGAAATTAGTTACTAAATATGCAGTGTTTTCCTTTTATTACTAAATTATCTTGTTGGAAGGTAGGAGTTTTAATCTGTCTGCACAAACATACACTTTTTTTTAACCTTCATTCTGCTCACTTTTTAATGAGAACATGTGAAAAAAACTCTTCATTTTAAATTGTTGTAGTAACAGTTAATGTCCATGAACTCCTTTGCAACACTTGTCTACAGGATGTTAACACATTAAAAAGCATGTCTGCTTAAAGAGTTCCACATAGTTGTCAGTTTCGCCTCTTATGAGCAAATAACGCCCTGCAAAACTGGCCACTGTATAAAAGTCTGCCTTTATTTGCTCTGAGATTAGGATGAAAATAAGAAGAGAAGAAAAGAAGGGTAGATAGAAAAAAAGACTCACTTACATAAGCAACATTTTTTAAAACCCTAATTCTGCTCGCCTTTATATGAGAAGAAGTGAGAAACCCTTTATTTGTAATTGGTATAATAGCATTTGATGCCCATAAACTACTTTGCGGCCCTCGTCTCCAGATTTCTAACACTACAAGAGGTGTATCTGCTTTGAGAGTTGAACATAGTGTCTGTGAATACAGCCATAAGGCTAACACGGGGAAGGAAAGTTAGTGTGGTTCCATCATAGATCAGCTTGACAGTAATGCTGTGAGGCAGACACAACTGTCTCTGAGACAGAGAGGGAAACAGGTTGGATGTAACCTGTCAGACAGACAAAAATCCATCTCATCTCACAACTCGTACACTCTCTGTGATGCTCAGTCTCACTCCTGTTACGGAGACCAAAGCCTGTTGGATGTATTTTATCCGACAAGGACAAAGGATTGGCTTTTTGTGTGAGTGTGGCTACGATAAATAAAGAGACCTTGACATGTTACAGGGGCAAAAGGCAACTTCATACCTTGGCAGCTAAAATGGCAGCTGCAGGCAGAGAGGTAATTATCGGGGAACTGCTTTAGTATAGAGAATAATAATATTCTGACTTGAGTAAATACTCGGAGCACAGTTAAGTGTCAACTGGTCGAGAAGCGCAGAATATGTAACAAGTAAGTCAGATTTCTTTGGGCAGACAGTGTGACCAAGGGTTGTCTTATGAAAAAAAAAAAAAACAGACCAGAAGTAGATATTTGCAACACTTTTACTTCTTTTTGAACACGAAAATCTTCCTGAAAACCAAGATGTTTTTCCTAAATCAGTCAAATACCAACCAAATGTCAAATGTAAGTGTCTTAAATCAAAACATTCATGGTAACATTCATATCTCAAAATGTATTAACCATCAGCATTGGGGAAAATTGTTCCTCATTTTTTATTCTATTTTATTCAGCAGATTTAATAATAGTGCCCCCAAGAACAACTGCACATTAGTATTTGCTAAGATAAAGAGTGAATAAAGGAAGGGAGGAGCATTTTGATCTGCTGAGTTGGCCTTTTAGTTGCAGCTGCCAATTATTCCACAACTCAATTGTTGCCACAGCAAAACCAGACTAAAAACAACTGACCTGGTATATTTGCACGCATTTACAGCAGTATAGTTTGCAAGTAGTCCTGCAAGATAACATCAACTGACTGATTAAGCATTGGTTGCTTTGTGTTTGTATGTGTGTGGTACTCATGCATGTACCGCTGCCGCAATCATCCATTTTCCAATTTTCCATGCCTAAAACATGACTTACCCTTTCCTTTTTTTCCCTCAGTGTTTTGTGGCCTTGACTATTGTTTATCATGATGATTGGATTTTGAATGAGCATCTCTCTGAGCTATTTATTTAATTTTAGTTTATGTTTTTAGTTCTTTGGGAATTTGTGGATGTTGGAAACACAGCATCATGTAATGTCTTCTTTTGTTGGAGAGCAGCAAATTTAATTTACAACTACAAAAAATCAGCAAAAGCTTTCCAGGTAAGTGGAAGAATCTAGTGTCTAATAGAATAGGTGAGGCATTTATTAAATAGTAATTAAAGCAGTGCATTTGCACCAAAATGATATTTAGGAGCAAAAAGTAACTGACCACATGACATATACTGTAGCAGTGTAGATGTACATGTTAATGTTGTAACACAATGATGCAGGACAAAAAGACAAGTAAAACCTGGTAATCCGGTGATGTAATCTGAAAAGTGAATATCCTGTCACAAGTAGACATTCCTGGGTGCAAATGTGGGTGCAATTTGCTGACATATAAGAGCATGTGCTGCTTAACTGGCAATTGTATTTTTTTCCTGTATACATTTCATTTTTATTTATGAATGAAGAATTCTCCAACCACAATGTCAATATTGATCTTTACTGAGAGAGTGTGGGAAGAACTAGGGAAGAAACTAACACCCAGAAAGAACGATAAGTGGGATACTGTAGCTGCTTTCTCCCATTTCATTTTGATTTAGATTTTTTATTCTCAATCTATGCTAGTTGCAATTTAGCATGTTTAAGTTATGCCATCACTATTTTTACTCTTTTTTTATTTCAAAAGGTACAAAAAGTCAATATTTGGAGCTTGTTTTATGCTGTTAGTAGCTGGATAGTGAATTTAAATATCAGCTTTGTGCATTACCAAAAGAATTCAACTTAACTGTGATTTGACCTCAGCTGATATCACCTGAAAGCAAGGACTACAGAATTAGAATTACACTTGGCATCACGTCTGAGACGCACAAAAAAAAAGAGCTCAAGGTGATAAAGTATAAATGTCTCTCACTCTTTCTCCCCCTGTAAGCTCTCTCCATGAAAAAGTGTGAACTAACAAGCATCCAGCAGCTTGTAACACAAAGGGCCATCTACACATGTTATTCAAGAGAAGCAGTGAAGTCTAGCCAGGCGCTGCCGTTACAAGAGTGAGTGAGAGGGGGAGAGTGAGCAATGCTGTATAGTGATTTGCCATTTATAATTGGCTTGCTATGGTAGATGGTGGCTGGCCAGGATGCTTTTTTTCCCTTTAAAAAAAAAAAAACAAAAAAAAAAAAACAAAAAAAAAACACAATCTGTGCCTGCGGTCGGGGCGATGCATCGCTAATGACAGAAAGCCAGAGTGGTGTGGAAGCACAACAGTGCCTGGTGGCTACAAGGCCAGCACTCACAAATATGTTCACTATCAGATCTCAGATAGATGGATAGATTGTGTTTCATGGTAATAGATTGTATAAAAAAAAAAAAAAAGTGGTGCTTTCTATTTTTAAGTGCTTATTTTCACATTAAGGCCCTCATGTATGTTGCCAAATACCACATTTTAAATCTTTATTTATCTTCTGAAATCTCAACTGAGCTTGTTGCTCTTTTTTTTCAGGAAGATCCAGCTCTACACAGTTACAGTACACACATTCTCTACTGGGTGCTGCTGCCCATTAAAAATAGTGGAGCGGCTGGGGGTGAAGGTCTTGGAAATCCTATTCGAAACTGACTGCATATATACAGCTTTGAGACACCGAATTGGTTGGAAGTGAGGGTGCACAGACCCAGTCCAAAATAGATGGATAATTAGAGCCAATCTTAAGCATGGTCAGCCCAAATGCACCTAACATAAAGCAGTAAGGGACCGGCACACACAGGGATGAACATCAAAAATTTCAACAAACAAGTAAATGCCACAATGCAAGAATGAGAAAAATAGACTGACACCATTTGTGGTCAAGGCTGGCTTAGATTTAAGCATATAAATGACTTCAGCTTAGAGAAAGTAATGGTTGGGATAAAATACTGGTCAACACTGGTCAATACAATCAGATGCCATGTTGGTAGACAACAGTTTCCTGTGCTGTTTTCTAGAAATTAGATGTTATAGAACTTTGCGTCAACAAATAGATTTAGTGAAAAATGTAATGGCATCTCAATGATAATGTTTGTTGTTATTATTGCAGATCTTGACACTAGGGATGTACATGTGCATCACTTCACTGATAACTTGATTGAGTGAGTAGTTTCTCATTTCTTAAACAACCATCAGTTTGATAGAGAGCATAAGGATTGGACTTTGGAGCAATGGGGGAAAAAATATCACGTGGTTTGGTGTGTCCAGAGTGATGGGTTCATCAGAGTCAGAAGAGAGGTTGGATGATGTAATTACCCATCATGCCTAGTGCCTGCAAAACAAGCCTGTGAGGGCAGTGTTATGATCCGGGGTTGCATCAGTTGGTCAGGTCTCAGTCCAACAGCGTGCTGTGGCCAAAATGATGCCATGGCAAATGCATGTAAATACTCACCCCTAACCGTCACTGACAACATTTCAAAATGTTAAAAAATTACATATGACATGTTTGTTAGTATTTAGACAAAACCTGAAGATCTATTCCTGACCTCGACAAGGTTTCTTAAGTTGCCAAAACTTAACTGTAACTTTATCATAAACAGGGAGGTTATGAATTCATATCTGGAAAAAGCACATCTCCTGTGCTTTTTCCAGCAACAAACCCTGTATCCCTACTTCATTCTCCTGGCAGCTTAAGTGGGTTAAGAAGATGTATAGAATCATTTGCTTGTAACAATATAGAAGTCTTCTTCTGGACATTATCAAATCAAAGATTGAGGTTGTCAGCACAATTCTGGAAACAATTTTGTAGCGTCTGTGTAATATCTAGGTGAGAGTGCTGAAGTCCAGTGTTTACTGAAACTATGTCCCACTACATTATTAAACAGGAGTAATCTGGGATCCCTTCTGATTGAACAAAATGATACACACAGATTCAAGATTTATAGAAACGGAATAGAACCACACCTTCCAGAGTAGACCTGAACTTGGTCTGAGCCAATCATCTATGCATTTCCTCACCTTACATTAGCAATCTGGTTCTTCAAGTCTGTGAGATTCAAACCAGCAACCTTCTGCAACACCACATCTGTTAGTCACCCGATTGCAACTGCCCTATGTACATACAGGCAGCCACCCAGATGCCCAGCTGTGGATAAGGTTTTTTGATAAAGAACACCCCACCACCGCTGCTGCCCCATCACCTCACCCCCATCTCTTCTCCCTGATGCCTCCTCCATAAACAATGAAAAGTTAATGAAGAGGTAACTTAATGATGTAATGAATATGGCGTAGCCCAAGGTCAAAGCTGGCTACAGTCTGGGGCTGGGCATAGACAGGGCTAGATGATAACACATGGTTTTATATGCTTCTCATACACACAATGCAAATACACTCCCCATATGTGCATGCATGTAGGTCGTAGTCATATTTTTCAGCAGGCACTGAAAGAGCAGTTGCTTCACGTTTTCACTCATATTTGTACATCTGTCTCTTTCTCTCTCTTTTTTTTTTTTAGTAATTGTAAAACGTATGTGTGCGTATTCGTAGGGATGGAGGGCTGGGAATGTTTGAAGTACTGTGGGTAGTAAGAGTAGAGGGGTGTTTATGCATATTTTAAAGTTTTTATATGCACTTGCAGCTGTGTGTGTTTGTGGCTTTTGCATTCTTTCAACATGTGTGTTCATGTGTGTGTGTTTGACAGTACAGAAACCTGTTCCGATGTTGGAGCTGGTGATTAAAAATTGAAAGGTTTTGAATGACACAGTAGAGAGTTTGGCGGAGCCAGGTACGATCGATAGAGCTCTAGTGAATGGCCACTACCTCTACTTGTTGGCCTAGAGAGCACTTGGGAATGTGTTTGTGTGTGTATGTATGCCAGAGAGAAAGTGTGTGTTTGTGGGAGTGTGTATGTGTGTGTTTAAAGGTCTTTAAATAGTCAGTGAACCAATTACACTTTAAAAGACATAATTTTCCTTACAGCACAGCACTTTGAGTTTGTTTTAGAGCAGCTTGGCCACAATGTTAGAAAATGTCTGGGTTTGTTTAAACATGTTTTCTGACATTGGCTGTTTGTGTCTGCAGCCAGCGTTACACATCTGATTCACTTGGAAAATAAGCATGACAGTAAAATTAAAAGAGTAAGGAGTCAGGACAGTACATGGGAGAAAGGAAGACAATAAAGAAGAAGGCAGAGGATAAGTGTTCTTAGTGCGTGGCTTACCCACCAACCAGGTGCTCTCTATCTTCGATCTGTTTGGCCTCCGTCGGTCTAAAGAAGTGTCTACACCTCACTTTATCCCCTTATAGCCTCTCACACCACAACATATGGGGGAGGGGAGATGGAGACTGAGGGCTAAATGGAGAGGATGGCGAGGGAGTAAAAGGCAGAGGAAGGAAAACGACACAGAGGGAACCAAACTTCAGTTTCAAAGAATACATTTCATTGACAAAAAGGATTTTAGCTAAGACTGGCAGTCTCGCTGACCAGCACTGATAACTTTTATAGGCTTTGTAGTGTAATCTAACTCCTCTATTATCCGTAATATCCTTACCCATACTATCCTTGTCTTTTCCCTTGGCTTAGGTGTGGTGTAAAATTGCATTTCTTTGGCTCTGGTGATTGAGGTTAAACACCACAAATAAGATTATTTCATCCATAGCAGCTCAGCCTTAGAGAAAGAAGTGTTTAGAAGCAACACAAATGCTCCACCTGCATCATAGCTATGTTCTGTCTGGTTAGAAGCTCTATGTTAGTGCCACATGTAGACATGACCGTAAACACACTAAGCCTGTTGCAGCCGCACAGACTTCATGAGTGTTCAGTGTAAAGGACAGCATGGGTCACACTGGTGGCGTATTTCAGAATAGACTGCTTTTGCAGATTCCTCTTTTCTCACTTGTATCCATGGGGAAAATGAGAATGTTTTTGCATATGTTTTCCTCATCATGATGAAATTACCAAGTATTTAATGCAGTGCAGCTCATTTCTAGTGGTAAAACAGAGTCTCAATGTTTATATATGTACATATCTGTTGCATAAACCTTAAAGATTGGGAACATAAAATAGTACTTATTCAGCTTTTGAATTCAGTAAACCTTGCATTCAGATTGAAAAAAACAAAACAAAACAAAAAACTAAACGTATTTATTTACTGTTTCTAATTTTATTTTCCCCTCTTTGTCTACCTTATTTCCATTATGAGCTAACAGACAATTATGTGATTTCCCAATGGTGACGTGTATGTGGTGAGGTAAAAAAAACGAACATGAAATAAACAGCATGAAGTAGAAGCTCATAGTGTCTGAAAATTGTGGGCCAGGGCTGCTCCTTTAAGTTTTTTACACGCAAAAATGATCAGTCTACTACATTGCAAATTATTGTATAAGGAGATAAGCATTTCTTCATTCCCAAAGTGTCATTAAAAAGTTTCAAGCAAAATAAAATATGCAGTGCAGACAAAAAACAGCAGATGCATTTACTGTAACTAAATATGGAACACGTAACTAAATATTTCCACATGTCACTAGGGCAGTATATTAAGTGAATAAACTGACATTGCAATAAAACACTTTGTTGTTCCTATTGACCATCAGGATATGAAATTTAGCTGATAGCTGCACAGCAGCATTTTTTTCTATAGCAGTTTGACACAAGGAGTTGAGAGGTCAAAGTCAGGGTCAGACCTTTGACATCACCAGGTCAGAGGTCAGACGAGAGCTCTGGAGTTAAGAAGGATGAGGACACTTCATTGACATTCTCTTAAACAACTGTGTAATTATGGCAAAAAGTTAAGTATTTTAGTGTTAACAGCCTGTGCAGAAGACCTCTTATGCTTAGAGAAAACAATTCCCTGCCAAATGCTGACCTGTTTTCTACAGAATCTCCAAGATGTGAGTCAGATTAATAAGATTTAGTGGTCGCAAAACCTTTCCTGACCCCACTTTGTGGAAACTATTATAAATATTTCCTTGTATCAAATGAGTTTTATTACTGTTATATTGAGCTAAGCTGATGTTAGATCTTAATAACTGTTTCAGTGTGGGTAATAAGGCTATTTTTTCCATAATTAGAGGGAACAGATAACAGGTAAGGTCCAGACCCTGCAAATAGCCTGCTTGGATGAACTCTTCAAGTTAAAGTTAGTTTTTGACATATGTGTCTGCAAAGCCCTACTGATGCAACCTTTTTTTTTTTTTTTCTTTTACAAAATTTCTGTAAGAAGAATACAAAAAGGAGTCAAATACCAGAGGACATAAAAGGTAGAAAGACTCTCTGAGATGAACCATGTGTTTAAGTGCTGGGAGAAAGTTGTTTAACCTTCAGTAGTCTACACTTCTATATCTCAAGGAGAATAGGCTGTGGTCTGTAAGATATATCTTTGTGTATAGCTAAGCCCAGGGCATCACTCATTTTCTATTGGAATCCATTTGTTGAAGTGTTTTGGTGGCTCAGTGGGCTCCAGTATAGCCGTAGTCACACACAACCTTTGTCATGAGTCATTCTCTCTCTCTCTCTTGCAGGTTTTTCCTGTCAGTCTCTGCTGTGTGCTAAATGCAGAATATACTAAACTTAGCTTCCCCAAGGCAATCTGTGATCCATCTGATCTGCTGGGCAGCAGGCATGGTAATGCCTCATATAGCACTGTAAGATATTATATTATAAGGGTGGATGCTCTATTATTAGATGATAAGAAAATGATTGAAAATGTACTGCGACTGTTTTATGAAGGTCAAAGAATTGAATCAGAGTATTCAACTCTGATCTGGAATGATTTGCATATTATGTGTATTATCACACGGGTTGCATTCTCATTTTATAACCCATAATCTGCCCTGAATGTGGTTTTAATATGCATTTATGGTTTGTTTATGAGGAATACTTTAGACCTCAGAGTGTAGACAAGACAGACCTGCATTAGTGTCCTCCATAATATCTAACTTAGCAGTGAGACTCCAATGCAACCAAGTAGAACCAAGGCAAACCGGGAGTGCAGGAATGTGTGAAAATGTAGCTGCTAATGTGTTGACAGCTTACACTCTGTTGGCCATCACCAGCTCAAACTCAAATGTGCTTCCTGTAAAACTAGTTTTCAGATCAATGCCTTTATAAGGAAATATTGCATTCTGTGAAAACACCTTAGATGTTTTGTTTTGGAAATAAACAAGGATCATATGTTCACCAAACGCTACAGCATGCACACCACATGCGGTTTGTGATAGGATGCTCGTATCATACAGTTTGATCTTTTAAGTACATCAATAGCCTGCGAGAAACGCCTGCGTATGTGGAGCACCGTGTTAACTCTGGGTCATTTTGACAAAATGTAAACACTCAATCTCCCCATCAAATTCCATTAAACTCTGTAAGAACACAAACACACACTCTAAAAAGAAGCCCCCAAGCAGCGGCATTAAACAAGTGCTCTCATTTGGACATAAATAGTGTGATCTTACGCCCATAAATCACGCTGAGATTGTACATTTGGCCCGGGCAAAGGCTTCAGGTTCGCACACCCCTTCTGTAAACAGGTTCTCCTTTGGCCGCTCACAACTTCAGTTCGAGTTGGTCGATGTGTGAGAGGCTCAGTCTTTGTGTGTCTAAGTGTGTGTGCGCAAGGTTACAGGGCTTGATCCGTTTTAAAAAGAGTCTTGCTGTAATCAAAAACAATAACCGCTCAAAGCGTAAACTCTTCCAAAGCACCCCCCTTCCATTCCCTCACCCTCCCCTTGAAGTATGAAATAATATTCTGTGTGTGGGCCCTGGCCGAACGCTGAGAACGCAAACATTTCACAATAAAGTTGTTTAAATAAAGGCCTTGGCATAGATGGCTGGGAGATAGAGGACATGCTGCGTTAATTACAAGCGCCCGTTAAAATAAACCGCCGGTATAAAATATGACTCTCTCCCTCTCCCATTCTTGGGGTTTGAACCTATAAAATGTCAGCGAGGTGTGTACCTCAGATGTGCTGTTTGGAGACCAAACACAACAGCAGCCCTTCTGGATGAAGATTGGAAAAGAGAGATAGACAGAGAAAGTAAAAGAAAGAGGGAAAGGAGGGAGCGAGATCCACAAAAAACACAACAGAGCTCTACAATCAACAAAGAAAGCAGTGTTTACTCTGCATTTAAAGACTTATGAATTCTTCTCGCCCCCGCCTCGCCGTTGCGTGGCATTAACCAAAAGGGAAAATAGCCCAGTTAAGCACCCGGTTTATTATTCTTCAAACTCTTGTCTGAAAAGTAATATGCTTTAAAGGCACAGTAAATGTACTGGTGCTCTCCCCCCCTGTATCTGTTTCAGCCTTTCCCTTACCAAGCGGTATGTGTGTAAGTGAGTAAAGTTACATTGCAAAGAGAGAAGCAGAAAGATGGATTATTTTTCCTGAAGCGTGGACTTAAGTTTCTGCTCTCTGCTGCTGGGTGGCCCACTCCTCTTTAGCCGTGTTAACATAAGAATAGAGGGGTGGCCGGTTGGGGGGGTTAGGGTACAGGGGGGAGGGGAAGGGGAGCGAGGGGTGGTGTAGCTGGGTAGCTGGTTTAAATTATTCTGCGCCTCTGCTGCTGCATAGCAGGAGCTGTTGTTATCCACTTAGAACATCAGACGATTTGTTCGTTCTCCCTCTCTCTTCTCTCTTTCTCTCAACCCTGTGGGCGTCTTTATTCGGGACCCTTTGTATCACTGCTGTGTTATAACACCCATCTCGGCCAGGGTGCACCTCATTCCCTGCCACTTTACTCTGTTGCATTATGTATGCCTTTAGAATCCTTTTAATTCAGATGAAGAAATATCTAAAATAATGTATTCCGTTGAAACATATCATATGCTAACTGTTTCTTTTAGCTGATCTGCAGGATGATATGTTTTGCCGTTTCCCCTTGAGGATCACCTCAAAAAATCTAAATATCAAATGTTAAGTCTCCTTACCATGGGCTGTCATCCAAACTCAGTGACGAGCGCTGTGACGCTTGCAGGCCCAGATGAGGAATGCAGTTATGAGGAGATGTTTGTATACATTCAGCCTTGCCTTGGAAAGCAGCGATGGTGGTTGAGCACAGCTTAAAGACATCTGGATGCGATGAACTGCCATTTGTCTAAACAATCAAGAGTCTTACCAAAGCCACCCAACGTGAGCTGTGCTTTTAGTACATACTTGTGCAATGTGCTTCAACAGAAAGTGTTATTGACAAATATTTTATTGCGACAGACTCGAGATCTCAAAACGAGATTCTTTTTTTCATCATTCCAGCTTTCTGCTGTAAACATAAAGCAATAGTGAAGGCTATTCATTTCAGAATGATAAGATGCAACTAAGCTCAATTTGAAGAAGGTACAGTAAGAATTAGAAGACATAAAACCATCTTGGTATTTGATTTTGAAATTTACTGCTCATTCTTTCAGCTGGAAGATGCAAAATGGACAATAATAATACGTCATATTCTGCAGTTGACCACCTCCGCCATTGTTGCTACAGTCCATTCAGCGAACTTGAAAAGACACAATACAAACACAACTTTATGGATTTCTATGCAGGGTAAAAACATCAGATCATGTGAATAAGCACCATTTTTCAAAGGAAATGCCACACCTATCAATGTATTTCTCTCCTTAATTCCATTTAAACAGAATTTCTGGGCTTTCATAGCAGCCAGTGCTTTAACTATGCCAGTGGTGTGTGTGTGTGTGTGTGTGTGTGTGTGTGCGTGTGTGTGTGTGTGTACATGGCTGTATGTGTGTGTGGTGGTGGAGGGGGCAGGCAGACATGACTGGGATAATAAGCGTCATGGAATCTAATCAGATTTCTAAGAGGAATTGATTGTTGTGAGGCAGCCGGTGCAGGAGTGGGGTTGACAATAAGCTGAAATTTAAGTGTTAATTTTTATGCTAATCCTCTGGCATCTCTGTGTGATGCAATTTGGTCCAGCAGACCCTCGACTTTGCGCCGCAGATATGAAATTGTCCCGCGTACAGAGAAAATGTCAGCTTGCCAGACCCTGAAAGCTTGTAATTTATTAGGTATGTTTCTATTAGTATGTGTCACAGTTGTTAGGGAGCCACATGCGCAGGCAGGCAGCCACACCACCTCGTTCTCTCCCTCCCTTCCTCCCTCTTTCTCTATATCTTTCTATTCCTCTACCCCAACTCCATTCTCCATTTTTTTTTTTTTTTTCCATGCATTGCTATCCACTTCTTTAGCACACACACAATGACACACACCATGCTTGTTCTTAAGATGGTCTCGGCTCAGTGGCTGCTACACTGGGGCCTTAATGTATTATCATATATCGGGTGGTCCTTGCCCCCTGGACAAAAGGCTATTTAATACAATTTAATGACATTCCCAAGAATGAGGGGAGGAGGGGGAGGAGCGGAGGTAGAAAGAGAGGGATAGAGTATGAGAATAAAAGAAAGAGGGAGGGAGCGAAGACGGGGGAAAGAGAAGAAGAAAAAAGACATGGAGAGGCCCAGATGAAAATAGCATCTGTGTTTTTCATGGCTCACCCATGCAAACATTGCAGTGTAAAATGCGTGACTTTCCCTCCTCTCTGTCTCTGTCTGTCTCAGTCTCCGTCTATACCTGCAATATTAAATGTATTCAGAGGGATTGATAAATCTAAGTGTAAATGGACTTCCCACTTTCCATCTTGGCCTTGGCATCCTGCCTAACATGTTACCAGTAGAGGATCCTTAAACAGAAGTACATCAAATCAGAAACACTCAGATGAACGACTGAAAGTACAATTAGAATTAAGTTACAGTACTTAAGTTATTATGCAGTATGTGCGAGTTTTAGCAGTTTGGATTCTATTTATGGGCAGCAATGGATCTGTAAAAGTATGACGGAAGATGCAGAGTTAGAGTTTCACAGATGGGAGATTTTCAGGACCAATATAATAGCAGTAGCTCTAGTCTATCAGGAATGGTCCAATAGCCAATTGATTGGTCCATATTATTATCCCCCACAAATCCACAAATGCAAATAGAAATCTTGACTTGATCAGAAACTATGATAATCCTTGAATTGAACATCCAAAGTAATTAATACTTGAATGAAGAAATCAATCAAATAAATGAATGTGGATCTAATAAATCCGGAACTAAACATTAAACATAAACAATTTGAGTAGATTTTCTTTTTTTTTTTTTCAGTCAAAAATTCTACTTAGAAATTTGTTATAACTCATCAGCCACAATTAGCGCCAAATTCTACCAATACTAATAGTGTGTAAAATGTCCTATCAACACAGATTAATTGCTTTATCACTAATGGACAGTGCACCAGTGCCTATGTCCCTTATACTTTACTACTTATCATTTGCAACAGAAATCTATGTTGGTGACAACATTGCTGATATGGTACTAATTGAAAATTTTGATGCTGCCTATGCAAAATACAAGTTATAATGACACTCAGTATGCCCAAACTGTCCAAAAAGCATCCATACTGAATGTTTTGACAAAATGCTTATGATTCTGTGTTCAGGCAAGTACTTTGAAGGCTAAAGTTATGGAAATAAAGTTGCATTTGTGATGTTTTTTGTTGTTTAACAATAAAAAAAATCACAAAATTCTATTCTATTCTATTCTATTCTATTCTATTCTATTCTATCATAAGTTGTCTCATTCCTTATGTTTAAACACTGCTAAAGTCGCTGTGCTCCCTGCTCATGTGTTGAGTGGTACTAGAAAGCCAGTCAAAACTGTACTCAATGGGCCCAGAAAACACACTGAAAGGTTTGGATGCAATTCACATATAGGTCAATTAAATGCAACAACATCTGCTCTCTCCCTACCATTTGCATATAGCATTCATATGTTAATGATGTCCCTTGTTTTTTTTTTTTCTGCATGTGTGTATGTGCATGTGTGTTTGTGTGTGCTATTTGTTTCTCTCTCTGTGTATTTTTTTCCTGTACTTCCTCCCCTCCTCCCAGTCTCTTTGTATCGCCAAACAAAAAGAGATGCAGAAAATTTGGATTCATACTTCCCTTTTCGAAAAAACCAGATACGCCCGTCCTATTTTCACTTCCTCTCGCCTGACGATTAAAGGGGAGGTTAGACGAGTGCCACAGTTGTTCTATTGCCGTGCCCCTGATTTCGACAAGAAGCCCCTTTAACAGCAGAGAAGGCGAGGCCCTATCTCTTCCCCAAGCAGCTTAATGCCTTATAAATCAATGATGACACAGATGGACTAGCGATAATCTATTTAGAATGCCTCACAGCAAATATTGTTGTGCAGATGATTAGACAGCCAGTTATTTTAACTCAGACCCCCTAAACCCAATCTTCCTCTTCTCATAATGCTCCCCAGATTTATAGCGGTAATTTGAGATTGGACATTTTTGTTATTTAAAATAAATCTGGCCCAAAACATATAGTGTAAAATGCAAGTGATGTAAAGTAAAATGAGGTTGTGGCAGGGTGGTGTGACTACATTAAAAAAAAAAAAAAAATGGAGGAGACTGTGCATATGTGTCCTGGGTGGCATGGGCAGCTTGAGGAACAAAAGACATGAAGAGGTGCTGGTGTCTGTGCCAAGGCCATAATGATAAGGCATGTTTCTTTAAAGAAGGGGGAGACAGACCTTTAGCAGAATTGTATCTCCAGGGCATTTCTGTGTGTGTGTTAGACTGTCTAGTGACATGAGGGGGGTTAATGGCAATCCAGGGTCTTTGCCCCTTTTCATGGTCGATGAGTCTCAATTTAGCGTGTGTGGCTGAGGAGGAGGAGGAGGAGGAGGAGGAAGAAGAAGAAGAGAAGAGGAGGAGAAAAGAGAAGAGGAGGAGTGCGAAAATGAAGTGGAGGTTGTCAGACGTGGCAGCTGCTTGGAGGCCCTGATAAATATAAGCCCTTATTGATCGGTTGAAAATGAAAGATCCCCGAGTGGCGTGCAGTATTTAGCTTCTTGTCTGCCTCGCGTCAGCGGTGGCCTTGCCTTGGAGGGATAGATTTTCAGCTGTGCCTCCGGGCACCGCAGCACGCCGGCTTTGATTTCATCTTTAACCTTTTTCGGCTGCGTTCCCTTGACCTCTGCAGTGTTGCTCTCTGAATTTGTTAGATTTTCATCTTGACATCGACCCCCCTCGCTGCCACCGCCACCTCCCCTCCTTCTCCCTCTCTTTCTCTCTTCGCCTTCTCCACACATCACTCTTCTCCTTCTTCTACTTCTTGATGTATCCACTGTCCGTCTTCAATCAGGTCTATATTTCACTGTCACCTTTCCTAATCTTTCTCCTTCTCTGTTTCTCCCTCCAGGTGGTCATTCCAGTAAGCAGTAGTCAGTCAGGAGTGACAGTGAGAGGCCACTTGATCCTAACAAACAGCTTGCACTCCAGTATGCTGTTGGTGTGTTAAGGTAAGTTCACACACGGTTCATACTTCATCCACAATGCTCTCTCAACTTGAGGATTTTCCACATTTTTCTCTACTCTGTCTGATATTTGCTTCCTCCACTGTAAGGATAAAACAACATGACACATACACACAAGTAAATGCACACAGACTCACACACTCCAACTGTTCGTCATTCACTCACCATTTAGTCTTATCCCCAAAGGCACTCTCTTAAACCAAAACACACACACACACATGCAGTCACACAGCTACAGTACACTGCTGCTATGTGCGCAGACAGAACTTGTAACAATCTGGATTGTGATAATCTATGATAATCATCCGCCACATGCCACCTAAAAACACACATGGGTGGCATTCAACACCCACACTGGCACATTGCTTCAGTGCATCTCGCCTCCCTCTGCCGCTCTCCCCAATGTCACTACCTCCAGCGTCAATGTCACCACTCTGCTCCTTATTTCTCTTTTATGTATGAGGAGATTGTGCACATCGGAAGGGAGAAAAAGGAAGGAATCTTGAACAATTTATGTTTGGCATTAGTGTAATTGAATCCCACTCGTATATCAAAGTAAGAAAAGTTGCGAGGTGTGGGTGATATAAATGCGAGGTAGAGATCCATGAAAACATGGATGTGTCTCTCCCCTTTTCCTTGTCTTCTGAACAATGTCTCCCATCTTTTTTTTATTCTCTCCCTCTCTCCCCTCCTTTAGCTAGATGGATGATAAATTCCCAGCCGGAGAGCCAGCAACAGCTGTTGGCAGACAGGCCTGATATGAGAATAGCAGCATAGGATGAGCAGGCATTAAAAATTAATATGCTATTTAGCCTAGGTGTATTTTAGGTATTTGACATTTTCATGTCCGGGACAGACTAAATTTATTCATAGTACAGAAAAAAATAAAAAATAAAAAAATAAGACGAG
>JAPQRP010000019.1:11751749-11770253 GCA_037367295.1 Apogon hyalosoma | reverse complement strand
TAAGACGAGGGGAATGGGCGTAGGGAGGGGGAGGGAAGGGTGGGAGAGAGAGAAATGGGGAATGCAGGGAACACTAAGTGAAGGCCATTCTGGTTTTATGGTCACCCTGGTTCACCTTGCCTCCCACCACAATGATGAGCTGCTTCACAGCAGAATGTGACAAGGCTTCTGGTTGTGTACACACTAAACACAAGTGGAAACCATTTTCCAGCAAAAGTCCTTCTCACGGCATGTGTGGTTAAAGTTCAATGTTTTTTAAAGCTGCAAAAATCAGAAAAAATAAAATAAAATCAAACCCCCTGTATTCCAGCTGCTCTCTCCTCACCCCTCTGTCACAAGTGTGTTCCACCAGTTGGCCATAACGTATTTGTTGAGTGTTCAATAGGAATGGTCTCTCTTAAAGGTCATGAGGTCATAGGCCAAAGTGTTCTTTCTCTCCTCTTGTGAAAACAGAGCCAAGTAGAGACGCAGAAAGAATAAAAATAAACAGATGTAATAGCCTGTTGCACTTGGTAGATGTTACCTTTTCCTATACTGTCTGTAAAACTATGCCTTAAATAATTTCAGATTTTAAAGCAGCACTAAGTTTATCATCCTATAGATGATATTAACCATTTACCATGACAGACAGAATGAAGAAAAATACTTATTTTCACATCTCCATAACACGTACACTTTTCTGGCTGCACATATAGTAACTTTTATCTCTTAGAAGAAAATGCAGAGTGGCCATGATGTGACTATAAAGTCACATGACCTGTTAGAAATGAGGCCAAACATTGCATCCTGGAAAAGTATGTTTTTTGAAAGAGAACACAGAATCATGTCCATTGTCTATGTCCAGTGTCAGTGCAGGAAGTCACATGCATTAATTCAAGAATGTTAAGGTTGTAGAGGCTTATAGAGCTCATTGGTAGAGGTTTTCTTAAAAAAAAAAACAAAAACAAAAAAAAACATTTAATTGAAACCACAAACCCTCCTTAACCTTAACCATAGCAAATTTTCCTTTGGAGAAAATTCCAAAATGTGGAAATTGGATGCTGAAAATGTTGCTAATAAAACTGAACCCTGTTGAGCATTACTTAAATTTCTGCATACTTTTACCGCAGTTAAAATGCTTTGACACACAAGATACTCTAGTCTCCCACCAAATACCCCTGTTGGTTTCTTGCAACTGTTACCTGAGTTGACAGATGGATAAAATATGTAAAACATTTTCCAATGACTGAAAACCTGTGTCATTGTTAAAGGCCCAAAAGTTCAAGTCCAGGTTCAGAGTATGATGTTTCTAGGATGATACATTATAGTTTTTAATAATACTAAATGTTCTGTTTTTTTTGTCCATTGGGGTTGACTAATACACATTGCAGTGACAGTTAATTGTAAAAGAAAGAGCTGCTATGGTTCAGCTTTTCAACTCTTCGAATAATCCTAAAATGTACACAGCAGCTGAGCCATGTGTTGCCGAGAAACTGAAAAGAAATAGTGTACATTTAGAGTAGCATTTTCCCCTATTCTCATTTATCCAGATTAGAAATTTAAATGCCAGCTGTCATTACAGATAAAATCCTCAGCAATGTAAACTTTACATTCTGTTCCATTTTAAACAGTTTTCAGTGCAACTAAAATTGCAAAACACTCTCAAGTACGTTAGATTTTGGTAATAAACTGAGACACTGTGGATATATTGTGATCTGAACATGCTGGACCCAACCCCCCCCCTCCTCCCAGGCCCTCAGATTAGGAAACTCCTGCACTCCTGCTGACGTACCACACTGCAGTCAAACACGGGACCCCCGGTGGTCCTGACAGCAAAAGTACAGGGCCCATGCTGGGCAATGCCAGGACAGTCCTCCCTCTCCATCCCTCCCTCCCTGCTTGGTGATTAATGACTAATGCTGGTCTGGTACATCTCTATATCCTCCCTCATCCTTCTCTCACTAATCGTTGTGAAATCTTAGACATGGCCCGGACTTGGACTCCTGTAGAAAAGGGGGAATTGGACTTGATTGAAGTCTAGGGAGTTCACGTCAACCTGCTATAGCGTCAATATCTTTCTGTTGTTTTTTTTTTTTTTTTAATCGCATACAGTGTTGCTTCCTCTCCTTGACATTACATATAAAGCCTGAAAAACAGCACTGATCTTTCATAACTTCACTTTTTTCATCAAGAAACAAATTTAGGTCAGTTCTTTGTGGGGGGAAGACACTTTAGTTTTCTCTATCTGGGTGAAATCCAATCTATCACGGTTTATGGCACTTCAAACAATTATTTCTACAAATAACAATTCATTTCTTGTCAGTTGGTAACAGCATGCAATGAGAAGTTGTTTAAAAAATGTATTTAATTTAAATAAAGCTGTAATGTCACAATTAGGAAGAAAAAAACACCAAGGATGTGCATCAGTGTGCAGTGTCATAGAGTCCTACATAGTAGTTTTCTTAACCCTTAAGACCTAGAAACAATTTTTGTGGCAACTTCCAAATTATTTTTTCCTCTACATTTAGTAATTTATCACCATTTATTACTGTATTACCCTCTTTATTTAGCATTTTTCAGTGAAAATCTCATACATTTCCATATTTGGTTTACTGATAATGTAGATGTTAATAAAAACTCAGAGTAAAGTCAAAATTATTAGAACAAAACAGAGGAAAGTAATGAAAAAGTATCTTTTTCAACAAAATATATCATTAACTAAATATAAAAACAAGCACCTGAAACCACTGTCATTTGTCAAACTAAATAGGTTTTACTGGTGAGATAATGGTGCAGAAGATGATAATGTTTTCACATTAACTAAGATGACACTGAATGTCCAAATGGGTCATATCTAATGGCCATGGATTTTAATATATTGATAGGATTAGTGGATCAATTGTTATTAAACATTTTAGTTCAGTAGATCCTTTTGGTTATGGTGTATTCAGGTCTTTGAGGGTTAAATAATACATAACACAGTAACATACTACAAAATCATTCAAACCGTAAGCATTATTAAGTTGTAATAAACCAAGATTAGAAAGGCAAATTATTAGTAACGTTATTCATTAAATATTATACTGTGTAAGTATTTTTCAATGAGGCAATAACAGCTGAAACCAGTGTATCAAACAGCAAAGACACCAAATGAAAGGTGGAAAAAAAAAAAAAAAACAAGATCACAGGTATTTTTGGAGCCAGATTAATTAAAGTTTCCAAGTTTTTATTTCATTTTCAATGATGTTTTGCTTAATCTTAAGAATCAACTTTCCTTTAATTATTAAATGCATTTTTAGTTACTGTGTTTATTAAGTCTGCAGGTTAGAGAGTGTGCATACGATTCATTTTTAATCATATGATTAATATTTTTAATAAAAAAATTCAGTGTCTTTGCACTTATTTAAAAGTGGTAGCCCAACTTGTCGTCATGACTTAACAGGATAAAATGAATTGCAGTGCATTCTCAAGCAGCATGAAGTTTAAAATAGTTCAGCCATTGAAAAGATGCAGTGTGCACCGGCTGACAAACTGAAATGAGCAACAAGTGATGAGAGATTTGAGAGGCTCATTTGTATTCCATCCTGCATCTGCACCGTTGGCCACAACTACTTTTAGAACGTGTCAGCTGTCTGCTTAGAGGGGAACAAGATGGGGAATCACTTTATCGCCTGTGATAAGGAACGAAATTCTGCTGACATTTCCTTAAATAAACTGAAACTAAAAGGTATTGGACACTGTTTTTGAGAGCACGAAATGGATCATATTTCAATCCTCTGTCAAACCTATGGTATTTCCCCATGTTTAGTCAAATTAGAATAACTACAGCACAATAAGACACTAATCGGACCTGCTGAGTTGGCTGCTGTTGACAAAATGTACAGATTCTGTGCAGCAGATTGATGTGTTCAGAGGATGTAGAGACAAACATCTTTCAGCTTGAAGAGCTTTCCACATCAATGTTGGTCCCAGTTTGTGGACTCCATCACAACTATTGGTTGATAACATCAGCAGCAAGCCAAAACCACTGCAAAACTTTAATGAGTTAAAACGCATTTCCATTTTCATCACCAAATTAAAGGGGTCATATTATGCTAAATTCACTTACATTAGTCTTTGGTTCATTAATTTGTGTATTTGGACCCTAATAGTCCAAAATGTTTAAATTTGAACCCTCCAGGTGCTGAAAAGCTATCTTTATATTAATTCTGGCAAAATGGAGTGGATTTCTACAACCTGTTTCAATTCCTTCTTAATTTGTTATGTCTGTAACTAGTTACGTCACAACATTTGCACATATAAGATCAAGACTTCTGACAAACATTTCTCTGAGAACTACATATTTGTTTGTCAGCAGCAGTGGTTGTAGTAAAAACTGAAAATATGTCCAAACTTCGAACCGATTACCTAAAATGTTCAGTTGTTGGTTGTATTATGGAGCACAAGTGGCTGAACAGGACAGAGCAGCACAGTCACTAACCTGAAGGGGGTGGGATCATGTGCATTTAAAGGGCCAGCACTCAAAATGACCTTTCTTGTGTCATTACTCAGAAATAGGGTTGAAGATGGACCTGTGGAGTTGAATTAATGAAGAATCCAGACCCAAGCATAGCATTTACAGTTTATGTAGAGCACAGGGAAATGTTTTAAAATGCATAATTCCATTTAAAAAAGGAAAATATCACTTCTTTAAGACAGGCTGCAACATGTGCATGCTTCTCCCATCATGCAGTATTTATACACATCACATTATTGATGAAACGATGATCATGATTTTCTGAAATACATATCTGGAAGGTAAAATACATGCTCTCTTACCTCAAGTTGCCAGCTAAAGTGACTTCAAAAGTTTGTTTGTTGTTTCGCTTCTTTTACTTTTTTGTCAAGATCATGTATTTTGCCCTCCTTACATGTGTTTCAGTGAGTTATGATATATTTCGTCTGCCTTATGCCTTGAAAACCATTGTATTGTGTAAAAAAAATGTATGACATCTGAATCTAAAGAGAGAAGCTTGAAAAAAATGCACAGAAAAGATGGAATAATATTACATTATCAAGTCTATTGGTATTCACCTTCACTATCGCCACCTATTTAAGATACATTTCTTAAAAGTGTTTAAGCACCTTTAATTATACCTTAAAGTCATATAATATGGGATAGAGTAGAAAATGTGACACCTTTATTCACAACTACAGTGCGTACACCTGTGCTGACTGTCAAACTAGCATGCAATAATATCACATCAACCGTCATGTCCCACTGTTTTCTGTGGCATTCCACCTTCTTCTCTCTTACACCTTTCTTCTTTTATTTTCCACCTTTCTGTCTGCTAATCTTTTAAATATTTCCTTTACTCCGTTGTGTCTTTACTGTGACGTCTCTTTCACTCCGTCTCCATTGCTTCCACACTACTTGGCAGCAACTTCCCGTCGCCGTACAGCACAGTACTGTACATACACCGACTGTTATTACCTTGGGGAACGTTTAGCAGCTCCGTGTTTAACACCATAACCTCCACTACATCAGCAGCAGCAACGGAGAGAAAAAACCTGGGAGGTGGAAACCAGAGACGGCTCATGTTAGGCGAGCGTTCGACTGATCCCCATGATAAAGACGACAAGAGAGAGAGCGAAGGAGAGAGGCAGAGACAGAGAGAGTATGTGACAAGCTGGTTTTATTGTAACCCATCGGATGATCAGTGTATCTTAAGTGGTAGGAAAATTCCATGTGATATCTCACTACAAAGTAAACAGAAATCAAAGCCCTTCAAACTCAGAGACAGGCACTATATGAAAGTAAGTATCTTAACAACCTCCTTCATTTCTGCTCTTTCTTCCATCTTTACTTCCCATTGATTTCATGTAACTGGGGTTAAGTGAAACTATGCGAGAGGCAATGGATCCACTTGACTTTCTGTCTCGGAGGCTTGCAGTGACTGGCTGAATGTACGGTCAAATCAAACATCTAGTGAACATCGCATCTGCCTTCAGTTGTGTCATTGATATTCCCGTTCGAGTGATCACATTTACTTAATATTAGCTTAACAAATTAAAAGTTCAATCGCACTTTATTCGGAGTTGTTCGCAGATTACATGCGAACTGTGATTTGATCACAATGAATGGCCAATGTGCTTTGAGTCTACATCCTCTCGGCAGATTACTGTCGTTCTCTATCAGTCAAATCCCCCCACCCTCCCTTTAGTAACATATTGTACACATCAACCAGCCCCCACTTTACCAGGCAATCCCCACTGCACCCCCGTCGCTCCCTTTCTTCCTGACAGGGATCTGTGGGCGTTGATGTCTGTCTCAGGAGTTTTAGGGGGGCAACTTGACAGATAGCAGGACTACCAAAGGAGTCAAATCCGAGTCATGTCCACGTCTATCAACTTCTACGTCCACATGAAGACAAACTGTGCGCGCCGCCAGACGTCAACAGTGGCGCAGAAAGAGACTGTGAGGTGATTATTAAAGAGAAAAAAAAGGTTAAAAGAGTGTTCAAGAGGGGGTTGGGCAATGAGATAAGAGCTCACACACATACATCCACACACACATATCCACATGCGCTTAGGGGTTTCTCTCGCCGTCCCATCATCCTCCCAGGATATCAGGTTGTAATTGATATATGGGCTTGGCTGTGTCTGCTGCTTCTCTCGTATACGTGTGTGTGTGTTAAAGTCGACTTATCTAGATTTCACCCGATTCTCCCTATTGCTCTACGGGATGACCTGCCATTTCCTCATGCGGGATGGACAAAGACTGATGAGCAGAGTAGGGGAAAAAAAAAATGAAGGTGCATCATTCCACTTTTCCACCGTAGACCCTAATGTGTTATCAAAGTAACTTCCAGCATATTAGCGACAAGAAGCCCCAACCCCCTCACATCCTCCCAACACCCACCGCCTCCTTCTCCTCCTTTGTGGCATTGCTCACTCGCCCCGGCAAGCTTCCTGAATTAAACTGCCGGCTTCCTGTTCTTTTATATGCACGGCCACATCTGGGGCGCCCGCTCGCAGGGCCCCGCCGCTTAATAACAATCACCTTCCCTTTCACTCGGCCCTGATTGTTTCTAATTCGCCCTGACAGATAGTAGCTGACAAGCCGCCCGCGCCTCCCTCCCTCCGTGACCCGAGCTCACTCAGCACACTTATAAGGCCTGTCATTTTTAATATTTGATTTTCACTTCGTAAAAAGTTATGTGTTTTAGAGCTGCCACAGCCACAGTCGCCACCCCCCCTTCCTCCTCAATCGTATGATGAAATCAGTATTTAACTGAAACCGCACCGAATAGCCATCTATCCCTCCCTTCTTGGCCTTTTCACTGCATCTTTTTTTTTTAACCTGCTCCGCATATCTTTTTCATCCTCTTTTTCATTAATTGTCTCTTCGCTCTTTCTCTCTTTCCGCCTTCATCATTTACTTCTCTGTTCTTTCTGTCTCTTTCACTCAATTTCTTTCTCTCTCAGTTTATGAAGACAAGCCGACTGGGAGAGTGTAGCCCCAGACTCGTGTCTAAGCCAGTGTCTAACCCACAATGAGCCACCTCTGCAGTTACATTCATTCAGGCGTGTACAGTACAAAGCCGCATGGCTAAGAACATGGGACTCCGTATTGACAAATACCAGGCGTCCACATCCGTCCGTCAGACATACAGCTTACTAGCTTCCAGCGTTATTTGCTTTCTATTGATTCCCATTAAAGGTATATGGAGCCATGTAAAATGCATATCAGGTAGGGTGATCATTAAATGAAAGGATGGATTCATCGACAGCTTGACGGATGACATTTTGCAGAGCAATCCATATAGCCCTTCAATAGAAACACAATTTGGAGCTTAAGACAAAGACAAAGGGGAAAGCATTTTAAATGGACAAGGAGAGGACAAGCATGAGTGTAAATGGATGAACATGAATACAACACTGACACATCTGCCATCTTATAAACATTTAAGCATTTTTCTTCAATATCTAGATGTTAGTGAAGTGATGTTTAAAAAAAAAAAAACGCTCTCTGGGATTTCTTTGTAAATCCTATTTTTTGCTTAATTCCTGTGGCCTGTAGGGTATGATGTGTAGAATTCTATATTGTTGCATCAACCCTGGTGATTCTGACCTTAACATGGTTTTACTCTTTTTGCCTACCTACTGCATTACTGAAAGGGTTATGTGCCTTAAATCATTACTTCCCAAAAATCTGCAGATATATATAGAAGTGCAACACAAAGCAGCACAATACATGACAAATATATGCTGTATTTGACCCTCCATTGTTCTACATCCATTGACTACCAGTGTCTTAAAATTAATTTAGATCCAAATGAAGCATAGAGTTAAAGAATGATGAGTAGTTGGGTAAGCAGTTGGGGAAAATCTGAAAGGTTCAACTCTGACCTGAGACGAACTGAGAATAGTGGCCTCAACCATAAGAAACATAATGGAAAGGGGGGGGGGTAGTTGTTTGCACAATTTTGCTTTTTTTTTTTTTTTTAATTTTGGATTTGCAGATCGGGAATCAATGCAAAAAGCCGATAATCACACTTGAACAAACACAGTTTTTAATTACAATTATCTTTTAATACTAAATACCCTTAATATCACATCTATAAAGACAGTGGTACATCTTCCTCACACGAAGCATAAAATCACCAAATGATCCACCAACTCTGCAAACACTCATTTCTGTCAATACAATCAGCTTCCTGCACCCAAACATTGTCTAACAAACACCCCCCCACACACACACTTCAGCCCCACCCCCTGCCAACCTCGCTCCCTACTGCCCGCATCATCCGCCAAGACATACTTCCATTTCGGGACACCGAGGTGCCCGGGGCGCACCCACTGCCATTCTCCGTCTTTTCCTGACGACAAAAACACAACTAATTGGAGTACCACTGCATGTTTTCACTAAAGGCACAATTTAATTACATTTGAGCTGGGAATGAGTATTTTGGGAATGTCTGTATGTTCATTCAAACAAATGGAGCGAATGAAAAGCAATATTTGTTTTGCTTTGATTAGCAAATGGGCAGGGTAATTTGTTAAGGAGAAAAAGAGCAAGGGCAGAAAATCTCAGCTTAACCCCCAGCTTTCCAGTGGTGGACGACTCAGTTTCACACACGCAAACACACATGCCCTCACTAAGTGTTTGTGCCTCCTTCATCCTAAACATTAATGAACTTTTGCTCCTGGCTTTGTTACTCTGGCCTCTCCTGCTCCCATTTCTTTATTTCTTCCTCTGCCTTTTCTTCTTCCCTGACTCCCCAGTCTCTGTCCTGTGGTCCTCCTGTTCATAAATCCTTTATTAATAACTCGGTGAATAATGTAAAGAGTATTGTTTTCTCCAAGGTTGTATTAATAAACATGAATGAATTTATTTGTCTTCACCAAAGCATGATTAATGCACATTAATGCCTGAATATTGCTCACTCTGCCCTGCATCACCAAACACATATCCCGCCCACCCCCATGCCTTCTTCCCCATCAAAAAAAAAAAAAAAAAAAGACCTATCAACATTAAATATTTATGGCATAATATTAATGGTTTTGTAAAGAAAATAACAAGTTATTAATCCTCTGATTAACAACTGATTAACCTTTTTTATTAAACACGTGATCCGTGCATCATCGACTCAGGATATGTCGACTGACTGCGCTGCAGAATAATTATTTTTGTGTCTTTTCTAATTGCAAAAATCGCATGGCTGAACTATATATGTGTGTATGTGTATGTTTTTGTGTGTGTTTCCTTTTTGCCATGACACATGCACAGACACAGTGCTCACACTTCTTCAAACAATATGAGATGTATGTATGTAGCCAGAGATGACAACATGGGATAAAGGAAAGGAAGAAAATAAAACACACAAACAAAACAGAACCGGCAAATTCTTTCACATTGCAGAAGAACAAGGGCAAGGCCTAAATTTAGCAGCAGATCTTTTTTAAAACAATGGGGTTTAATTCACATATCCGTTTATTCTGCAGTCACTCGCATGGGGTGGGAAAGTGAAGTGAAAACAGTGCTGAAGGACAAAACATTTTTGCTCCTTTTTTTCCCTTTGCCTCTGCTCATCTCAATGCTATTGTCTGTGTATTTTTAGTTCTTGTCAACTGAAAGACAATTATGTTATGTTTTCTGACATACTGGCATTGACTTGAGATTGGAGGAAACTGAAAAAGACACAGTGTGAATCTCCGGTCCAAATCCAATGACTGTTTTATTTAAACATTTTTATTAACATCACTTATTGTTCATTTAGAAGAAAATACAATCAAGAATCCTTCACAATAATGAATTTTAATTTTACAGTGTGTAAGTAGAGCATAGGTATTCAATGCCCTGTTGTGCATGGCCTAATACTGCACAAGCTATTCTTTTGAATGAAACATTTTGCACATATGAGGAAAAGTTTGCAAAGTTACATTCTGCATTCAAACTTTACTTACTATTCACTGTATGTCCAAGTCTAAGACTAACAACTGTTTAACCCTTTCATGCATGACATCCACATTTGAGGACGCGTAGTTTAAGCTCGCTTTCCAAAGGGTTATAAAAGCAATATTCTCCAAACCACATGGGGGCAGTCTCTAAAGACCCTAAACAATACAATGAAAAAAAGTATTCATCTTAGTTGTAGAATTTGGTACTGCTCTGTGATCTCATAAAGTTAACTTCCTAAGACCCAGCTATGGGTTTTCTGTCCACGTTTCTAACAAAAGTTTCACAGCTTTATACAAAAAAACCAAAAAAAACCCAAAAACAAACAAAAAAAAGCCTGTCTACCAAAAAGGACATTCCATAAAAGTTTTATGCATAAATGCATCTGAAAAAACTGTTGCATCATTATGTTTCCAATATAAGCAATTATTCAATTTAAAAAGGCCAAAACTTGTATTTTCCTGGGTCTCACTCAAGGTGTTAAATATCTTCTTAATAAAACCATATTTAAAATAAATAAATAAATAAATACATTCAAAATGCATTGTAACTTTAGCCTAATTTAAAGTAATAAAATCAATCTAAAAAAATCTAGATTCTTTTTTCCATAATTCATGCATGAAAGGGTTAATATCAATGTATTAAATCACCGGATTGTTATAGATAAAGTAGCATTTTAGTGCTGTTATGGTTGCAAATAATCATATTCATCAAATATAAATGTGGACTAAGTTGAAAAATAAGTACAGGTTAAGGTAAAATGAATTATGTTTTCTTCAGGGATTTCAACAAAGAGTATTACAACTGCATTTCTTGATGTATAGTTGTCATACTCCATATAACACAGCTTATTCCTTTTGTCTTTGCTGTTATTGTACAGTTTTATGTTTGGATGGAGCTGTCTGTCCATATGCAGCGAGAATAGATAGCAACTCCACACTGTATATAAATAAAGAATTCCTGTTTAAATTCTCTTTGTGTAAAGGGAAACAGAAAGTGTCAACACAGCTATATTTCCTGCATCCAAACTTCATAGAACCTCCTCACATGAGCTCACCTCTCTTTAATTTAACCTACATCGCTGTGTAAACCTGCTTTCCTTCTTGTCTTTGTTTTTGCGCCATTTTTTTCCCCCTCCCATGAACCCTCGCTTGCTGTCTTTGTACAGCAAACTGGGCTTTTCTTAAGCTCAGTTTGTCAGTTTTTATATCCATTAAAGGCCTCAGTCGGCGACAATAGAGGTCTTTTTGGTGAGCTATATGAGGGGCTAAGTGCGTTGGGGGACACTTGTTGTGAGTTTTTTATGCCCTTCCTTATGATGGATCACGGCTCAATGCTGTGGGGGGTTTGCTTTTTAAACTCCCCTTTTCTCCTTTTCTCCCCTTTTCTTTTTCTATGACCCTCCTGCTGGTCTGAGCACCATCAGCAGGCTTCACCTTTGTCTACTTCCTCTTAACCATTGACCCTCCCATAGGGCACTTTTTTTCATTCATTCTCAGATTGATTATTAGTATCTCGACAGTAAATATACTCTACTCTGCATCTCTATGTCTTGCTCTAATTCTTTATCATTTTTAATTCTCTCTTTTAACTCCTGCCATCCTGGGAATCTACACAAACCAGTTACGCACCCACACTGTACAAAATAGCAACTATCTTTGAACTTGCTTTTAGTGCTGTTTGTCCTAATTACAGATCATTTTATCCATGTTAATTTTTTCTACTTTTTTTTTTTTTTTGTCATGTTGCCCTGGATGCTGATCCTATTGAGGTTCAATCTTATTTTACCCTCCTGGAACTCCCCCTAAGATTTGGATTCATCACATCTATTCCCCACATCCCTCCCTCCCGTTCTCGCTTTCTTTTTTCTTTTAGTCTTTTACCAGCTATGTCTGTTCTTCCTGTCTTCATATTTCCTCTCTCTCTCGCTCTCTCTCTCTCTCTCTCTCTTCCTCTGTGTGTTTTTTTGGAAGATATCATTTTTTATGCTATCATCAAAATGAATTAGTCTGATCCCAAAATATGCAGAAGGACATATGGTTTGGCCCAGTTTCTGAGAAGTGTCGGGTTCATATTGTGGTCATTCTGTGAAAAAGGATGTGTGTGTGTGCATGTGTGTGTATTCATTTACAAGTTTGATTTTGAGGGCCTCTTGGGAGTTGCGAGGTATTTATAGCACATTCACATGGAGGTGGACTTTACAGTAATTAAGAAAGCAGCAAAGGTGGTTAATTCTACTTTTCCGATCACTTTTTTAATCTCCTGTCTTTCTACATTTAAAGCACACTTGCATGCGCACACACACACTCACAATGAGATGCAGGTACATGAGCCTTAAGCTTCTTATGACTCCTTGTCTCCATGCAGTACAGACACAACACTGTGTCAGGGAGAGGTTTAGGCATGGTACGGGCATTCTTTAATTACTGGGGGATTGCTGAGCAGATATGACTGTACTTTCACTACAGTAGGTGCTGGGTCAGTGGAAGCCTATGGGATTAGCTTCACACACTAGCTTCACTCGGGACGAAAAAAAAATTAAAAACATGTTCGAAGAGAAGTCAAAGAGCTTCGGTATTGTGTTAGACAACAGGATAGAGTTTATAGGAATCAGTATGTGACAGATGATTGATTGCGATGTTCAGTATTAGAAACACTTCATTTCATTTTGATCAGTATATTTCTGATGGAATACAAAGGCCTGCATTCCCCCGCTGCACCCAGTTTCTCAAAAACAAGTGCCTTGTAACATTTTATTTGCTCTATTAAAGAGATTCGTAGATTGTGCAAGTGCCAGCCTCTAATTTCAAAAGATTATCCGAAATGCATGAGGTCTAAAGGAAGAAAGAACATGAATGCATGCATATGTGCTTCCTCTGCTAAACAATATTTGACAAGGTGGTATTTCAGGACAGTTTTGTTAATGAATTTGCCTGTCAAATGTTGATATGCTGCATTTTCGAATGTGCTGTGTTATCTATTATCTCTCTTGTGCCATGTACCGTCTAGGTGTGTTTTAATGTCCTCTCCTACCCAGGGACCACAGATGCAAATTAGCTCATAGTGTACTCTTGGAGTTGTACATGATCCATGTCACACATAATAATAAACAAAAAAAAAATTATAAAGGAAACAATTTGCACATGGTCGTACGCTGGAACCTTACTTAAATTAATTATAAATATATACAGTGTCCGCATCTGAGTCCAACTAAATATAGTCCAACTAAATATCTATGAAATATCACCTATGGGAGATCATCAGCAAAACCCCAAATGTGGGTAACACCTTCTTACAAACCTGCAACATTTCAGTCAAACCCCCTGAATCACACCTTCTCTCAAAGAAAACAGAAAAAAAAGAGGTTGAACACATACTCTTTCTGTAGCACAGTGGTAAGTCTATCACTCTGCTGTGCACACATTAGATTTGTCACTGAACAAATAGAGACACGTCGAGTGCCGTCAAAACACTCCAAGCTGCTGCAAGTTTCGGTGGGAGGAAAGTCATTTTCGCCTCCTTGTCGCCAGCAGGAGTTTGGACGTACCATCACAGGAGTTTCGGTGACAGCCCAGTGAAGGCTGCTTTGTTTGCCTAAGTCGTCTCCATTCCCTTTAATGAGCCATTATGGTTATGTTTTGTCTCAGTCGTGTTCGTTGGCTGGCTGAGTTTCTGAGACGGCAAGACAGAGGAGAGATGTGGGGGGGTTGGGGGAGATACCCTGTCTTTAAACCTGTTTGCAGTGTTTGTCAGTGAAAAAGTGAAGGTAAAATGTAAAAAGTTTGCGCTGATACAAGGCCATTTTGTCAAAAATTGCATCGTGTGCCGTTTATATTGTTTACCTTTAATATTGTCGGTATTGGAGTATTTTATACCAACATAACCATGTGGTAAAGGCTTCACTAAAATCTCTACAATGATGCTTCATTATATCGAACTGGAGCAAATCGCTACAGAGTGTCTTCATGAAAACCAATCAAATACATTTTTCATAACGAAAGAAAAAAGACATCTCTGGACTTTAGAATATTCATAAATAAAAATGCTGCGTTTAATATTAATTTGAGGTGAGAGGACACATTTATTCATAACTGAAGCAAATACTGCACAAAGAACAAATGCTTGATTATGTAACGAAACTTTAAACTGTACCAGGAATGAACTGCTGGCACCAATGTGGACACTGGGAGGAGGCCATTCAGTCCAGAATTTCTTTTGCTTTTTCCCTTTCGTATCATAATCAAATCTGCCAACATGTTCACAAAAGCACTAGTTAGTGTTAAATTAGATCTATTCAGGCCACTTTCATTCTAACCTGATGACAGCTCAGTAATTACTAACCACAAAAGCAAGTCGGTAGGTCAAAATACCAAATGGTGCTGGAAAGATACGATCTCTGCATGCCCAGTTTGAGTCCTCATAGTCTGTTATGACTTACATTCTTTTCTGTCTTTTCTGAAACATTGGCAGCATCACAATACCGGTGTCACTACTGTAAACTACTCCTCAGAACAGATAATCTTAGCTTGTCTTAACTCCAATAAGCTCTCCATCACCTCTCCTGTCACTTTTAACAATTTCCCAAATCAAAGCCAGAGTCTAGAAGCCAAACTCTCCACTATCCTTCTCCTGTTTATCCTCTTATCTTCCTTTTCTTTTGTCTTCTTGGTTTGCCTGGAGGTACAAGGAGCTTCTTCTCCTCCGCAGCACGTGGTAAACTCTTACTGAGCAGGATGGAAAGTGATGGGATGTTGAAGGGGGGAAGATGAGGGGAGTTGGGTGGCTAAGCAGACACTGTGACAACCCACCTGTCAGCAGGTACTCAGTATAATTGGTAAACGAAGGCCGCGGGATAGTAGCGGGCCCCTTCTCTTCCCCCTGTCTTCTGCTCTGTTCTTTGTTTGATGAGTATTTGAAGTCGCCACGCAGTCGCTGGAAGCTCGTTCCCTCCTCGCTTGGTTCACCGAAAGACACGGGCCAACCAGGAGCGAGGAAGAAACAAGAGGAGAGGAGGAAAGAGTGTGAATATGAAGCTCTACCCGGCAAGTTCTCTAAAAGTGATTAGACAAGGAGTGGACGGCGACTCCTGTACTTTTCATTGTGGATGGACAAATGTATTTTTCATCCATAGTAGAGTCTTCCTCCTCTCTCACTGCCAATTCCAGACATCAGGCTCTGTTTGCCCTCTAATGAAACATATTCATCTTCATCGCGCTCTCTCGCGGCTCTCAAACTCACTTTACAGCATAGTCGATTAAACCCTTAGGGGCCGCTCTATGCGTAAAAGGATATATAACGCTCTGACATTTCAGCGAGTCCACATTAGGCACACCCATAGAGCATTCTCCTTTGAGCTGGATGGGAAAGAGTCATAGCCAAGCCTAGAGGTAGAGGAAAGCCAGTCAAAGGGATTGAGTCTCTTATAAGCTAGTTAGCTGTTAGGATTCAGTTACTTATGCTGATGTAATAGGGCAATTGTAAGTTGATACTGAGGTCTCTCCGTGACCCATACACTGGCTCTTGTTCTCATATTAGGCTACCTAATATATACTAACTCGTATATAGTGTAACGATAGACTAACTAATACACAACTAAAATGGACTGAACTCAATAGAGGAGTGTATTAGTGTTGTGGATCACCATTTAAGGCTTTTTGCATTTTCAGTATATCCCCGTAGGAGGGGATTTCTTATCTTTCCTTTTATCTAAATCTGTGACTGTCTAGTTTGTTTGCTTCACTTAGTTCCTACTACACATTCACACACTCATTGGAACAACTGGGGTCAGTGGTGAAACGATGCAAAGCAAGTCTCGTAACAAGCTACCACTGCTCCAGGGCTGTGTGTGTGTGTGTGTGTGTACGTGTACGAGTGTGTGTCAGTACAAGAGTGTCTCCTAGGCTCATAGCTGATACTGCATCTCGATGGCGTGAAACAGCTTGACAGGGCCAGCATCTCCTCAAGGCTGAACATCACCCCTTTTCCCCTGTCATAACTCTGACTCCGGGGTTCTTGCTTTTGTGTGTGTGTGTGTGTACATACACACTTCACACGCTGGTCTGGAGGGCAACTCGGATCTTAGTTAGGTCATAAGCGTTCATAGATTCAGTCATATGCCACTGAAGGGTCTATCATTTTAATATAGGAGTGACAGAAACCCACAGTCGGAATTTTGACTTTGGTGCATTTTTTTTTTTTTCTAATGGCACCAGCCTAATAGGAACCAGAGTTTGTGTAGTGATATCAGGGTTTTGGGCACTTTTTCTTGCTTTGACCCCTTAGACATGTCCTGTATGTCTTGCACTTTTTCAGTGGAAGTTAAACTACAGTGAAGTATTGTAGAAATAACCTCTGTATTGAAAAAGCATACAAAGTAAGCTAAATGCCAACATGCAGTGTAAATGTAGTATATGTCATGAGATATATGTATTTGCATCACTATTATGGCATAGAGGCAAGATAAATTCATAATGAATGGAATTGTTGCACTACATTATATTATATATTAACATATATTTCCCAAACCGTTACTTCCAATTTTTAATGATAAATTATGGCATTGGTTTTATTAACATAATCTTAAAAAAAAGTCAGTACACTAGTTGGCATATCAGTAAAATGTTCAGTGATGTTTATAAGCATTCCCTTTGTTTTCTTCAGTATTTGCATACATCATCTGTTCATATTGACAAAATCCTGATTAAACTTTTTTCTGTTTTTGTTCCCAGAATCTAGGCAAGATATTTTCCTTGGTTTAAAGCTGCAGGAGCCAATAATGCATGAAAAATGCCAGTATACACACCTGCCATCTGCACCTCTCTCCTCTTAGACCAAAACAAAATATTAAATTGAAATATGGATATAGATGAGGACCATCTTCCACATTTTCATGTCGAGCCACAGAGTAGAGTGTTACAGTCACATGTTTAGCCTTGTACAAGTCTTAAAACAACTGTGATTGTCCAAACCCTGCATCATGGGGGAGATGTTTCACAAAGGTGGGTATAGTTCTGGTTTCCTCTTAGACTGCTTGTAATGCTGAAATGTAATTATGGATTATTTACCCAAAGAACCATCAAGAACAGCAGTTTTAGTTGTGCAAAACTTTGTGTAAAAATTCAACATGCTGCCTTAATAAGTAAATGTTAGGGTTATTGCAGATTAAGGATGAGAAGTGAGTGGATTGTTCAGTTGAGATTCACCTTTTCAGAAATTGATTCATCTTAGTGGATGAAAAAATCAAACCAAAGCAATTTTTTTTTCCTTGGAAAAATTGTCCTCAGCGTACATAGATGGTGTGTCTGCTATGAAAAAGATATGCAATACTTTTTTCTATGACAGCTTGAACTCAACAGGTACAATTTCTCTGAAAAGTTATACCCCCCCAAATCCTCCAATTCAAGTTATGCTTCTTAATTTTGCTAATATTACATTCCTCCAATTAAGTCCGGCTGTCACGTCCAATGGATTGAGCTTTTATTTCATAGCAAGCTATCTCAGCGTTGCTATTGAAAGAGGGATAATACAGTTGTGTTTTTGTTGAGGATACTAATGCAGACTGCTTTATGGCAGCTTGTACGTGCTTCGTATTTGTTGCTTATGTTTGTTTGTATCAATAGATCTGCGATTGTGCCTGTGTATGTGCAAGATGGGTAAATTCTATTTGGTATGCCCAGCCACCGATATGTAGAACAACAGTGCTAGGCTTCTATTGTCTTGTGTTGCTCTATAGGGGTTAGCTGGCACTGCATATGAACAGATGTGTTTCAAATCATTGTTGTTATTTACCAGTGATAGGCTAGAGCTCAAGAAAATGTCCCCCTGTTCTGATTTATTCATTTGGACAGTGGATTTATGCAGAGATGCTCAAAACCTGAATCTTTTCAGCACGGAACGACAGGCAGATTTATTATTCATGAAAGCTAATGCATTGTTTCTGTTGCTTTATATCTCTTTTTTTTGTTCTCTCATCCTGCTTTTTTCCCTTCTCCCCCTTCCTCTGCACTGAAATCTCTCAGGCACAGGTTGGCAGTTAAATGTCTGTGTTGAAATGAGAAGTTTGAAAGACGAAGCGATATGTTATG
>JAPQRP010000019.1:11731124-11751652 GCA_037367295.1 Apogon hyalosoma | reverse complement strand
GCTCTGTGAGCCCTACAGAATGGCGCTTTAAATGTTAAATGGGGGTTGAAGCCTGCCTGAACTAATTTGTAGGGCTTTGCACCGTGTTGACATTTAAATGTGATAAGAATAGCAAACTGTACCGCCGACCTATTTTGAAGATGCTTTCGGAATACATTCACATCAGCTGCGGCCTATAATTAATAAAAAAAGACAGGCCTCCCTCGCTCCAGATTTGATTATAATACAACCTTATAAACACACCAGGGATAGATGAGAGAAGACAAAAAAGAAGAAGAAGAACAAGGGGAGGGAAGAAAAGAGAAGAATAACAGGAATAAAAACAAGAGAAATGATGGGGGCAGGAATTAAGAGGGAGGTGGATTGCGCACACCTGGTCTTTGAGGCAGATTGCGTTGGCTGGCTGCTGTGCTATCACATTACTCTGATCCTGCCTCTCTTGTTTGTCAGAGAATTGAGGAGAGAGCGAGAGACACAGAGGGAGACACGGAGAGAGAGAGAGAGAGAGCGGGTGGCGGCGGTGGAAGGTGGGGTGGGGGTCTGCGAAATCAGCATGCAAATAACACCACATTGTTAACTTAATCAGATGCAGGGGGAGAAAATATGGAGAGGGATGGGAGGAGTGTGGCGGGGGTGAGTGGAGAGGGGATGGGGGGTGGTGGTGGTGGTGGTGGTGAGGTGAGGTTGGGTGGGGTGGGGTGGGGGGTTGCCAAGGAGGTGAGGCAGAAAGGGAAAGGGGTTTGCATAGATGGAGACGGCAGAGGGCACACAGATTATAACCACCCACACCCCAGCCCCAACCTCCCACCACTGCCCACATCCAACACCCTGGGGCTGCTCTGGACCTCATGGAGGAGACGCTGCATGTGTGTGTGTGTGCGTGTGTGTGTGTGTCAGTGTGTGGAGAGGGAGTGAGGGAGAAATTTGAGGGAAATTGATGCAGTCTCTTCAGCGCTCCATCAAGTGGCAGGCATATGCAGTTAGCAGCCGGCTAGGAAGCTAGCTCGTCTTGGCTGATCCGCCGGTGTCAGACATTTTCATAATGCTACTGTAAATGTCAAGATATTTCTGTCATAAACAATGAAAGTTGCAAAGTCCAAGCAACCCTTAGCAACTGCTTGGACCTGAATGACAGCAGTTGTGCCTCTTATAAATAAAAATACACTCCTCCCTAAAGGCTGTAGCTGGATTGTTTGGGATTTTTAACATCTATTGTCCATACCGAGGTCAAAACTAAAAGGTGACTGCTGGTTTGCAGTCTGGCTGCTTATCAGATTCAGCTGAAAATTTTACGATATACCTTAAATCCCACTTTTATATAATGACATTTTTACGATAACAGTTTTGGCCTGGTATATGTGTGTGATCTGAAATGTTTGCAGAGTTTTATCATTTATAGAGACTAACTTTATACAAAACCTGACATTCTGGTGACAAATAATTTTGGTTTTATTGTTACTGTTTTAATTATTATTTTGGGTGTTTATTGTCATTTCTTCTCTGTTTTTTTTTTTTTTTTACTTTATTGTCACTTTATTGCTCTTATTCATTCTCTTCTATTTCTTTCATAGTTCTTACAATACAATGTTTTATTCTACTGTCTTCCTTATTGTATTGAGCACTTTGTAACCTTGAAAAGTACTTCAGCATGGAAACCACATGTATTATAATTTTACCACAGATTTTTGATGTGCATTACACTGTTGCCCATAAAGTTGGAATACTTTTGTTTTCAGACATATTCCTCTTTTATTCCTATATATACACATCAGCAAGCACCTTTGACTTGGTGCAATAATTACATACCGAGTCCCAGTTACACTTTATCTATCAAGAATAAATCTCATTGTCACAATCATTTCATGAGAAGAGGGAATTGTATTTTATTCCAACTTTATGGGCAACAGTGTATTTTAAGCTCTAAGTCAAGTAGAGCAGTGTACAGGGCCAGGGAACCTTTGATGTAGCCTTTAAGTTTCTATAAGGTGTGTGTGTGTGTGAATGTCTCAAGGGGGAAGTTCGTACACTGTACTACAGAGAGGTCATTTTTCATTATAAACATCCACTGCTTTAATGAACTTAGCTTCACTGCCCGAAGATACACACATGATGTGCTAAAAAGTGTGTGTGCTGTGTCTTTTTAATGAGTTGTGCGCACTGTAGCCTTTGTTGTGTAAGATAAGTCAGTGATGATGCTGAAGGTCAGGGAGGGCAGAGAAGAATGAGAGAAATGCAGTGTTGGCCCGGACGGAGCTCTGAACTGAAGCTCTGGTGTAGACAGATGCAAGGGATCCTGGGATACTGCCAGAGCATACCTCCAAAGACTGACACACACACACACACTCTCACACAGAGACACACATATTAGCGCTGCAGCACCTTTATTGACTATTGACTGCATTAAATGAACGTAAAATTTCACATAAATCTAATTCTGGCTGGACGCTTCGCGGATGGCGCTGGCAGGCGTTGCTCACTTTTAGGACTCGTCGTCTAAGTCGACAAAATGTTCATAGATTCTCAGAGGCGCGTTCGCAATAAGATTGTGAACAGACTTGATTTCTCTCTCCCTTTTTCACACCTTTTGCACAGGTGTGTTGGTATCACACAGACAATATGTGCCTCTGGACACATATGTGTGTGTTATAGTGTGTTTTGTAGTCCGGTTCACAGAAAGGCCTGCAGGGAAAAAAAGAAAAAAAAGCTCCTCTGAGGTTTCACCCAACTTCTCCTTTCCTGCTTTAATCACGGCTGCCTTTTCGTTGAGGCGTTGGCATCGATGCAAACGTTCCCTCGCTGGCATGTCTCTCCCTCTTTCAGTCATTTGCTCTCTTAATTCATCTTTCATTTCTTTTATTTCCTCCTGTAAACCTTTTTCATCCCCCCCTACCTCCTCCAACAAACCCCATCTCTGATCTTAAGAGCAGTCGCCACAGTGTTTTTCTGATAAAGTCTGATAGATAAACATGCTCTCTTATGTCCCTGAGGCCCTCCACCCTCTCTCCCAAGAGCACACCCCTCTAAAGCACTTCCTCTGCCACAATTAGTCTGTAATAAATACACCCTGGCCTTAAAGTAGATAATGCTTTCTCACTCGTTCTCTCTCTGATTCTTCCCTTTTATATTAAGTGCCACATTAGCTTGCTGTACATATCTGACTTTGAACCGAAAATGGTAGTGAAAGAAGAGTGTGCTGATTTTTTCCCTCTCTTTCTTCATCCCCAGTCATGCTAAAAGCGCGTGAGAACAATAGCAGTTATAAGGCCACTAAGAGATATTGTAACATATGCAGAGAATCGCAAGCATTTCCACTCAAGTCTCAGCTTCCTGATGGCTTTGATAAGATTAGTTTGCTTTCTTAAACAGGAAGTGTGCTGCTTAAAGAAAGAAAAAAAAGAAAAAGAACAAGAAAGACACAGCATGGTTGCATAATAAGTTTAACTACTTCTCAGAGAGCTAAAGTTCCCTTCAAACTCCTCAGATTAGCTAAGAAGAAGAGATGCAGAAAGTGGGAGAGATAGAAAGGGGGAGTTTATCAAAGTGATGGAATAAAGAGAGATTTAACACGGTCATATTAAAAAGACATGCAGCAGTTTCAATATTTAAAAATCCCATTTGCTTCGACAGAAGTGCTTTTTCATTCAAGAGCATATGGCAGCAGTACCTGTATCCAGCTTCTCTCTTATCTCCCTCAAAGACAAAGAGGAAGACGGAGTAAAGGGGGCAGAAAAGGAAGCTGAAGAAAAAGAGATACTTTCAAACAGACATTCAGACATTGAAGAATCATTCAATTATCGGCAGCGTGATGTAAAATAATTACCTGACTCGCTTCCTGTAATGAGTGCTGCTAATTAGCCATAGACTTTTGTTTTAGTTGAAAAAAGAAAGAGAAAGTCCCAAACTCCCAACAGAAGAGGAGCTGTGAAAAGATACAGTATGTCATATGTTGAGGTATAGCACCCCTTCCACACATACACACAAAACACAGCACACGCACACCAACATGTACTGTGACTCTACTATAAGCTCACTTGGCTTGAAGGCACAATTTTCTTCCCAATGTATGCACACACAGCTCTCGGTAAATAGTCGAGAGTGCAAAAAAGATCCTTCTTCTCTTAATTAGCTGTGTAACAATTAAAGTCTCCTTTTAGTAAATTGAACCTTTGTCTCCCTTGCCTCCCTAGTTTGATTTCAGCACCTGTCACAACAACCCCTCCTTTTACCGCCACCTCCACCGCTGCCATACACCCACCACTATTACCTCCACCTACCCCCCCTCGACTGTAGTCATTATGCAAAACTCTACCAGAACGGGCCCAGCATGAGCGGAAGAAAACAGCAATTATTTCTGATATTCTGCTATTTAGGCCGTATTGACATTCAGTTACTTTCTCTTTCTGTCTGTTTGTCTCGTTCTTACTGCCACCACCTGAGTGAGATTGAACTCGACTTTGTTTTAGCCTCAATCTTGCTTATCATCGCTGCTGTCACTCTGCGAGAGGCATGCAGGTTTCTGTGTGTATGCTTGCAGTGTTCAGTCGCAGCGCTCAGGATGACCAGTGATGTAAGCTGTGGCAGATACACTGTGGGCATTGTCCTTCTGGCCTCTTTCTTTCTGCAGGCTAACCATGCGTGATTGCTCTAGACTGCTGTGTTTGTTGCCTAACACACTTTTGTACCACACATTGTTGTGTCCTGGATTTCTAATTGTAATTTGACAGGAAGAACAGCTCAAAGGAGACAAAACCACATAGGTACGTTACAAAACTAAAGTGTCACAAGTTGAACCGAAGCTGCAGGCCTAATTGTCTGAGGTTTTAGAAATCTATTTGCATGGATCCAGTAAATAAACTTTAACCATTAATAGAACCTTGATAGTCAAAGAGGAGCAGCAAACTTCGGGTTGCGCAAATATATTTCAAATGAAACTCTTAAAAAAAGAAACAGTGAAACATTTCAAGTCTTCCTGTGGTGATTGATCTCCCTCTTCACTGCACGTGTTAATGCATCAACTTCTATGTAACTTACACTTTTGTATCACATGTGTTCTTATATCAGGAAGCTGTTCTGTTAACCTTAATACACATGCAAACACATTTGGTTAGAGTCCACTTCAAAATGTTTCCCCCCTTCAGCATTTAACTGTCGTGTTTAACTTTATTTGCGGTTTGTATAAATTGTCTTTTCATGTAATATTAATTTAAGGTTTTATTATTTTTTATTTAGCTTTTTTAAAGTTGAGTTGAACTGATGATTTTGCAGGTTTTATGTGGCATTTATGTATTTACTTTGCTACACCGACACCCATCATTTCTTAAAAAAAGAAAAAAAAAACAGAATATCAGTCAACTGATGGACATGACACATGAGTGTAATCCTAACATCAGCACTAGTTCGGTAAGAACAGCAGTGACAATAGAAAAGGCTGCGGTAGTTGCTTTATTAATGTAGGGATGATGCTGTGTGTAAGTGTGCGATGAGCCACGTTCACTATCATTATCATGTCAACTGCTATCATTGTTATTTATTTTTTACTCTCGCCCCAGTCACTGTACTTCACTAAACAGAGACTGCTTAACAAATGCTTGGCACTATTAATCCTGTGTCCATTGCTCTGCTTTATTTGCTGCTGCAGGGGTCTGTCCATGCCGCTGCGACCGCTATTGTAGCACACTCAGGAGGGGAGAGGTGCTCACAGATGTACATGCAGACACACACACACACACACACAAACACGCACACACACACACATAGACAGAGACATCTGCAGGTCATCATCATCATAGTGGGAATAATACCAGGGATGGTTATCATAAAGGGAAGCTTTGAGCTCCCGGCCGTCTTGGGAAGATGATTTGGCTGGCCCGGAACAATGAACTGTGGGAATCCGCTTGTCCTGCATTGATCTTCTTCCCATGGCATCCCCTGCAAAGCTGTCAGAGCGACGGACGGATAAAAAGACCCACAACATTTTTCTTTCCCTCTCTCCCACTCCCTCACGGTGTCTTTCTTTTCTTTCTGTCAGGAGGGCTCCCACTGATCAGCAGGGATGAGCTGAAAGTTGAACTACCTGTTGACAGGACCTCTTAAACAGCCCTCAATGACATATTGTGCACAAGAAAGAGGGAGAGGCAGAGAGTCCTGTTCATTCATATTTGTCACTGATCTATTGAGATGGTGCTTTCATCAAATTCTTCTTATTCTCTCTGCTTTAAAGAAGAGCAGGGATTATTCATAAGGTTGAAATTCTTTATAGAAAGACAAAAATAGGCATTTTTTTCTTTTCTGTATCAATCATGTGTGAATGCCTGTTTTTGTCTTTAGAATGTTTTAAGAAGTGTGTTCTTAAAATTGGTCCATAAGAATATGGGATAAAGAGACATAAATATACCTTAAGTGACCAACCCCTTGCATTATGGGGTCTCTTATTCTGAAAACATCTGCCTAAAGTTTCTCTTTTGGAAAAGGGGAAGTCGAGAATAAATTCCACTAAATGTATGTTTTTTTTCTTCCAGCTCCAATACAAAATCTCTGTTTGTTTGCCAACATTTGGAAGAAAAATTCCAGCCAGATAAGTCTTATTGTAGCCCATATCTGCAGTTCAATCCCCCCCCTTTTAAAATAGAACAATCCATATTTGAAGCTTCATTTCTTTTTGATAGTGCAGAGTTATGAGTTTTGATCAAGAGGCTCTAGGCATGGGATGGAGTTAGGATTGAGTCTGGCAGGGGTTGTGTGACTGTCTTCCATGTGCAGTTCAGAGTGTTTTCGCCTCATTACAGAAAGTAATAATGCAGTGAAGTCAAAGAGCGAGAGAGGAAGGAAAACAAGGCAGCTTTTTTTATTGGATTAATTAGACGCCTTGCAAAGACCACCTGCAATAGAAACAAAACACAAGCCAGAGAGAAACTCATATCTTGGTCTGTTCTACCTACCAAAGCACTAACTAAACCAACTTTACCTGCAGGTAATTGATCTTTGAAATGACGAGGTAGCTGTTTTTGTACTTTGAAAACACACTCATTGCTTTTGATAGGTGCTCAGTGTCCCTGCTGGTAGTGTAATCGCTAAATATTTAGCATTCAACTCTCAGTGCAAGTAACATATGGTAAATACCCACATTGTCCCTTCCAACATCAGTTTGTTGCTGCTACACCCCCTTTCATCTCAATAATGATTTGGTGCAAATATGATGGAATTCAGCACATTGTGAATGATTGATTTGTTTAATGCAATGAATTTGTTCATTAGGACTTAATGAGGTATTGCATTGTGATTAGTCGATGAGTTTTGTGTCGATACATGCCAAAATAACAAAGTAAAGTCCAACTAATGGCTTTTCGATCCTTTGGTTCCCCATTCTTGTCTTAAATGTCACAGAAGAGTTTTATGACAAAACTCAACTGACAACAGGCCTGATGTACAGTAGATGCCAGACATTTAAATGGCTTCTTTCAGTATGAATATATTAGAGGTAGGAAACCCAAATATTGAAACTGTCTTTCATGAACTTTAATAATTTATATGGTTACAATTAGAGGGGAGCACATATAAATCCCTTATGCATTTATGATGCATGCTAATATTGATAAGACAGAAATGAACTGAGCACATTCAAATGCTGACTGAAATACACTTCCATTGTGTTACAGATACCACTTATAATTAAGCTGAGGCTTGAAGAGAAAAAGAACGGCGAGGAAAATACATTAAGAGAAACTGAGTGAAATCACTTTTCTGTGTGTGTATGCATGATTTGGTGTTTATGGGTGCACGTGGTGCTTTGCTGAATATTAAACCACAAACTATAAAGACAACAACTGAACCTTCGTGAGAAAATGCTAAAGGAAGTCTTTGTGGTTTTAGAGGTATCAGAGGAGCCAATAGTTTTAATGAGGCAGCAATGCTGTACATGCCAGGAAATGATAAGGTTATACAGGTTAGAATAACGGCAGCTAGATACAGTACCAGTATAGCGCTAGAAAGGTACATGTGTTGTTCATAACAGAGTTTAGAAATCGACGAAGCTATGACAGAGACAGTGAGATGTAATGAGGACAAAGTGACACAGGGTGTTTTCACAATACTGGTAAGACAAACCTGAGGCTTTTACCTACACTACCTTTACATTACTGCGCATGTTTGTTTTCTTATGTCCATGAAACTTGTAGCAGTAACTGTCAAGATGATGCAAGAATATAAAGAGTTGTTGACAGGATTTCTGTGGACCGCTATTTGATAGTTGCAACACACCCACTGTGTCTTTTAGAGGGCATTCGCATATTGAATTGTTGTCTGTAGTCAAAGGGTTGTGTTTGAGTGTGAGTCTTTGCCTGTGTGTGTGTGTACGTCTACTTGTACACCACCCTCGAATTCCCTCGCATGTGTGTGTTGATATGAGCAGAGGGGGGATGTCACATAAGAAATGTCCTTTTTAATCAGGGGAAAAAATATAAAATGACTCGGGAGCAAGGCGAGCATATTAATGTGCCTCATTTGCATACGCTCGTCAGCCAGGATACGTTTATAAAAAACACAAACTGGATTCGTCAGTTCATTTCACATTATTCCATTGTCTATCTGCCTTTGTTATATGTTAAAGATAAAGGCAGAAATCAAATTGAAGAAAAGGGCAAGCTGCTATCTCCCTAAATGAGCAACAGCTCATCAGCCTAGTTTAAATCACAGATTTCTATTCCAAAAGGCAGCCGCCTCTGTAAAAAGGGCCCATTCAAATAAGGTCTTCTCCGATATAGGCACGCCTGGTGATGGAAGCTGGGGTGTCACATAAATACAATTTAAAACCTCAAGTCATTTTAAGCAGTCTAACAAAGTTTTATCTTTCCTTGCTATTCTCTCCCAATATTATTCCCACAATAAATGTACACATATACAGTGTGTATATAGTTTTTCATTCAAGAATAAAGTTTTTACTATTAGGCTTTTAAATTTTTTTATTTCCTGGAGGAGCACTGCATTATTCAAGTCACATGAGAATATGGTCATAAGATCTGTCACAAATTTAAGTAGGCTTTGACAAAAGCATGTCTAACTGTTACACATAAGCCCACAGAACATAGGATGGCCATTATATTCTGGATGAATTCAGTAGAATTGCTTTATGATACTAGTGGGGACAAATAAGGCGAATTCAAAGGGCAACCCACAAGTGTCACATTCCTTTAAACAGAAGTGGAAGCTAGTTACAGTGTCTAATTCATGTCCGCGAGATAAGAATCCTCCATCAACAGTGTGTTGGAGGGGGCAGTGGCTAAAAGAACAGGCACCCCTTATGTCTACTAACCTCCTACTGATGGGAGAGAGAGGGAAAAAAAGAGAGAAAAATTTCCAATGAACGTGAAAACAAATGAACTAGGCACAATGTGCTTTAGAAACAAAGTGTAGGTGGAGGGAGAGGAAGATAAACATGGAGAGAGAAAGAGAAAGACAAGCTCTGGCAACACCTCAGTTGCCCTTCATGCTTGTAAAACGTGCACTGGACATATGTGCGCATACAGTATTATTATTGTAATGTGGGTGTGCCCAGATGCTACCACAGTACATCCATAAGTTCCTTAAAATGGTTCCACTGTCTCTTAAAAGTGAACTCACCTAATGCCAGTGCTTTACACTGCCTTTCTATGAAAGGATTTTTTGATGATTATAATCATGCGTTAAAGCACAGTGGCTGCCACTGTTACCAGGCAGCATACTAATCAGCTTAATGAGATATTATACAATATTTTGTTGACCAAAGCAGAACTGTGGTTATTGTTTCTGAGGGTTTGACCCCTGCCAGCAGCCAGAGGAAGTGTGCAGATAGATGTTTACCTCTCCATCTGGAGAGCAGATGGATCTGCATTAAAGCTGATGTTATTCTTTTTTATTATTTACTCACTGATGTTGCACATATGAAAGAAAACACTTTCATTTATAGTACATACCATTCTGTATAAACCATGGTGTCGTTTGATAGCAAAAGAGTAACTAGGACCACAACATCCTTTTGTGCCATGCAGTAAGTAATAGAACAAATACAACAAACAAAGTAACAGCTACTTGCTTATTCCTTACAGACTTGAATGTTTTTTCTGCTAGACTTTTTTTTTTCAGTTGTGTATAGACTTTGGATGCATCTTGAATCCTTTCAACACAGCCAACTGTTGTTTTCTTTGTCCTGGAAAATGTAAAAGAGTTAGGTAGAGGGAAGAAGACAGAGAGGGAGTTGGGGAGCAGAGGGAGAGCAAAGTGATTCACATCAAATGTTGTGTGGCTCTTTAATGGAATATTGCGCCATTACAAGTGTCATGGCACCAAGATAAGAGCGTTATGTTTACTGGAGTAACCCCTTGGTTTTAAGTGCTATTGTTAATATCATAATTGTAGTATTGCAGTGGCTTCCCGACAATGCTGTTGCTCCGTTTCATTAAGGCGTGTAATTGGAGGAATTCTGATAGGATGGGCACAAGTAGCTTAATTATACACTGCTCACAGTGTTTACAGAGTAATTATTCCATCCAAAATAGTGCTACATGTTTGAAAAACTTCTGAGGAGTCGCAGCATTTCTCCAGACCCTCTGTGCTGTCAATTTATGTAGTATTCAGTGAATCTGAGAGTATATTTTAATTTCCTTTGCTGGGCAACACAACACAGGTGCTGTTTCCCCCACTGAAGTAGTAGCACATTAGTTGTCAATGTGTGACCGAGTGGTATTCTATTTGCAACAGGGAAAACATAATGTACGGAAGCACTCGTCATGACATATACTATCCCTGTTTTTAAGTTTTTTTGTGACTGTTACAATCCTTCAATGTTTTAATCAATTTTTCTTGTTGTGTTTGTGTGATTGGTTTTACAGGATGGAGGACTCTAGTTTGTGCCTTGGTGTGTCGTCAGCGGTGCCTGATGCTGATGCCCATCTGAGCAGTGCAGTGCTAAATGGCCGCTACCCTATCAGTCAAAAGCTTCACCAGCTTACTGCCCAGCTAGGACACGCCTTTCCTGACCTACACCACCCTCAACCAATCCCTGAAGAGAAGGCAGCCACACCTTTAGATGAGAAGACCCACCACGCAGCCCTGGCCAGTCAACCTATTAGCAGTCAGATGGCACTGTTAGCCAATCAGCTTAACCGAGACATTGATGCCGGAGCACTAAGTGGGTTGAATGGTCGTGTTGACCTGCAGCAGTTTCTAAATGGCCAAAATCTAGGCATCATGTCCCAGATGAATGATATTGAAGATGATGCCCGCAAGAACAGGAAGTATCCATGTCCACTGTGTGGCAAGCGCTTTCGTTTTAACAGCATACTTTCGCTGCATATGCGCACTCATACAGGAGAAAAGCCCTTCAAATGTCCCTATTGTGACCATCGAGCAGCTCAAAAGGGCAATCTAAAGATCCATCTCCGCACCCACAAGTTGGGGAACCTAGGTAAGGGCCGTGGCCGTGTCCGAGAAGAGAACAGGCTGCTGCATGAGCTAGAGGAGAGGGCCATCCTTAGGGACAAGCAGATGAGAGGGAGTGGAAGTATACTCCAGACAACTCCAACACCCCATCTGGGCCTCAACAGCAGCACTAACACCCATCAGCCGCAACTAGGCTCAGCCTGTGGCCTTCTTCCCCCATCAGGCCTTGGCACTCCAGAAACAATTTCCCAGCCTTCTTCTTCACCCAAGCCGGCTGGCACCCAAGATGAAGCATCCCTCAACCCGACCACAGGTTTCCGTTGCACCTTCTGCAAAGGGAAGTTCAAGAAGCGTGAAGAGCTTGACCGCCACATTCGCATTCTCCACAAGCCCTACAAATGTACTCTCTGTGAGTTTGCCGCCTCTCATGAGGAAGATCTGATAAGTCATGTGGAGAAAGCCCACATCACAGCTGAGACTACACAGGGGCAGGGTGGTACTGGTGCTGGTGGCACTCAGATGGCCACTGAGTTCCGTTGTGATGTGTGTGGACAAGTGTTCAGCCAAGCCTGGTTCCTCAAGGGCCACATGCGCAAGCACAAGGACTCATTTGAACACTGCTGCCAAATCTGTGGCCGCCGCTTCAAGGAACCCTGGTTTCTCAAGAACCATATGAAAGTGCATCTCAATAAGCTTGCAATCAAGAGCAAGCCCCCTCAGCCCAGTGAGCAGGACATGGCTTCCGTTAACAGCATGAGCAACCTAGCCCAGGAAGCTCATGCCAACCTTTATTCACGTTATATCTCCTGTCTACAGGGAGGCTTTCTTTCCCCAGACAAGCAGGGCCTCAGTGAGCAGCACCAAATGCTGGCCAAAGCAGGGATAGCCATGAAGGAGAAGGAGATGTTAGGTAAGCTGCTTGGGCCAATGGCAGCCGGCATGGGCCATGGGCTAGGAGAGAATGAGAAGCGCTCACTCCTGGGTTGTCTCAACCTTGTACCTCCACTCAAGTCAAGCTGTATGGAGCGCCTCCAGGCAGCTGCAAAAGTGGCAGAAATGGATTCCCTCAATAGCTATCAAGCCTGGCAGATAATGGCTCGTGGCATGGCTATGGACAGAGCGTTCATGCCAAAGGAGCAACACCAGCACCACATACCAACTGGCCAGGAAGATGAGATGGGTGGTGCTTTAGCAGGGGCTATGGCATCCTTCTCAAAAGAGAAACAAGATTACTCCTTGATTGCTTCCACTGACAGCTCCAAACAAAAGCAGCTTTCTGAGGCCTTGCAGGGATCCAAGGTTGCAAGTGGAGCCCTTATGTCAATGAAAGAAGATGGAAGAGGCTTTGATAGCCACCGTGACTTAATTTCGCACCATGGAGGTGGTGACACTCCTGGAGGCCTGGCTGGCTTAGGAAGTCCCAACATTGATTATGGCCTTTCCAACCTCAAAGAGAAACCCTCAGAGTGCCCAGACTGTGGCCGGGTCTTCAGAACCTACCATCAAATGGTTGTCCACTCTCGCATCCATGGCAAAGACAGGAGAGGCATGGAGGAAGCACTCCAACAACAAGGTCTTGATGAGCGACGCGGATCAGCCAGTGACCCTGAGTCCCAGTCCATCAGCCGCTCCACCACCCCAGGGTCATCCAATGTGACAGAGGAGAGCGGAGCTGGAGGTGGACACTCCCAGACAGGCAGCGTCCAAGATGACAGCCCACATCCCTCCTCACCATCTTCAGGTAAGGGAAAAAAAAAAAAAAATTAATGATATCCACTTTTTTTTTTGGTCAGTCCATGGATGCATTTAACTTTCATGTTTGTACACATTTGGGTATTATATTCCATTCTTTGATTTAATATTACTGACCTATATAGGTATACCAATGTATTAAATGTGTCTATTCAAAGGGAAATTAAAATAAGCACCAGAGTATCCACCTAATAATCAGAACCATACATTCTTTATATATCTTAGATGTCTAATGTTGTTTTCCAATAGCCGTCACATACCATCACAGGCCAGTTGGTGTATGTAGGACACTTTGCTCTTATGCACCCCCAGCCATTCAGAATTTTATTGAATTACAGTTTATTCATTACGCATATTATGTCTAATATTCAGATAAGTACATGCACATACTGGTTCAGTTCATGTAGTGTAACTTGGAAATAGCAACAGTTGACCCTTACAATTTAGTTCAGCTATGCTGTGCTGTCTCTACCACTCACATTAAGGTGAAGAGAAAACTCAAGAGAGCAGACCTGCTTTACCATTGCATCTACTTGCAGGTTAGCAGCCTAGATCCCTGCGGAACATGAGTAAAGACTGGGAGCACAGGGACGAACTCATTTTAACCACAGTGATTAATAAATGTCTTTAATAAACACGTTGGAGACAGCCATACCCCCTCCCTTCTCCCTACCCAGCAAACACAGGCCGGCCGGGGCTAGATAAGTGTATGTTTAGTGGGATTAAGGGAGGCTCGTTGCTAATGATTACACAAGTTTTTAAAGGTAACTTTCGCTTGCTCCTCAGGGCACTATGCTGGCGTTAAGAAGCGCGAGCGGTAATTAGGTCACGACTATGCGATAATCAGTCGGTTTAAGCTAAACAAGACACTAATTAAAGATATACATATAAAGCAGGTCAAAAAAATGGTGAACTTCATTTGCAAAAGCGGGGATGTGCTTTTAAGTCTTTTGAGAAAAAAATATAAATAAATATAAATATAAATCAGAGTGGCTTAGCTTAAGGCTGTAAGCAACTTAATTCCACCAGTGGAGACGAAATTGTTTATTTATTCACAGAGGCATGAAGTCCTTATCATGCCCGTGTAGTGTGATGGGTTTGAACATGGGACAGGCTATGTTTATTTTAATCTAAGAAATAATAACAGACAACCCCCCACCCCAATTAGGAATTAATGAAAATGAGAACGAGATAAAAACCTATTTTCTTTATAGAGACTATTAAACATAACACTTTCTCAACAGGGTGGGGGTGTAGCGGATGTAATTATCTTCTGAATTTTAATGCTGGAAGTTTCGCTCTCCCTCTCTCTCCCTCTCTCTCTGTCTCTTTCTCTCTGTCTCTTTCTCTCTCTTTTTCTGTCTGTCTCTTTTGACTCAAGCTCTTTGAATCTGATGAGTACAGCTTGTGGCGTTTCAACAACTTCAGAAGTACCGTATTAAAATGTACGATATACCAAAAAAAAATTAAGCTGGTTAAAATAATCATTGACAAATACAACCAGTAATTTTAAGACCAAATGTTAACAAAGTACAAAGAAATGCATTTGATTTAGTTGAGTGCGTAAATCTTCTCCCTTGGGAATCATCTTTTGGGAAGGAGGGTAGGATTAAAGACAAAAATATAGAGAGCAAAAACAAATAAAAATGGTGTATTTGGTAATTTTGTCCAAGAAACCTCCCGGAATGCTTTAATTTCCCCCTTTCTACTGGCTTAATCTAACAGTGTGTTGTACGTCTTAGTCCTCCACACCCTTAGCCTGATTTTCATTCAGACACTAGTGGCACTATGGAGACTCTTCTTCAATATGCCAGTATATATCTAGAAATGCCGTCCTCTATTATTACTGTTATGGCTTTGTGGGTTGCACAGGATGTCAACTTCCTGCTAGACACCATGGCACAGGTGTAAAACTTGATTTTCTAGAGAAAAATGGAATGAAATCATTAGGTATGCGCTGATCTGAAAAAAAAAATAGGTTTCAGTTTTACAAAAAAAAAGTGAGAAGTAAACAGATTTGAAATGGAAAAAAAAAAGTAAAATATGCTTGTTTTGCTACTTCCTGTTTTTTCATCAGAAGTAGCGAAACTTGTATTTCTTCACAACTTACACAATGTGATTCACATTTGGAGCTCAGGGACTCTCAAATTAGAAGCTTTGATGTGTGAGAAAAATGTGTTTGAGTCTCATGTGGAGAAAGGTGTCATACATCTCCTCTGCATGCATGTTTGTTGTGTGTGTGCATGTGTGTGGGTATATGTTTTACAGTATGTGTGCATATCACTCTTCAGTAGTGAACAGGATGTGGCTACTGTACCATTGTCTTTATCTTAATATCTCAGGCAGCCTGTCTGTTACCAAGCATAAAAGATAGGCTTGTAATTTTGCGTATGTGTGCGTTTGTGCACGCACCTGCTGCTGTACCCGAAAGCCTCTGCCCTGCCACCTACCCACAGCAATTTTGAGTTAAACTTGAATTATAGTAATCAACAATAACATCTCAACTGTGAAAGAAGGTCAACTCCGCCGTTTTTGTCTTTGAGACAGCACTTGTTTAAAAGCAATGAGTGAAAAAAGAGAGTAGTGAAGAAGAAAAAGAGCAGAAAAACAAAGGCCTCTGTCAGAGATGTCCTTTACAGACCTTCCTTATTACAACATGGCGCAGCAGCTAACCTTGAGCATGTTTCGTATTCAGTAAAACTCTTTATTTTTTAAAGAAGAAAAAGAAGTAATTATTTTTATGCCCATCATGATTCTTTTTGTTTTGGTTATCCTTGGATCATCTCTTCTTTGGCATTATTGTATTCTGCAAGATATATCAGGCCTCAAATAAGTAAGTAGAAAGAAATCACTATAAAGTTACATTATATATATAGCCTTAAAGAGATGTAGCTATATCTTTAATATGAATTCTCACAATGAAAAGGTCCTCATAATGTGTCATGCTTTGCTTTTTTTTTTTGGCAGCTCTTACATGCAAGTAACACACCATTGAAAATCCTCATTATGCACAATTACATCTATGCTATCAAATTAAACTCAGCTAAATATGAATGTAAAAAGCATACCATAAACAGAAATTCTGTAAGCTTATTATGTAAATCTCATTTGCGAACCAAAAACCTTAAACAGTAAAATAAATAAATAAATAAATAAATAAAATTCAAATAAAAGTTTTAATGGCAGCTAATGCCATGCAATCATTTCCTGCTATAATTATTGGGTTTCATCATTATTATTATTATTATCATTGTTATTTATTTTTTTGTTGGATGCTTTTGTCGCTTTCTCTTGTGTCTCTGTCCTTTACTTTCATTGTTTCTTTACTCACCGCTGACCCTCGTTTACCATGGAAGAAGAAAGCTTAGCGTCCACAGGCTACCTAGCATACGCAAATATCAATTTAACACCATAGATGCCCCTCTATTCTGCTTCTGTTATATACAAAATGTGTAAAAAATAAGCATTTCTACACACATGTAAGGCCTAAAGCAGCATAAATGCTCCTTGTGTACCTCCACAACCTTCCCCCTACCCTTAAACCCCACTCCTACCTCTTCGCTCCTGGTTGTAAAGGACTCTAAATATCCCCCTGGCTCTCTTCTTCTCTTTCTCTCTCTGGAGAATCCCCCATGTCTACATTTTTTAAAAAAGAGGAACAGCGTTTTAACATGGCGGGGATTAGCCTGTATATCCCTGGGTCTTTACTGCGGCTCAAACAAGCAGGCAAAATGCTCACTCCATACAAATTGAAATTGGATTTGCCGACTTGACGCCTTAGGTTATAAAGCGTGGATATTCATCTAATTGCGTCGTTACAATGGGGGTGTAATTACAGATGCGGACAAACTGTTACAGTTGTAATTACTGTGTCATTAAGGCATAAAGTAGAGTTGAACAAGATCCAGAAATTGCACAGGGACAAACGAGGTCTAGCTAACTATTGTCAGCTAATTTTAGTCAATGAACTGTCAACAGGTAATATTTAAATGGATGTCATTAAATGTATGTTGAAGATGGTCAAAATGCATATAAAGATGCAGATGTGGAACCCACGACTGCTACCGTTATACAAAATAATAGTGGAAATGCAGCTGTAATATTTTAGTGTTTAAAATTAACAATAAACTCATAACCGTCCAATTTACCAGACCTAAAGTTAACTGTTGCATCTAATCATGCATGCATGTAATCTGTTTGTGGAGCTACAGGTCTGTTTTCTGCATTTCATAGTTTGGAAAGTTATATTGTGTAATTGTACACAGATAGAATTTTGGATTAGAAAACCCTTGTTCTAAAAGCAGCAGGTTTTAGCTTTGCTTAACCCACCTGAAGGCAAGTTTGTAAGTTAAAAAAATAGACAGTATGCAAACAACATGTTAACCAATCCATGACCAATATAGAGCATAGGAGCATTACAATACAGAAAGATCACAGAACATAACATCTGTGGCCAAAATTGCTTGGAAATTTGGGCGGCGGGTGTGGAAACCCCCTCTAGACTTGATTATATCAGTGAATAAGCATCAAAAACTGAACATGCACATCACACCGCATGTAAATCAGGGGCTTGTCTGAGCACGTGAAACACCAGGATGCTACAATCTGCAATCGCCTCCTTATTGAATAATGAGATACCACTGAAGTCACCCACATATACAGTGCAAGGCTTATGGTTTCTAAGTATGACTGTAGAGCCCCCACACCACAGCCAATACTTTGAAATGAGGCCAGTTTTCTGTGAGTGTGCATGCCGCTGTATATTCTATGTGTGTAAAACTATGTGCATTAAAAAATAATGAATTATGTCTCTCATTTTTCCCCCGTCTCTCCCTTCTGCATAAATTACTTTTTCTTTGTAATTGACATCCGTTCCTCTACTACTTCCCCCCTTGCACTATTCTTCTTTTCTCTATAATCAGAGAACTCACTGGTTACAAAACCTGAGCTTTCTACCCCCCACTCATTTGAAGGAGTCTGGCCTGTCATATCTGTATTTTTTATGTGTCACCAAACTTAAATAGACAGTCATTGTGTTACAGGCACATTCATTCCCCGAGCTGTATTTTTGTACAGTAGGTCAGGACTCTGGTGTCTGGTAAATGATAAAAGTTCTATTCAAACGCACTAATTGTCAGTGTGCTGCGCTGATTGACATGTCTCGGATAAATGCAGACTTAGTATTTTTGTACACGCTTGCACAATATAAAAGGCCAATTTATTTCTCTGTTCTTCTTTCTCTTTTTCCTTGCACTGTTCATTTGATTTCTCTCTTCCTTTCTTGCTCTCTCCCTCTCTCTCCCACCCTGTCTCTCAGACTCAATTTGTAAATATTACCCATGGTGGGAATTAGCCAAGGCTTTTTAGATATTTTAAAATTCCAATTGTATTCCGACGAGTGTGTTTGATCGAGGAAAGGACTGCGAGCTTCGTATTGCTCCTCAGTATTCCTGGGTGGCTATCAGTGGCTAGCCTTGTCCTTATGAAACATTTATCAGTCCGTTTTATGTCTTAATGATCACGTTAGGATTCCCCGCTTGGTTATGAAGCCGGGACAAGAAAAAAATGGACTGTTGAGAGAGTGAAGGAGAGGCGATGAAAAAATGACACAGGCAATCCAGAAGGGAGAGAGTGAGTGGAGTGAGAAAAAGGGGAGAGATGACAGGGCATCACATTCCTCAGTAAACAGCATCGCATTATGCCATCCACTCTTTTCAACTCCAAATCTTTGCCAAAACATAGCTTACCTTTCTCCTGGAACAAGCTTCTTTGGCACACACATATATACACATAGACACACACACACAGACAGACACCCACCTCCCTCTTCTGTCTTCCCCATTTCTGTTTTATGTTTTTATAATTAAAACATAATATTTATCTTTCCATAACAGAAGGCTGCCTTACTCCGTCAGGTAGACTGTTTGCATATTAATATTCTTAATACATCAACAAGCTATCTTCTCCGGTGTCATTGCTAAAACTGAGCAAGAATAGAGAGAGCGAAGGTGACTCACAAATATAACTCCTTACTACAGTTTTGAAATGCAGAAGAAAGTTAACGTGATTGAACATGCAGGAGAGGAAACTCAAAAGGAACGAAGAAAGAAACCCTTAAAAAGGAGAGCAACAGAAAACGAGAGACATAAATTAACATCACAGTCACAACTTTTGGGGGATATCGGAGTGTGTTTTTCTAGTCTCAACCTCAGGATGCACATAGAAATGCACAGATCACGGCTAAGGAAGTGTTTGTTCCGAAGTCTGTCACAACTTCTAAGCAAAAGTCCACACTGGCGAAAAAGTTTCTCTTCTTTTGATTGTTTATGTGTGTGCTTAACAGAGGGTTGGAGGGATGGAGGGGAGGAGGGTGAAGCTGAAAGAGAGAGAATGCCAAGTTCCTTTTCCCAGTCTGGTGACAGCTGTCTGACTCCGTCAATGCAGGATTCCTGTGAAATGAGGCAGGGCTCTCGGTCAGGGAATGCAAATGGGTGGAAGTGGATGGTAGGCGGCTGGGGTCGGACGGCGGGGGGTGTGGAGTGGGTTGATGGTGGAAGGGGGGGCTTTGTTTGAACAAGTTAACTTGGGCATGATTGGGGTTCCTCCTGTGCGTGAAAGAGCAAGAGAATACATTGACCTTTGCCTCATTAAAAATGGAGGGCCAGACATGTGATACCATGACTGAGGAATCTCTTTTTCCCCCCTCATCCTCCCCACTTTTTTTCCCCACTTTCCCTCACTCTCCTCTTCGCTCTCTCCCTCCCTTGCTCGTCATACACTAGTTTTACCGCCCTCCCTCCTCCCCTCTCAATCTCCTCCTCTTAACCCCTTTGACAGGTCACATAAAAAGGCTTTTGTGTCAACATCAGGGTGCTGACATGTGAGCAGAAAGCGACATGAAAAATGTGCTTCTTTCTTAGTTGTAGCTATCTCCACATCACAAAAACGAGAGAGAGAGTATGAGAGAAACAGAGAAGTGAAAAGGGTGAAAAAGTGAGGGAGGAATTAAGTCCAGGGATTAAGATCTCTGAGCTTTCTTTTTTTTCACCCTCTCCCCCTGCCACATTCCAATTGTTCTTAAAATATTTGGCAATGTCAATTAGTAAGTGAGCAGAGCTAGCTGATGAACACAATTTTCCAGGCGACTGAGCACCCTATTGTTGTGGAGCGAACAGCAGATTTCTGAGGTCATTATCATTCCCTGTTAGCCGTGCCCAGCTGCTCTCCTCTTGGCTCCAGCCAAACTCTGCTCTCCTCGTTCCTCCAGCTCTGATACATCTCCTCTCCTCTCCTCTCCTCTCCTCTCCTCTCCTCTCCTTGTTCCCTCTCCTCTCACTCTGCCACACCGTGTTCACCAGTTAAGA
>JAPQRP010000019.1:11719597-11731024 GCA_037367295.1 Apogon hyalosoma | reverse complement strand
TCTCCTCTCCTCTCCTCTCCTCTCCTCTCCTTGTTCCCTCTCCTCTCACTCTGCCACACCGTGTTCACCAGTTAAGAGCTGGTTGATAGCAGGTAGCAACAGGGGGCCTTCAACAAGAGCAGGGATGGGAGGAGCTGGCTGGTAGAAAGAAAGGAAGAGACCGCGAGATGGATATAGTGCAACGTGGGGGGATACAGTAAAGGCAAATGAGTTAGGGGAGGAGGAAGTAAGGGAGGAGAAGGAAAAAATGGAGAAGGGCATTTGGGCAAGCAGGACAGGGGAATGGGCAGACTCAGTTCCGGCAGCGGCTGTACACAAGAGGGAGCATTAAAGAGTAAGAGAGGAAGGAAGGATAATCAGTAAAAGAGATTATCTGATATCGTAGGTTAAATATACACTTAACAGACATCGGCTCTGAGAGCGGAGAACAAAGTGTAGATTTATTCTTGATAAGCGTCACTGTTCATAAACATATTTTGTATAACATCTAATAAACCATACTTGAAGTTTAGCCTAACACTTTCCATTCCAGTCGACCCTTTTGTGCAGTACTTAGCATAAGCTGATGGTTTTGTAATCAGAGCGATTTAAAACACTTTGGCAGGAGTGCAGAGAAAAGATTGTAAAGAGGTCGTTCTTCCAAAGAAAGGCATTATTGTCCTGAGCAACCTCAATTACAAACATCATATACTCTGTGTTAAAAGCCATTTATATTGAAAAGAAATGTGATAAAGCCTCATATTACATATACGCTACACTAAACATAATGCAGATGAGATTTTAGATAAAAACACAAAACACCAAGCTGCTGTTTTATTTTACACTTTTGTTAAAAAGAACAGAGTTCTCTTTCTTTTGTGCAAGCCATTCAGGTATCTGCATCTAAACATCCAAAGGAGTCTTTCGTTTTCTTTTTTTTTTTTTTTTTTAGGAAATGATGAAAGATTGCTTTGAGTCAAGGTACAAAAAGAAAGAAAGAAAAAACAAAACAAAAGGAGTGGTGAAGGAGAAAATCAAAAATCTCTGACTTTTTTGTACTTGCCAGCTGTACATCTTAATGTGTTCCCAGAGGCCTTTTCACCCTCCTCCTCTTCCTCCTCCACCTTAATGCACCCAGAGCAGCAGCACTACCAACACCTCCCACCCATGGGTGCCCTCCCTTCCTGTATCTCTCACACCATAATCTTTCTGACAGAGCATTCGCACATTGTAGAAAGCAAAAAATGATTTTTTACTCCATTTAATATCCTCATTATTAAAAGCCACTTATTAAAAAGTTGTCAGCACTAGTTGAACGCAGTTAAAGGACGATGTAACCAGGGTTTATGAGCAGAATGTCTGAGACCCCTTGTCCAACCTGTAGAAAGTTTGAATAAGTTAACACTGGTTCATGGTTGGTGTGTAGCTCCTTCCAAATGTGTGTGTCTGTGTGTGTTAGAGAGAGAGACAGAGATAGAGAGTAGGAGGAGGAAAAGAGAGAGAGAAGTGAAAAAGGGTGAGCGGCATCAAAGCGTTGCTCTCAGCTGCAGCTGCCAAGCCTCCTCGTCCCCAGTTAGCAGCCATCCAGCTGTCAGGCTGCGCGAAGAGGAAGAGAGGGGGGAAATCTCTCACCAGCCATATGGTCCCCAGTTCTGTCGGAGACACTCCACGCTCCGTGGGCAAATGGCAAACTCATATATCTAATCAACACTCTTAATATCCAGACCTGAGACCAAGGATATTTTCAGTCTTGCCTTTCATCAACCTGGCAAACAGGGTTATATATGATATGACCAAGCACTTAGTGTATGAATTTCAGGCCAGCCTCAGCAAAGTAAGGCCTGTTCAGGTGAATGTTAAAGGTTCAGGGGGGTGTGATTCTATAAGACCAAAACATATCATTTTTATTTTCCTTCCTTTTGGAATTTCATGGCCCTAAAGAAAAGAAGGTCACAGATAAACGGATTCATTAAAAATAGTTAAACACCTGGACAGTCACAAATATTTTACAAGCATGAGCAAATGATATATTAGTGTGGCTCTGTGTCAAGCTGTGGATTAATACACATTTAATCTTGTAAGTATTAATGGCACAGGGTGTTTTATGTAGCAATGAGAGAAAATAACATTTACCTGGTACAGCAGTGCTGTTTAGCTTTTCAATATGGTTTCAAGAATATTTAGATGAGAATGGGACTCCCTGGCACAGAGGCTCAATGTGTCGTTGCTTTTCTCTGTTGTTGGTTGCATGAAATTCGGTAAAGGAAAACACTGTGACTGGTCATATCATTTCTGCTGGATACCTTTCCGCTGAGTGATAATTTGAGATGATACATACTATGATACATTTCCCAGAGCTGATAAACTCTCTAGACACTCCTTTGATGTACTTCCATCTGAAACATTGTCTTGACAGTAATATGTGCAGTGGATTGACTTGAACCCCCCTTTTAGTTGAACAGAAGCTGTTAGCTTTAGCACAGCTAGCCCCAGAGAGAATGGGCTTGAATATGGCTTTGTGCTGTATCTGTTAGCGGGATGCTACACCTGCTCATCTAATCCTGGCAGGCCTGTGCCTTCAGTCTCTCCCGCTGCAGAGTAACGGACGCCTTATGGCACTGCAAGCCGCACTGAATCACGGGGAGGTTTGTCGGTATTACAGCGACAACGCTGTGTAAAGCTTGGAAACAACCATCAACCCCTCCTCATTGGGAATGAAAAGCGTGAATCCCTCCCCAGTTTCTTTTCTGCAAACAACTGTTAGAGTATGGATGGAGTGTGTAGTGCCTGGAGTGGATAGTAAGTAGTGGATGAAGTAACTGGAATGTGTGTGGGAGAGTAAGGTACGTAGAGACAAAGAGAAAGAAAACAAGTGACAGAGAAAAAAAGACAGCGTGAGAAGGAGCAACATAGAGAGAGATAAATAGAAATCAAGAGATACAGACGGGGGCGTCTGGGGGTAAGAGGGGAGAATGGGAGTGATCCAAGTCTCACAAATCTTTGCTCAACCCAACAACCTGAAGCAGAGGCCATTAAAAGCAGGGAGTGCTGGGTGAGATAGCAGCTTAGATGGATATGGCGGCAGCAATGGTTTGGAGGGACGGTAACTTTAATGGCCCCACTGGGTTTTTAATGAGTGTTGTGCCCCAAACAAAACGAGCTAATTAGTGTTATCATCCATATATCAGACCCTACACACACCCATGCATGCAGTGGCAGACACATACACACTCACCTGTACACACTCACACAAGGCTCCTCAATCCTTTCTCAGCTTTTTTTTTATTTATATATTTTTTTACGTGTTTACTTAAAAAAAAAGAACATAAACAAAATCCTAATTTCCCCTTTGCCTCAAAATGAAATTTAACTGTAACTGATTCACTGCATTCCTGCTTAAATTTGATTGTGTCAACTTATGCGGCCGCACTCTCTTACGGCGCCGTTTCATCCTATTTCAACCTACACACAAGCAGACACTTTAAAACCCACAAGGCCGTGCCCTGTTTGTGAGAGGAGCGATTATGTCTACACTGGTTTAAAGGCAGGATAACAATGCCATGAACGGGCATTTGGAAAAACAGAAAAGGGCTCAAGCCAATATCCCGGCATTTGGACTCAAGCCGCTGTTACCTGCGCGTAAGCCCCGTGTTTGTCACGCCATCGCCTCTGGTTGACCACGCCGTCCCACCAGCCCCCCACTTTATTTCTCTTGCACTAAGCCTATTATAAAATCAATAAACAATTGAGCTTTTTTCCAGTCCTTTTAAATCTTTTTCTCCTCTATATATCCTCTGAGATGAAGGCGAGGCATGCAGGCAGTGGCAGTGTGGAGAGCACGAGGGGGAAAAGAAAAGATTGAAAGAAAAAAAGGAAATAGAAACAGCTTGGTTACTCAGTCCTTTCACAATCTTAAAGTCAAGTGAGTTTTTAACCAGTTGGCATCCAAGTATTACTTATTATTTATCAGTTGCTTTTCATTCTAGACCTGGTTCCGACCCTCACATCAGTATCTTCTACACAAAGTCATGAGAAAAGTCATGATTCTGTGCACTGAAGAACCTTTGTGTTGACATGAGAAAAAAAAAAAAAAAACTTTCTCAGGATGTTCTAAAATGTGTGATCACAGGATGCAGTTGTCTCCAAGTGTAATTTAACCCCATCTTACCAGACAAGATTCACAATTTCATTTGGAGTTTCATCTACTTTTGCCATATTGCTTTATAGTTGGCATTCAAGTTGGTGTGGTTATAGAAAGCTCAAGGGAATGATTGAGGGATTTTTAATTGTCACATTCTCCAAATGTAATAACCCTTGAGTTGATAAAAATCAACAAACACCAACTTTGACAGCTGATTTTCAAATTAGGCATCAAAAAAAGTGGCGTTTACAGATTTTAATTCCCTCTGTCAGTTTAAACTCATATTTCAAACTCAGCGGTGGGGAGATGACAATGTAAACCTCTTTTTATTCCACCAGTCATGGAGAAGTTGGAAATTAGAATGTCTGCTACAAAGCTCTATCCCCCTCCTTCTCTTTCTCCCCCATTTTTTCCGTCTCAGTTTGTTTACTCCTCAAGTCTTCTTGGAGTGCAGATACAGTAATTATCAGTGATCAAAAACGGCACAGGTTTTTTTTTTTTTTTTTTTTTTACTGATGCTCTTGATGTATGCACGACATTGTGTGTTGCCACATCATCAGCTGCACAGAGACCAAACAATTTGTGCATTTCCCTTGCATGTTTTCATAGTTTCCCTTGCAGACAGGCTATAGTATGTTCCACAAAAAGACATAAGTAAAACTGTTGCAGCAGCCTTTTATCACAATGAAGCAGATCATTAAAACCTTTTCAGTTTTTGTTCTCCAATCGTCAAGTCTACCACCATCCACCATGTCTGCTGTATGCAGTCCAGTGGCCGAACCTTTGACTGCAACAGATTTCACCAAGCTGTTGATTGCGTCATCTTGGACTTTATTCTTTTAGCTAGGCTCCATCTTGGCCGACCCTTGCTTGCAAAAACATGCCCACTATTGGCTGACCCTCTGCTTAACCAAGCTCTCATTGGCCAGCAACCCCCACCCCTTCTCCATGAGCCAAGCCTTGATTGGATGACTCAGAAGATCTCTGGAAAGCACTCATCAGGATGGTCTAAACGAGTAGAGATGTGGACTATCGTGGTCGACTGTCCATACTTTCCCTGGCTGCCATTTAGGTCTTCCGAGACAGAGCCCATGATGCACCCGCAGTGGGCCGATGCTGGACAAGCATTTGGCCGGCTCGGTCCTATTCCCAGGGTTTGTCCCCCACAGAGACCCTGTGTGGGCCGCTGGTGGTGACTGTGCTTCAGGCAGCATGGTGTGGCCATGTGTGTCACATCCCCCCTTGTCAACCCACCAGACGGAAGGCTGTATCATGGCCATCGTCCTGTCACACTTGGATGATGCTTCTTCGCCTCAGTTTGACAGTGACTTGCCTTAGTGACAATTACCATAAGAACCAGCTCTCTTATCCACCTGGTTCAAAAGGTCTGTGGGCTGGAGATTGGCAGGCATTTAATTTTCCCTCTCCCACTGCTGTCATGCTGTGCCATTTATTTCATTGCTCCGTTTATGTTTCTATCTGCTCGTCTTTCTTTATGCCATGTTAACCATTCAATACTTGATACCTCCATGTCAGCGAGAGTCCCTGTACAGATACGAGGCAACTCTAGTCCCTGTTTGCGGGATCTCTTGCCACTACATCACACCTCTATTCACCAGGAGAGCCACAGAGAGAAAAAGCCACTCTGTAAGCATCCATGGTCCCTCCCTTTACTCCCTGTGTTTTGCTTCTTCTTCCCCTTATTTCCACTGGGAGGAACACTGACCTCATTTGTGAGGACAATAACCCCCTTGACTTTGGGGATTAAGACATGAAACCTTTGTGGATTAATTAGGTTCAGAGCTGAATTCATTTTGTCGCCATGGAAGGCAAAGAGAGAAAGAGGAAAAAGGAGGATATGGGCTGTAGGCTCTATTATGAATTTGCTGTTTGCCCAGATAGATATATTAAAAACAAATTTGGGGGCTGATCACATATAAATCCTCCAAAAGAATAGGACTGCATTTGTTCACTGCGCTGAGCATTAGCATAGGAAGTGACAGCAACACAAACTGTCACATCGCAGCAAGTATTATAGAGTCTTTTACATCAGTGCTGACTTCAAACCAGGGTTTTGTGAGCATGGAGACAATGTTAGCCCGCTGAGCTTAACTCTTTGGCAAGGTTATACATGCAAATGTGGTTTGCCGGACTATCTTCAATCCGCAATAGGCTGGAGCCTGAATCTGTGCATTCACGCCTCTAGATCTACTCTTTAGCTTGTCACACATAATGTAGCAAGTAGCAGTCCTGACAATGCCGCAGGAATCACATTGTCTCAGTTGTCTTGGTAACAAAGCAAAGTGTTTGTTTTCCAAGATGCGGCGCAATTGCAATTTAGACGGTTTACACCTATTGTGTTTTTTTTTCCAGTCAAGAGCATATGTTATTTAAATGTATCTTTAGCTCGCAAAAGGGGCTGTTAGTTAGATGTTTTGTTTACAAAATAACAAAGGTGTTTGTTTCACCAAAGGCGCAACAGAAGATGTGTTAATGCATGTTTCATGTCATCTCATGCTTGCTGTAAATAAAAGCGACTGTTGTCTTATTAGAGTAACACCTTCTGAACGCGACAGCCCCAGGTATAGCTCCCTTATGGACCAAGTGTTGAACATGTGCTTGATGAGATTCTTTCCTCACTTTCATTTACAGCTCTTCTAATGAACCTCCGTCTCGTCATCTCCACCGACTCCCTTATATTTTTTTATCTGCCCTCAAGTTAACATTGCCCGACAGCCCACACAGTGAGCATATGTTTATGTTGATGATAAGGTTGTTTTAGCAAGCAAATGTCTTTCTTATCGGCTCTGTGTTGGCATGTAAAGCATAAACCTCCACGAGGATCTTAGACTGAAACATTCCCAGACCTGGATTAGGCCTGGGATTCCTTCACATAATTCAAATGGAAATTTTAGATCTCCCTAAAAAAGCGTACAGCGCAGCACAGTATTTGTAAGGACATAAAGATTAAAAATGGCATCTAGACTATCCTGCTTCAACCTTTCAACAAGGTTAACTAATTCACAGCTTCACCTAATGTACTACCCAAAGAGACTTGAGACTTTCGGGAAGCTTCTGAGTGTTCACAGTTCGAGGTATCATGTTTTAACCCCTGGGCCTTCATCCAGCTGCTAGAAGTTAGCTTCTTCCCTCCAGAGGACACAGGTTTATCCCAGGCTTTCATAGAGAGAGACTCACATTCCTCCCCAGTGGTCCTCCTCATTCCTCCTCTCCTCCGTCTTAAGACATGCAGCTAAGTCGAGGCTAAGCCACAAGCCACCCTCATGGGGGGACGGATCGGCCAAATGCCACCTCTCCTGGCAGGGCTAGCAGGTAAGGTGTAATCATGCCGACACAGTACTCTCAGGGCCAGAATCAGGTATTTCCTATTAGACACAGAGATGAGGAGTGGATTTTCGGGAGGAGGTAGGAAAGCTGTTTTGGTCAATCCTCCCTCCCTCTCAGTATCTCGCGCACTCTTTTCCGCCTCTTTGTCCCTCTTACCTTGCCTCCTGATCCTTGAGCCCAGCCCCAACAACCCAACCCCCCCTTACATTTCTACCTGTTTTGCTAATACTTGACAACACAGGATTTTGTCTTTTGTCTTCCCTGGCATTCCCTCTTTTCATCTTTTTGGAGAGAAGGGCAAAAAGAGGATGAGGGATTGAAAGTTTGTGGAGGAAAGTTTTTGGAGGACGTTTCTGGATTATGTTCACAAGGCACAAGCTGCTCACAGTGTGAATATGGCACGTTGTCAATGAGATCTATTTCCATGACGATTATTTTTATACTCCGACAATCAGGGAGCCGACAGCACAGTACCACACGAGGAAAAAAAAAAAGTCCTTCTTCCAATTTGATACACTCTGTAACATTTTAGCGGTAAATACTAACAAAGCCATGAGGGAGAAGATAATGACAAGATATCAACCTTCTTTTCTGGCGTCACAAATTCCCATTCTAGCTTAACTAAGTGTCCTGTTGAGTTGTCAAGTGTAAGTGCACCAAACCTCAGGCTGTGCTGCGTTTGCTGATCGGATGCTCTCCACTGCTCAGTGTTGCGGTAAATGCAACATCTGATGGCTTTCTGAAATCCAACGTGTTGGACAGGTGAGATGCTGCAGTGAGCATCACTTTTGAGATGCGAGTTAGCACTGTGTCACCCTTCCCCATCTGTAAGCCTTCAAGATTGTATGTTTGGCATGTGTGGATAATGTGTGTGTGTGTGTGTGTATGTTTTCTGTATGTTACTGAAATAATTCAAACTGCTTTTATACACCGTACATCCAAGACTTGTATAAGAAAACTCTTGTAAAAAGAACATTTGTCCAGTCTATCAAAAATATGGCAACTAAACAACTGATTTGGAATTCACTGCCATATTCAGTGTCACTATTTGACTTGGTGTTTGGCAGACTAAAACAGGGTGCAGATTGAGAGACAGTGTCACAGGGAGTAGGAAATGTCTTGCCTCCTTCATCTGCCATTCAGATAGATCCATTTGTTTTTGCTCTTCTAAGCTTTCCCCTTTATCCCAACCTAAAAGGAACGATCGGTCATTTTCACCTCCTGGTTTATTCGAAGTCAACACCAACCGACAGGACATGTCAGATGCGTCAGTACGTCTCAATGTGTGTATATGACTCCTCTCCCAGTGTCTTGCGTGCTCAGTGGGCTGTTGGAGGGCTTTCTGCTAGACAGAAGGGCTCGGCTGCAAAGTGGGGCGAGAGCCAGGCATCTTGATGATTTTTTCGGGGTGCATCACCATCTCTCTGGAAGCGCCAAGTGTGCACCAAGGCCATGCCATTCACTGTAGAGAGTGTGTGATAGGGGCACGCCATCTCCCATCTCTTCCAGGCATCTTGGAGTCTCTGAAACAAAGATGAATCTGGGTGCCACATTAAAGACAAACGCTGTGATTTCTGTAAGCAATAAAATTGTAATTCAGTGAAGCTGTAATGAATGCAGTGAAATGGTTGTCTAGTGAAACATTTTGTGAACTCGATTAGAGGTGCTAAACCATTTATTTGTGAAGTCTGTTATTGCAGACATAATTTGTGGTGGCAGCTCAGTTTACCTAATTTTATTTATGTATTCCCTTGGTCAATGTTGTTTCTAAATGAATGTGAGATTTTTGTCTTATTGTCGAGCACTAATGCTTGGATTATACTCGTAACTAAGACTACAAGGCTCTGCTGTGTATTAACTAATCCATTCAGTTTACTGTTTCCATCAAAGCGGAGGAAAAAAATGTAGTATTAAATGAATCAAAATTAATCTGTCTCATAATTTGTAAATTGTTAAAAATTACCATTCTTCCACTCAAATCTCTTATGCTATCTTCTGATTTGACCTGTAAAGCTCATTTCACCTCCTTTTCCCTCTTTTTCAGTTCTCCTCCTCTTCCCAGTCTAAATTAACGCCACATAACACGATCGATGGATCCCTGCTAATCGCGTTAGACGTTTTGTTTTAAAATACCAGCACCCAGCTGGTGACTCCTAGCACTCATCTGTTTGACTCTGCTCTGCTCATCCCTCCCTCCCTATTTCTCCCTTCTCATTTTCTACCTCTGTCCATCCATCCTTCGCTCCCTACCTTCTTCCCTCCTTTTCTTTCTCTGCATCTCTATCCCTCCTCACTATTTGTTTTCCAGGCTACACTGGGGGGGGATTTGGCCCAAATCCTAGGTATCACATATCTGACCATATTTCAAGCCCAAATGAAGCATGTTAAAAAAAGCCTCTTTTTTTGCTTTAAAGGTCAGACATTAGTGCTGGTAAAAATTGATCTGTGGATTTATGAATTTAGCCCTGTTGTTGGGGCTCCTTTGTAATGGAAGATTCAGTGGGGGAAGCTTAACATTGCATTGTTTTGCTTTGACAACGCAGCCACGAGAGCCCGTGCAGCTGTTCCCCATGCTCACAATGGCAGATTAATTAACACAATCATGTGGCGCTGGCTCGGGCTCAACAGCCAGGTCTGCTCAGGGATAGATAGGTAAATCCTATACATGCATTTCCAGACTACCACTGAACATTCTTGTGATGCTGCGCCATAACTAGATAGATTTGGTCGCTGACTGGTCATCTGTAATTAAGGTTGAACAGGGGGATCTTTTTCTAATTGCTCTGATTAGATTTGCATTTGAGCTTTTTTTTTTTTTTTGCACATTCAAGATTCTTTCAAATCTAATTGAAATGATTTAAAGGCATTTGTGTGTTTGTGGCATCTGCCTGTGTCTGCCTTTTAATTTACATAGAAGTGAGAGTGTCTGTAATAAATGTGTGTTTCTCTGCATCCTTGTAAACATGTTCATGTCTGTGTGCCTATGCGCATTTGTCTGTGTGAGGCACACGTATGCAAATAAGCCCATGTGTATTTATGTGCACATATGTGTTTATGTCATCATGTACACGTGTGCGTGTTTGTGTATGCGTGGGTGTGTGTGTGTGTGTGTGTGTGTGTGTGTGTGTGTGTGTGTATTCCTGCTAGACACTCCCCTTGTCGTCAGCCAGTTTAAGTAGCCGTCGCCATTAAACGGAGCTCCTCTAATTAAGATTCTGCCGGTCGACCCGTCTCTCTTACTTACTTAGTTCCCTGACATTTTAAACTGTCTATTATGCTGCCTGGCTTTCAGGTGCAATGCTGTGTAAATGGCAAGTCAAAAAATTATGTATCTTTTACATACAGTTATCCATCAGGGATGGGGAGGAGGCGGCGGGTGACGGATTGCACCCAGTGTTTAAATTATTAGCGGATGCTGTGATCTTTCCCGATTGATCATATCACTTTACGTCCTCGCTGTCACTCTATTAGCACCCTTCTTTCTCCTTCACTCTCCACCCACACTCCCTACCCATCATCCCCTCTTTCTCCTCTCATGTGCCCCCTCATGTTATTTTTTTTATTTTCAATATTTCATCACCCCTACCACACACACACACCTCTCCTCCGTGTTTTGCATGAACGTGACCGCAGTTTGTCAATATTTTACCCTTGGCCCATCCCCTGTGTTGATATAATGATCACTTAACAGTCAAGAGTAAGGCGAGGAGGAAATTAGGGCGTCGGCGGCAGAGAGGACAACAACACTGAAGCAATTATGTTTCTTTCAGCCCAAGCATTCTCACGTTAATGAAATCCCTTATCGTTAGGGGAAGAGGAAGGTGGGGAGGGGAGGACAGGTGCACGAAATGTACGTCGTTCATTTATCTTATTCTCTGAAATGAACGGAAGGAGCGGCGAGAATAATGTAGAGATAAAGTCCGGGCAACAAGTGTGTGTTTTTTTTTTTTTTTTTCATA